>CAOLHI010001114.1:0-438974 GCA_948474755.1 Ctenosaura bakeri | reverse complement strand
CAGAGCAATGAGATGAGGGAATCTAGGGAGAGAAGGCATGTGCACGCCTTCCTTCTGTGAACAATTTGAAATGAAAACCAGTACTGACTGGAAGAAAAGAAAGGAAACCAAGGCAAAAGAATGATTGACCTTGGAATGTGCACTTTTCATAGAGGGACTTGAAATCAGTCTTAGTAATTCTAACCCTTACTCATATACCCCACACTCCATACCCATCTCTACAAAGAGCCCTGGTGGCGCAGTGGCTAAAATGATAGTACTGCAACCACAAGGTTGTGAGTTCAATCCTGCCGGGCTCCAAGGTTGACTCAGCCTTCCATCCTTCCGCAGGTCGGTAAAATGAGTACCCAGCTT
Organism: Ctenosaura bakeri; assembly: GCA_948474755.1. NCBI lineage: Eukaryota > Metazoa > Chordata > Lepidosauria > Squamata > Iguanidae > Ctenosaura > Ctenosaura bakeri. The sequence continues at coordinate 438,620 of CAOLHI010001114.1, read as the reverse complement.
GTTGGGGGCGATTAGCTAAAAAACACATTGTAAACCGCTTAGATAACACTCAGTTGATAAGCAGTATAGAAATAAATAAAATGCTATTGCTACACACCATCTTAAGTAGAGGACTGTTAACTACTAACCTTATTCAAATTCCTTCAAACACTTTAGCAGTCACTACTCTCTCAACATCCCGTTCACTCACCCCCTCCCATGATATTCTTGTAAATAAGCTAGTAGAATGTGGGTTAGACAGTGCTACTGTTCAGTGGATTTGTGACTGGTCCATCCTTGGCCCAGTGCTATTCAACATGTTTATCAGTGATTTGGATGAGGGATTGTAGGGCATTCTTACCAAATTTGCAAATGACATCAAATTAGAAGGGGTAGCAAATACCCCAGAAAACAGGGCCGGAAGTCAAAATGATCTTGACAGATTAGAGGGCTGGGCCAAAACTAACAAAATGAATGTCAACAGGGAGAAGTGGAAGGTACTATGCTTAGGCAGAAAAAAATAAAATGCACAGAGATAAGATGGGTGACACTTGACTTGACCACAGTATATGTGAAAAGGATCTAGGAGTCTTAGCAGTCCACAAGCTGAACATGAGTCAGCAATGTGAAATGGCAGCTTAAAAAGCCAATGCAATTCTGGGCTGCATCAATAGTATAGTATCTAGGTCAAGGGAAGTGATAGTACCACTCCATTCTGCTTTGGTCAGACCCCACCTGCAACACTGTGTCCAGTTCTGGGCACCAAAGTTCAAAAAGGATATTGACCAGCTGGAATGTGTCCAGAGGAGGGTGACTAAAATGGCAGAAGGCCTGGAAACCATGTCCTATGAGGAGTGGCTTAGGGGTACGTTTAGCCTGGAGAAGAGAAGGTTAGAAGGCAACATGATCACAGAATCACAGAATAATAGAGTTGGAAGAAACCACAGGAGCCGTCTAGTCCAACCCCCTGCAACACAGGAACACACATCAAAGCACTCCCAACAGATGACCATCCAGCCTCTGTTTAAAAATTTCTGAAGAAGGATACCCCACCACACTCCAAGGCAGCATATTGCACTGCTAGACAGCTCTGACCGTCAGGAAATTCTTCCTGAGGTTCAGGTGGAATCTCTTTTCCTGTAGTTTGAATCCATTGCTCCTTGTCTTGTTTCTAGAGCAGTGGAAAACAAGCCTGATCACTCTTCAATGTGACATCCTTTCAAATATTTAAACATGGCTATCGTGTCTCCTCTTAACCTTCCCTTCCCTTCCCTTCCCTTCCCTTCCCTTCTCTCTTCCATATCCTACCCTACCCTGCCTTTCCACACGACATAATCTGCTCTATTTTCCCCAGATAGAGCATTGTTTTCCTTTTGGGAGAACATGGAGGCAAAGAAGGTGCTCAGTACTTTGTCTTTTCTTTGTCCGTGTTAGCATTTCACCATCTTCTCTACACAGAGGCCCTACCATTTCCTTTTTCTTCTTTTTGCTACAGACATAACAAAAAAAGAGAGCTCTTTTTATTGTTTTTAATGTCTCTAGCAAACCTGAGTGCATTCTGTGCTTTAGCTTTTCTGAGTTTCTCTCTACACTTGCTGGTTATTTGTTTGAATTCCTCTTTGGTGACTCTCCCCTTTTTCCATCTTTTGTACATGTCCCTTTTAAATCTTAGCTCCCTTGAAAATTCTTTAGACATCCATCCCAGATTCTTTAGACACCTCCCATTTTTCCTTCTCATTGGAATTGTCAGAAATTGTGCCTTCAATATCTCACTTTTAAGAAACTCCCATCCATCGTGAACTCCCTTCTATTTTAGTATTCCTGGCCATGGGATCACTCCCAGTGCATCCCTAAGTTTGCTGAACTCAACTGTTTTAAAGTCTAGAATCCCTCTTCCACCTTCTGGACTATGAAATTGTCTGCAAGGCAAATGAGGAGTCTGTTGGACCTAATACTCTTGGGAGTGTTTGACTTTCAACAAGTGTCAGGTTAGTTGAAATCTCCTATTAGTACCATATCTCTCCTTTCTGAATGTTTTGTCATCTGTTGCAGGAAGGCATCCATCAAGTCCTCAGTCTGGCTTGGAGGTCTGTAGTAGACTCCCACAATGACATCACTGTTGTTTCTATTCCCTTTAATTTTTACCCAGATGCTCTCAACCTGCTTTCCAGGATTTAAGTCATGGATCGCTTCACAGGTGTAAATGTCCCTGACTCCTCTTCCTTTCCTGTTTGGTTTATTTATCTGAAATAGGTTTTACCTCTCTACTGCTGCATTCCAATCATGAGATGCATCACACCAGGTTTCAGTGATACCTATTATATCATGTTTACTTTGCTGTACTACAAGTTCAAGTTCATACTGGTTATTTCCCATGTTCTATGCATTAGTGTAGAGGCATGTGAGACCAAGGCTCACTCTCCTTAGCAGCTTATTTAAGTTTCTTTCCCTCCCACTTCTGGGTTCCTGTACTGTTTGCCCAGTTTTCCTTTTAAGATTCAAACTAGTATCTCCAGCACTTGATGAATTTCTGCCCGCAAGAATACTGTCTCCCTTCCCCCCTTGACTCACTCTAAAGATCTCCTAATGAAGTTTCTGTGATGCTTAGCAAAAATGTTCCTACCAACTACTGTAAGCGTCAACCCATCACTTGCCAGAAGTCTGTCTTCATGAAACTGCGGACTATGGTCCAAGAAACCAAACTGTTTCTGGTGACACCATCCGCTTAGCCTGTTGTTCATGTCCACTATTTTTTTTCTCCCTTCCTGGGCCATGTCCTTCAGCTGGTAGAAGAGACAAAATGACAACTTGTGCATCAAGGTTCTTCAGCTTCCTATCCAGCACCTCGTAATCCCTTACTATCTCTTGAAGACTGTGTCTTGTAGTGTCATTAGATCCTACATGGACCAAAAGGAAGAGATAATGGTCAGCGGACTTGACCAGTTTTGTCAGCTGCCTTGTTGCGTCATGAATCTTTGCTCCAGGGAAACAACATACTTCATGGGACATCCTGTCAGGCCCACAAACTGCTGCTTTTGTCCTCCTCAGCAGGGAATCCCCTACCACCACTCCAGGCTTCCTTTGGGGATTGGCAGGTTCCTGTCATTGCACTGAATATTCCAAGGTCCCCTGCACATTCTCTGATGACTGACGCTTTTGCTCCTGCTCCTGTCCCTCGCCCTCACTGATGAGGGACAGAGCTTCAGATAGATTCTGTAGCTCCAAACTCACAAAAAGATCCCTGGTCCCTCTACTTCTATATGTACATTCCTCCAAATGTCTACCTCCTGAGTTTGGGGGCTGACCTCATTTTCAGAAACCATTCCCTATATGTTCCTCCTCAATTACAGTTTGCTGTGTTCTGTCTAGGAAGATCTTGTGCTACTTAATATGCTGAAGAGTCGATACATGAGCCTCAAGTTGCTGGACCATCTCCTCCAATAGGGCAGCCAGCTTGCACTTTCTGTAGGTGTAGCTGCCCACATCTGTTGGCAAGAACACAAACATACTGATATTGCAGATGACTATAGCCACTCCCTTACCATCCATGTTCAGTAGTCCTAAGCACACACCGGAGCAGGACTCTGGGCCCTCCCCCTCAAAACTCCCCCACTAAATGCCCACACAAAACACCTGTTGGCCTTTATGCCTGGGTGTGTATGAATTGGGAGCCCTTTCCATAGGCTCAGACAGGTGTAGTTCTGAGGAGGATTTGGTGCTTGACTCTGAACCTAAACTTCTTTCTTAAGACTGATTCAGTGTTTCATTGCTTGATTTCTTTTGCCCACACACATCCCATCCTTAGGAAAGATTTGGTACACGCTTGATGTCAGGAAAGCCCTAAATATCTATATTTATCGGGCCCAGTCATTCAGACACTCTGGGGCCTTGTTTATCCTTCCCCCCCCCACTAACTTAAGGAAGGAAGGAAGGTCAACATTGACACCTTGGCTACATGTACAAGTCCCTTGAGCTCTCTAAACCTTCTCGTGCCACAGCTCACTGCACCAGGTTTATCTCTACCTAAGAAGCCTCTTTTACAAACATTCCTTTAGGAATTTTTTTTAAGGCAGCTTCCTGGCTGAATCTTTCTATATTCACTAGACACTGTAAATTGGATAAATGTGCTTTGGCTGAGGTAGCATTTGGGAAGCAGCTTCTGCAGTGTGTCCTGCAACAGTGATGTCTTCCACAACCCCTCTCAAATCATAGTTTCAGTCTTAAATGTTTCTCATATGCGTACTGAATGGTGTGTTGGCTACCTGCTGTGAAAATGTGTTTTTATATGTGGAAGAAAGTATCAGCCATTACCCCACTTGCGGTGGCTCCTTTGCATCCCCCCACCTCTTTTTGTTCAGCGTGTGCCAAATTAGGATTGCTTCTTCTATTTCTGTATTTTTTCTGTATGTATTTTGTTTTGACTCAGAACTGGGTGAGGAGCCAGCATGTAGGTACTTCCATTTTTGACTTCCTCTTATGTTGCCCTTGGCTTTCCTGGGCAGTGATGGGAGATAACCCAATCTTGGGTTTTCATTTTTCTGCACACTGAAATAGTTTTTGACAATAAATATCCAATAAACCATTTTCTTTGGAGACCTTTTCAGAGTTCCTCTGTTATTTAAGGTTATGTGGGGTGCTGTGGAAGAAACGGCTTTCATAGTACCTCCTATTTAGGTGCCTTGCTGAAAGAAGGACATCTGACTCTCTCTGTCTTTTCAGCACCAAACAAGGAACTTGCTTGTCTTATTCAGATGAACCAGCATTCTGAATTGTTCATTTGAATAGGTGACTCTGTTCTTAATGGCTCCTGTTGTTTATTTGTCTGTACAGGTTTTTTTCTTTGTTTGTGGAGGAACCTTCTGTGAGCAGACTTCTCCTTCCATTCATGAAACAAAAACATTTTTGATAAGGCCTATTGTTCCCTTTTTTATAAAAAATACCTAAGTACTGTTAGTTCTTTTAACTACTTTGTTTCACAAAGCTCTTGTTGTAGGGCAGCTCATAAATTGTGTAAATCAGACAAAGTTGGCCAAAATCAGTAAAGACAAAGCTGATTTAAATAATGTGTTTAAATAAAATTTCCCATCAGTATTGCTTCATATATTTCCCTAAATCAAGGATGGGAAAAGTACAGCCTCCTGAGCTCCTCTTTTATTGCAGTTGAAATTTGGTGTGAAAGTAAGCCATTGAGTTTGGTTGTTTGACTACCATTTCTCCCTGAATTTGTTTAGAAATATGTAAAGTTCTATCTTTGGTGGCTAACCAACAGAGATCTGCGCTGTCATACACCACTGAAAATGTGTGTGTGTGTATTTTAATTGGAAGAGGCCCCTCAGGCTTCTATAGGGCATGGGGGCCATTTTGCCAGGTTTCCTTTCTCCCAGCTATTGTAGACCCAGATGGGGCCTTTTTTTCAAAGGGTTGAAACTCCCTGAATCCAAAACAACTTAGGATAGGGACTTAACAAAGTTACTTAAACAGCAAGGGTACCTTCTTCTGTAGATTTTTTTTTAAAATTAAGGGCCACTTGGAGTCTGTGGGCTGCATATTGCCAGCTCTGTTCTCTTTAAATGAAGCTGTAGCCCATGGAACGTGAAGAAGATTGGTGGTGCAGATGTTCGTTTTTAAAATGGATAAAATGCTAAAGATATGGCATGGAATTTGACAAGATGTAATCCATTGGATAGGTGTTGTGGGATATTTAAGCTAAGACAAGTTACCACATGGCCAGTGATAGTTACCGAGTATACAGAAAAGGTTTAAAAATGAGATTGAAATCTTGTGCAGTTTAAAGGACAATAATTTTCATTGTTAGGTTTCAAAAGAGATCAGGGATGCCAGATGTTGATTAACAGGGCTATACTAAATGGATGGAGAATAGAACTGATTCTTCCCAGAAAACTTTCATTAATCCATTTGTTTTGTTTTTTGAAAGAATACGTGGACAGTAATATAGATTTCAGACACTTTGTCAAGAATTTATTGTAATGAGGTCTTCTCCCACTTATCTGACAGGTTAAGGACCCTAGCACTGTCAGAAAGTGGAATTGGTCCAAAAGTGGAACCTGTGTAGGGGATATAAGGGAATTACAGAGGTTTGCTTGAGACCAACCATGTGCATGCTGCTTGCAAAGTCTGTCAGCTGGTTTGGTACCTTCCCCCCTCTCCTCCAGCTCTCTTTGCAAGCAGCCTGTGAGCGGTCCCAAATACACCTCTGTGTCTAAGAAGGCAAAAAGAATTGATGAAAGATTGGACCTCTCTTTGAATTAATGGAACAAGTGTGTAATTTACAAGCATTGAAAGAGCGGGGTGCCGAAAAAATGAGTCGACAAAAAGCAGGGGATGCTGTTATTTTTATTAGATTCACTGACAATCGTGCAACCACTGTTTGAAGCAAAAAATTAAATCCTGGATATTGTTTGCTGTTTGATGTAGGTTTAGATATTATGAGTGTACGCACACCAATTTAATGATTACTTTATCTTTCACAGTATACAGTGGACCCTACATATATGCAAGGGTTCTGTTCTAGGAACCCTCATGAGTTTTGAAAATTGTGAATGCTCACATCTCATTAAATTCAGTGGTGGCAATGTGTGCTTCAGTGCATTTATGCGCACATTGCTGCCATTTTAGGTATAAGATTTGATGCTGTGAGGTAGCTTGAAATCACAGATGTCCAAGGTGAGGAGATTTCACTGTATTTCAGAATTCTCTATTTCTGTTTCCAGCAGTTATGGAAAATGTCTACCATATGTTCTTAAAATAAATTAAAATGTAATTCATAATCTTCCTTATTTTGTCTAACATTGTTATTGTTATACTCAGTGCATAAAAATTCATAGTTACTGTTTTAGAAACAACTACTGAGTTTACCTTAGTTTTCAGGGAATTCAGGATGTTTAAACAATGTCACATTTGTTTCCCAAGTATATTCTTGTGTTCTGCAGGTTGATTAGATGTTCCAAGAAATGAATGTCCATTACTCTTATATTCATATGTGACGTAGCATTGTCTTACTTCTGTGAGAGGGAATTTGATCTGACTTTTCATGTAGCATCCTTGTATTTCTTTTAGCTCACTTCAGTGCACATACACATAGAGGATCACAAATACTTCGAGGTTACTAATGATTAAAGCAGGCAGAGGGAAATATAAATCGCTTCTCAAAAATAAACCTAGATTAATTTTTTTACAGTCCAATTTTCCTCCTCCAATGACAACAACAATAATAATAATAACAGCATCTGAAGTAGTGGGTTGATATGCACAAAAGCCCATGCTAAAATAGACACTAGTTAATTTTTTAAATGCTGCTAGATTTATTTTTTCACCTTCCCTTTTACTTTCTTAAGAATAATAATAACCGTTGCTTGCTTTTGAATCCCATTGTTGGGCTGTTTATTTACAGTTACAACATGTAAATGTGAAATAACTATATCAATTACAAACAGTTTGTTAATATGATGGGTGCGGTTTATGGAAATGGACTGCCAAGGAGTATGTGAGTGAAAAAAGATTGGGAGCCACTAGACTAGATGACAAATGCAACCACCTACATTTACAGGTTCTGAGAATTAGAGCATAAATATATGCAACAATAAGTAGAATTATCTTTCACAAATCCATCCTGAAATTCTGTCCAGAATGCAGACATAATTTATCCTGTGTTAGAAATGCATTGTGTTATTGCTATGTTGTTTGGTCTGTTGTAAGCACCTGCTAGGTTTCAGTGTAAGACAATGAATGTACTGCGTGGCTTTGAGAGTTGCAGGCCTGTCCCAAGACATAATAGACATTGTTCTCATTCTCCATGGCAGTGATGAGGCTTTTGCTGGAGTGCTGTTGGAACAATTATGGTCCCCCACCCCTGTCTCTTTGGTCCGAGGGATGAGAGTCCTTTGCCATTTGTCAGCTAATCTGCTTCTGTCCAGGGTCACCTTTATCACCTTCTAGCTGACTAGATGTCTAAGCTGTAATGGTTAAAAGCAAACAGAGTTAACATCAACACTCAAGCATTCTCAGGTCTTGCAATTGTAGGATATTTATATCCATTAATGAGCACACTCTTTATAAGGCTTTTAGGCTATGTATAATCATGGACTAGACACACACATGTATACACACAAATATATACAAATATATATGTTCTTTCATATTTTCCATAGGATCTTTAAGGCATACATTACATTACATTACATTACATGGCAAGTCAGCAGTTATATATTCATCTTGAACCTTATAATATTAGCCATTTCTTCCTTTTATCATAGTGGAAACATCTCTCTCACATAGCTTAATTAGTGTTTACCAGCAATAGCATGTCTAGGCAATTATTAAGTAGGAATAGCATTATCAACTCGGAGGCTGTGTGGCAACCCTTACTTTGTATGCTGGAGACTAACAGAACTAAACTAATCTCTAGCTCCTCTTTATCCTTTTTATTCTCTCTCTGCTTGGTCAATCAGCTGTTCCATCTGGTCCAATGACATGAGAGATCTCTGGCAGACCTCGTTTGTATCAACAATCCTATCCTTGTAAACAGATCATGTGTAGTTAAAGCTTGACTTTTGACTCTCATCCAGACTGATTGTGTCAGCTAGCTGATTGTATCAATCACCACAGCACTCACCAAAGGTTTATTCTCAAGCATGTCTGGAGGACACTTCCTTATTTTATTTACACTTAACTTATACGTTGCCCATACTTAGTTGCTGGGCTTTCAACAGAACCCACATGCCCATTCTAATATGTCTAACTTCTTGTATTGTATATTCTATTTCATACTCTATATTCTGTATGTTATTTCAAGGTCTCAGAGTTTGCAGCCTGGTTTTTTAACACTGTACCACAGCTCAAAAACATTTTAAAGAATTAAAATAATAAAACCACTAAACTTTGGTGAAATCTTGTGACTTCAGACACAATAGGACGAGTATCAGCCTCCTTGTTTACCATTGTCAGGAAACAATGAGATCACACATATCACTGAGTCTGACATTTGGAGGGAAGAATTGATTAGGATTTTCATTATTCGTAAATGTACTTCAATGATCTTTGCCTCTTTAAGCTTCAGAAACAGCTTTCATACTTTACTTGAACATGGACATGCTCATAATCCACATCAAGGGACACATTCTCACCTTATTCATCCCCTGTAGTGTTCTTTTGCTTTCTAGTGAAGCTGGCTATGCCAGTTTCTGCACCACTAGTTTAGTTTTTTAAAAAGAGGTATTGATTTTCTTTATTTTGGCAGTTGAAGGTGCAGAGGGCATTCTTTGACTGAGCAGATAAGGAATATAAATGGAGAAAGAAGAAATATTAGGACAGTAGAGATTAGAAAAATCACTCTTACTGTTCTTTAACTACTGACAGTGAATGGGATACTGTGGTTCAAGGATGCAATCTCATGATCAAGTATGTAAATAATGTACAAAATTCACCATGTGTTCCTATTCATTCCCTCTTATTCTGATATCTGCAGCTCAGAAATAGACCTACTGAATTTTCCCATAAAATCCATTATGGTTGTGTAGTAACCCAGATGGGACAGAGATCTTTCTTCAAACTGAAGTTTCTTCAAATCTAAATAATTATTTCTTTCCCTCACCTAAACATATGTCCACATATATTAAGATTATATACATCTGCCTCACGTATACCACATCTCACATTTTATTCTCCAGTTTAGAGTTTTAAGGGAAGGTTGTTTGGATTGTAAAGAAGAGAGAAATGAATAGAAAAGCTCTCCACATTTATTTATTTAGACTAGAACATATTCATCAGTTTAGAAAATGATGGTGACTGAGAAAAAAAATTAAAAAGTCAGCCTAGGGAAAAGTTAAAATTGGAAGCAGGCTAAATTGTTCATGCAAGATTGGTCTAGGTGGGAAAAAATAGAAAATAGCTGTTACTTTCTCTGTCATTGCACTAAAATATAGAGAGCAGTAATCTGCTGTTAGTATGCTTAAAAGTTTGGTGAATGACTGTAAAATGAGTAAGGGTACAAAATTAGTTTTACAGGCCTTGTTCCAGCTATTCCTTGCAGATGCTATTAGCAACTGCTTGCACAAGAAGCTAGGATCAATAATTTGGCTCTGCAGCTTCTTATGCCTATTCCTTTTTAGTTGGCAGGTTAAGGACCAGAGCCAGAAGTCTTGAGGAGATTTTGTGTTCCTCCCTATTTTATTGGTCTGTGTGCTGGAGTACCAGTTCCACTCAATATAGTTGTGTTAGACCAACCCTATGCACACAGCATATTACTTTAAAATGGACGGCCTTAGTGTACACTTAGCCTTCCATATACATGGGTGTACTTTAAAAAAAAGGAAAAAAAGAACAGCAACATAATTAGAAACTCTTTGTTTATAAATCACTTTCTTGGTAGAAAGCTTAGAGAAATTATCAGAAGCATAGAAGAGACTGATATACTGTTGACAAGAGTCTTGTTGTTGTGTTCCTTCAGGTTGGTTCCAACTTATAGCAACCCTAAGGGAAACCTATCACAGGGTTTTCTGGGACTGAGATTGTGTGACATGACCAGGTCACCCAGTGGGTTTCCATGGCCAAGTGAGGAATTGGACGCTGGTCTCCAGGGTCGTAGTCCAATGCTGAAACCACTACACTGTGCTGGCTCACTAACAAGTAGTCTTGCTGCCAAGACTACTGTGACAGAAACTGGACTATGATCAGAAGGACCCTCCAGATTTGCACAGTGGAATAGAAAGTAGGAAAATATTATTTAAAATATGACTTGTGTATTTAGACTTGATTAACCCATAAAAAGGAAAAAAAATACTTCTGCTGGTACAAAGACCCTTTATACTGAACCATTTACCCAGCTTCTCATAAAGTTCATAATCTCAAGTTCTTTTTGCTATACTGCTGGCATACCAAGATCTAATTAAAATCCCAAATCATTTTTTCCAAATGATCATACACAAAAAAGAGATCCAACGGAGTCTGTAGACTTCATTGTGAAATTGATCTCGTCTCCAATCCAGTTAAAGCTAGGTTTTGTGACTAAGTTCCATTGAAAGCAATTGACTTGAGTTAGTCATGACTGACTTGTTTAATTGATTTTATGGGAATGAGTTATGACTTGTCCTTGATTCCTTTTCTCTAGTTTTCATTTTAGTCTTTCCATGATGCAGCTTCATAGATATGATTTTACTGTATATCGCTTTGATTGCATTCCCTAAATACCTTTACTTGAAGGCACCTTGTTTCTTGTGTTCCTTTTGTGCGGGGAGGGAAACCTTGCCAGTGGACATTTTTACAGTAAAATATAAAATGAATATGAGTTTTGCCATATATTTATCTTCTACAAAAACAATAGTGTAAGCTTATATTTTATATCAAAGAAGAGAATTCTAAATAATAGGACTGATTCTGATTTTTCAGTATGCTGTGAGATTAAGGCAATCTACAGTCATAGTAAATATCTCTAAACAGTATGTGTTGCATTTCTTTTCTCTGTTGGGTTTTAGATACTGTTTTAAGAATTTTGTGTCATATGTAGTGCAGAAGAATGTAACAACAAAAATTATCTGGAGGGCTTTGTTTTTCATTTATAAGCCATTATAAGTGGTACTTTTAGGAGATACTATTGACTGACAGCTTTATATGTATTTCTGATGTTTTAGTTGAATTTTTTTTGCTGGTGCTAAGTATGAAATGGCATCAGATTTAAGCAACAAAAAGATTTTCTTGTATGTTTGTACACACAAAATTGACCTTTGTGATCCAGCTTAACATCTGAATACTAAGAGCAATCATTTGTTTTGACAGCAGAATTAATTGAGGCTAAAATAGTCGAAATTCCACTTGTATCAAGCTGTTCATTAGGAATTGCTCTCTGGCTTTAGTGCTGTCAGAAAAATAACCTGTCCTGCTATGATTAAATAGCAGAATGATGGTCGGTCCACTGCATTTGAGAAAGAGGTTGAATAAACTTTCTACTGCGGAAACAATTCAGAAGTGACACGCTGCAAGGGGGGTCAGAATGTGCATTGATATCCAGCTGAGCTGTCAACTGGCACTGAGCCAGACACGCAAAGCTTTGCCATTTTGAAGCAGCATGTCAGGCATATGCAGTTTTGAAAAAATTGTCCTCCTTTCATGCATGATTTACTGCCAGAGGGGGAAGGACCCTTTTGTTTTCATCTAAAACCGAACGTACTGTCTGCCATTATATTTGTAACTGCAAGTAGCTCTAACTTGTGTGCCTTTGGAGTAGAGTCTACTTTTTATAATGCTTCCATGTAATAGTTCAGTAACGTGTGCAACCAACCAGCAACGCAGATTGGTTAGTGTTTCTTTATACCTCGGAAAGTATAATCTTAAAATACTCTGATTTCTTTTTAGTTTAATTCTCAATTTAAAGACATTAATGTATTTTAAGCATATATGTGTCATCTTTGCTTACCATAAACTAAAATTTTCAAAATTAATTCTTTTCCATCCCTTATTTAAATATCCAATATTTTTCCTACTTTCTCATTTTAAAAAAATTAAATTGCCTTGAATCTATAGCAACTTTGTCAAGCTTGGCCTGTCTGCTGCAGCGAACACACTAGTTGACCCATCATGACACCGTGCTCTAACTGATTGGTGAGACAACGTAACTGTTTTCGAAGCCATTAGTGCCACTTCACAGATTAATTAGGTGGCAGGTGATGCTGTGGGATGACTGAATGTTAAAATCTGCCTCACTCATCCCTCTTGAGAGATGGAATGGATTACTGGTATCTGACAAGCAAATTATCTGGCGTACGCTCATAACACAATAAGGGTTTATTACTGTATTTAGTGCTAGAGTTTCATCAGCGCAGTTTCCAATGTAGATGAATTGACATTTGTCAAAATAATGTCAGAATTGTTTATTCTTCTTGAAAATGTGTTACAGCATAGTACTTTGATTCCTGATTAAGGGTCAAATCTGTCTTAATTTATACCTTCATTTATGCCTGTTATAAGACACAATATTTTTTTGTGTGAAACTGAACCCAGCAATTAGCTTTGGGTTGTGTGGTTCAGTATTTTTTTAATCCTAAATTCAGTAACTCCAGAATTCATCTTCCTAGGTTCTTCTTCGTGGTCTCTGTGCCTTCATACACTAGGAGCTTTAGCGCCTGCGCAGTAGCGTTCGGAAACTTCTAGAGCTTGTTCGCTTGGCGGGAACCCCTCCCCCACGCTGGTACTGCGCATGCTCCTCCCGCCGAGCAACGGTCTCTCCTCAGTTCTTTCTCGTCCGCCGTCGCGTACGGAAGGTTCTTCGGTTTGTTCCTCTGCTTTTGTGCTTGGCTTGCTGTTTTCACGGTTTTTCGGATTTTTGGATTGTTTCTGACCTCTCCTTCGGACTTCCCATTTGGTTTTTGGTGATTTTCGGACTTTTTCCAATTGTCTTATGTCCGCGCGCTTCAAAAAGTGCGTGTCCTGCGGGCGCAAAGTTGCCCTCAACGACGGCCATAAGGAGTGTCTCTTCTGCTTGGGTGAGTCCCACAACACTCGGACTTGCCCAATTTGCCGGGATTTTACTCCCCAGACTCTCCGCAACAGGTCCGCAAGACTTAAATCGTATTGTTGGGAGCAGTCTTTGCGGGCGATCTCCGAGACGCATACTTCCACATCGCCATTCGCCCTCAGCACAGACGGTACCTCCGCTTCGCAGTCGACGACATCTGTTACCAGTACAAGGTGCTGTCGTTCGGACTCTCGACTGCCCCAAGGGTCTTCACCAAGTGCATGGCCCCGGTGGTATCCTTCCTGCGGACGAAGGGTGCTTCTGTCTTCCCTTACCTCGACGATTGGCTGTTGGTGGCGTCCTGCAAACAGAGACTTTACCACGACGTCCACATGACGTTGTCACTCCTGACTCGCCTTGGCCTACGAGTGAATCCGAAGAAGTCCCACCTCGAGCCGGCGAGGATCTTGGACTTCATCAGGGCAACGCTCAACTCAACCTCCGCCAGGGCGTACCTGCCAGAGACTCGAGCTCAAACCCTGATCCGGGCCGCCGCTCACACCCGTACGGCCCCGACGTTATCTGCGAGAAGTGTCCAACAGCTCTTGGGCTACATGGCTGCGACAACCGCTTTGACATATCTCGCCAGACTAAGAGCAAGACCTCTTCAACACTGGTTCGTCCGCATATTCGACCCCCTGCGAGACGAACAGACACTCCGACTGCAGCTGCCGGAAGACGTCCGCTCATCCCTCCGATGGTGGCAGTCGCGACGCAATCTCATGTCAGGGATGCCTTTCCAACAGCCGACACCGAAGGTGACGATAACGCCCGACGCCTCCCTGTATGGATGGGGTGCCCACTGCGGCGATCTCAGAGTCCGCGACAGATGGACCGACGACGAGACCGCTCTCCATATCAACGCGCTGGAGCTGCTCGCCGTCTCGAAAGCGCTACGGGCGTTCCGCCACGTCGTAGCGGGGCGCACGGTCCTGGTTCTGACGGACAATACCACCGCCGTCTGTTACATCAACAGACAAGGAGGGACTCATTCCACGACCCTGCTCAACATCGCGCTCGACCTGTGGGAATGGTGCATTCGCCTGCACACGCATCCCGTGGCGGTTCACCTGACTGGGCAGGAGAACACCATGGCAGACGCCCTCAGCAGGGACACCTCATCCCATCACGAATGGTCTCTCTCTGGAGAGGCGTTCAGACTGATTCGAGACCGCTGGGGCGAACCATCCATCGACCTCTTCGCGACCAGGGAAAACGCGAAGTGTCGCCGATTCTGTTCCAGAGCGGGCCACGATCGCGCTTCCATCGGGGACGCTTTCCAGTTTCCGTGGACCGGGGAACTCCTCTACGCGTTCCCGCCGTTCCCGCTTCTCGGCCGGACGATATCGAAGATCCGAGCCGACCGAGCCGACGCGATCCTGGTAGCCCCGTACTGGCCGAGGCAGCACTGGTTCACACCCCTGCTACGAGCTGCACGAGGCGACCTGCTCCGGCTGCCACCGACACCGGGCCTGCTCTCCCACTCCAGCGGCCGAGTCCTTCATCCGGACCTGCCACGCCTGGCCCTCCATGCCTGGAGGATATCGCACTAGACGATCCCGTGCTCGATACCGTCCTCGTCGCAGCCAGGAAGGAATCCACCCGTCGCAACTATCAATACAAATGGCGACGCTTCCTGACCTTCGCTAACGAGAGGAGTGAGCCGGTATCGCCTGCGGGACTCTCTACCGTCCTGCATTTCCTCCTGCACCTCCGTCAACAGGGTCTGGCGTTTCCATCCCTGAAGGTTTACCTCTCCGCGATTGTGGCATACCAACCGCCACGATCTGCGGCATCGGCCTTCTTCAGGAACGATACCGTTAAGCGGTTCCTGAAAGGACTTCATCATCTCTACCCGCCGGTATCGCCGCCGCTACCGCCGTGGTCCCTCTCGCTGGTGCTCTCGCAGCTGACAAAGCCGCCCTTCGAGCCGATGGCGACCTCGGATGATAGGCTCCTGACCATGAAAACTGTCTTCCTGGTAGCGGTGACCTCAGCGAGGCGAGCGGGTGAGATCACAGCTCTTCGATCCGATGAGCCCTTCATGGTCTTCCACAGGGAAAAGGTGGTCCTGAGACCTGACATCTCGTTCCTGCCAAAGGTGGTGTCCAGTTTCCATCTCAACCAGGACATCATCCTGCCTGCCTTCTTCCCGAACCCGACGACACCATTGGAGCGGTCCCTCCACTCCCTGGACGTGCGTCGGGCATTGGCCTTCTACAAGGACAGGACTGCTTCCTTCCGACAGACGCCGCATCTCTTTGTTTGCTATGGGCGACGTCGGAAGGGCCTCAAAGTGTCCACCCAGTGCTTCTCCAAGTGGGTGGTGAGGACTATTGAACTGTCGTATGAGCTCGCGAGGAAGCCTCCACCAGTCCTGCTTCGAGCCCACTCCACCAGAGCTGTGGCTACTTCTGCGGCCCTCCTGCGAGGAGTTGACCTGCATGAACTCTGCCGTGTGG
The DNA here is from genome assembly GCA_948474755.1 of Ctenosaura bakeri. Taxonomy (NCBI): domain Eukaryota; kingdom Metazoa; phylum Chordata; class Lepidosauria; order Squamata; family Iguanidae; genus Ctenosaura; species Ctenosaura bakeri. The sequence continues at coordinate 422,654 of CAOLHI010001114.1, read as the reverse complement.
CGACCTGGTCCCAACCATCGACCTTCGTGCGCCACTACAGGCTCGATTGCCGGTCGCGCAGAGATGCCCGGTTTGGACGTGAGGTGCCGGCTTCCGTGCTGTAGGACCTGACCCGCCATCCGACCGGTAAGCTACACAGTCTCCTAGTGTATGAAGGCACAGAGACCACGAAGAAGAAGAACAGGTTGCTTACCTGTAACTGTGGTTCTTCGAGTGGTCATCTGTGCCATCATACACACCCGCCCTTCCTCCCCTCTTTCTCAGGTCCCTGTAGGTTCTACGGCGGACGACAGAACTGAGGAGAGACCGTTGCTCGGCGGGAGGAGCATGCGCAGTACCGGCGTGGGGGAGGGGTTCCCGCCAAGCGAACAAGCTCTAGAAGTTTCCGAACGCTACCGCGCAGGCGCTAAAGCTCCTAGTGTATGATGGCACAGATGACCACTCGAAGAACCACAGTTACAGGTAAGCAACCTGTTCTTATATATCTTGTTTGTAGTTGTTGTTGTTGCTAACTGCTGTCGACTTCAGCTTATGGTAACTCTATGAGAGACCTCCAGATTACCCTGCTATCAACAGCCCTGCTCAGGTCTTGTAAACTCAGGGCTGTGGCTTCCTTCATTGAGTTTATATATAAAAGTGTCATATTATAGCTCAAGTGTTGTACTTCAGACTTTCATAGTTCTGGGTATGACAAAGTAACATGCTTATTGAAAAACCATTGTTGTCAGATGTTTGATAAGGTGTGGATTAGGAAGGTTAGAACTGTATCTTGGCCTTTTATTCACTGAAGGACCTCAAGCAGGTCGCTGTCTTTCAAATAATCTTTCTACCTGCAGTTTGGAATGATAATACTGAGCTTTCTACAGAATCAGAACATATGAAACTTAAAACTTATTTTTATATTCTCATCATAATTCCACTTTGAGCAGGGCATTGTTTAGTGTGAGAGGCCATTGTTTCATGTTTTGAAATTTCTGTGATTTCATTTGGGAAGGAGAAGTGTATTTTACTTCATTTATGGTTATTATATTTTTAAGATGAAAAGAAGTCCTATCTGTTTGAATATATAGTTGTACTCTTAATTTTTTAAATACTATTGCTGCTCTGTATGTCTGAGTTGAGTCTCTCATAAGTAGGCAATTCCTGGGTAACGATACCTAGGTAAGGATTACTTCTTTCCAATTGAAAAAAAACCCCCAAACCTTAGTTGATTTATGATATGTGATTAATTGGTCAATCATAAATTTTCAGTATAAATGAAGAATTCTTAAGAGGAAAAAAATTCTTTCTAGTAAGATAATGGCCACACATACCATAGCAGGACTTTTATTTACAGTAAGAGATATCCACATTTGTTTTTTTAGTGGTAGCTAAAATCTGTGGTCTCCACTGAACCTCTTTAATTTTAACAAGTGTGAGGTCTCATTCCTGTATATGAATGAGTTCAGAATCATATTGAAAGTGGCAGGTCCTCTTCCTGCTTCAAAACTGAGTACAGTCGTGAAGATAAGACCTGGTCCTGCTGCATCCTTGGAAGAGGAGTAGTGGTTTCTTCCTGACCTCACAAAAAGCTTTTCAACTAAAACTATGTTGTTGCAGCCTGGGCTTATTTGGTTGCCAAATTTGAGGCCTTGAAACATATGTATAGAATACAGAATGTAACTACATAATATAACAGGTAGTATATAAGACATGCAGGAAACTAGGTATATGAGAGTGTGTGTGTGTGTTACTGGAAATGACAGGTTAATTATGGGCAGAATACTTTATCGGAGGTGAACAGATAAGAATGTCTGCATTTCTATCAACATTGAAATATGAGTGGATTCAACTGCTAATAAACTCTCCTAGCAAGTGCAGTGGCTGATGCAGTCAAGATGGCAGAGAAGCAAAGACTCCAACAGGACATGGAGTGCTATCATATCTAAGATCTCTGTTTTGATCAGATGGCTTGAAAAGGCAGTCAGCACCTTTGTTTTGATTGGACAGCCAATAGGCTGGATAGAGGCTAGGGAGTGAATAAAAGAAGCCGAGATGAGATGACAGTAAGATTGCTTTGGCAGTCTGCAGTGGATGAAGAGGAGGCTATGATGTAGCCTTTGAGCTGTTATTCTAAACTGATAATTTGCAGAACAACCCAGGTATGCTGATCGGGTAAGAAAAACAGCTAGGCAGTGCTAAAGTAGATATGTTTTTAGCTGTGTAACAGAAGTTTATAGGTATAACAGTGCTCATATTAACCCTTTGGATGTATGTTTAAGAGATGTGTAGTGCCTCACCAGAAAAAAACTGATGATGCTAAAAGATGTATGCTCTCTTATATGCCACATTATGTAATGTAATGTGCTTTGATGAAAGCAAAACACCCAGAAATTGACATGTCAGTGTTTTTTTCCTAGGGCACTATATATGTTTGTATATCTGTTAGTGTGTATGATAATAAATAGTTTCAAAGATTACAAAAAAAACCCCTGCCCTTCTTCCCATATAAATATCCTGAGATTCCAGTATTTAAGAATTCTTAAAATGAAGTGTTGATATTAACTCTGCCTGTCTTGTTTAAGCACCATCACAAGTTAGACATCTAGGTGGCTAGAAGGTGATAATGAGTCCCCAGACAGAATCCAGATCAGCTGACAAACAGCAAAGGATCCTCAATTCCTCAATCTAAAGAGACCGAAATGGGAACCACACCTGTTCCAATGTGCTTAATTACCTCAGTGACTAAACATTACAGCTGAAACTCTAATATATAACTTTCCACAATCAATTTAAACAAATAACATTAAGATATCCATCTTTTTCTTACTTTCAAAGGGCTGATTGAATTTGAAGAATGTAATACAGCCAGTGCTGTTGAAGGTAAGTTTTTCTTGCATTGTAGGAATGGTTTAAAATGTATATTCTGTATTATTTCTTGTTGTTGTGTACTTTCAGGTCATTTCTGACATATAGTGATCCTAACACAAAGGCAAACCTATCACATGGTTTTCTTGGAAAGGTTTGTTAAGAAAGGGATTTGCCATTGTCTTCATCAGAGGCTGAGAGAATGTGGCTTGCCCAAACTCAACCACTGGAGTTCCATGGCTGAGTGTCAACTTGAACACTAGTCTCTGGAGTCTTAATCTCACACTCATACCACTCATGGCTCTCTTACATATTATTTCTAGGTAACAGTAAACGAATTTAGTAAGTAAAAACCAATTTGTCAATTTAAGAGGAAATGATGTTATGTCTGCTTCTGATATAATGGGTAATAGTTTGTTCTGTATGTTCCTGTCATTTATGTTGTAGAGAAGTTGATAACTTTTTGTATCCTGCTAGCAAAGGAATGGTATCCCAAAATCTGAAGCACACAGCTTCTCAGCATACCAATAAATCTCTATTAAAGATTGCAGTACAGTAGGTTCCCCATATCTAGTGAAGATATGTTCCCAGACTTACCATGATAATGAAGAATGTGGGTAATGAAATGCTACTGTATTTGAAGATGTTTTTTAGTCAGAGTGGAATCTTCATTATGTTATATTTAAAAGCCCCATTATGAACACCTTAATGAGAAATAAGCCACAACTCGCAAAGTTCCTAGATGAGGTAGATTATCGAGATTCTTACCAGTCTGTTTTCATGGCCCAGTTTTGAAATAGAAACTACCCTTCTAGATTACTTTTGCCAAATAAGAGATCTTGTTGATTGACCTGGATGTCTTGGCTGTTTTCTGGTAACAAAGCTGAGAACTGAGGTCATGACTTTCTGGTGGTTCCATTATTTTATGTTAGAAAAGTCTGAGAAGGTGGTGTTGGAAACTCGTGCTTCACAGAGGCCTTTGGTTCCATTTGTTAGAAAGAGAAAAAGATCTGCCATCTTCTTCTTGTTTTACCAGTTTTATCTACTGTGGTAAGGGCAATAAAAACCTGTAAGTTGCAGTTAGGCCTTATAAGACTTGGAAGATCAACAGCTTCCAATTGTGTTATAGCCATTTTGAAGAGGTCTGAGTTACCAGGCTACTCCTTGGAGACCTACTGAGACCACATTTGAATTATAGGCTTGTTCATGTCCTTCACTGCTGATCATTATAAGAAATATATCACTTTAAGGAATGGTACTCAGGGTTGTTTGTTTGTTTATTTGTTTCCTCTTCCTTCCCTGTTTCTTTATTCTACTTGTCAAGTCTTTTTAATTTGTAATCCTAAGAGTGAAGGCTGTCTTGTTTTTATTGATCTATAATATATCGTGGGACTCAAGGTTCAAGCAATAAGGACAATGACAAAGGATATAGGAGTGATGAATAAGAGTAGAGACGACTGACAAGATGGTGAGGGGGTAGAGAAGAGAAACTTTAGCGCTACAAGAAATAAAATTGATACTAGGGGAAGTTAGGAAGTAGTATAAGGTGAATATAAGGTGAATAATGAGGTATTAAATAGACAGTAAATTTATAGAAGATATGGCAAAATAATTTACAGAATGTAAAATGCAACTTGTTAAAAGGAACAGATGAAATCTGATGTATAATGAAAATAGTACTATTGGATCTTTGAAAAGATGTTATTTTATTTACGGTATGGAATAAATATAATAAACACACACACACACACACACATATATATATAGTGGGACTGAAAAGCTTGTTATATATCCCACTCCTTAAGACAGTTTTTACAGACACCCAAGGCCCAAAACATTCAGTCAAAATCCAGTGGCAGCTAGGGAAAAATTTACCTGCTTTAAATGCTAAATAAGTATTTTGCTTGTTTCAAATGACTTACAGTGATCTGTTACCAGATTTGGCAACAAATGAGATAACCACATTTAAAGCACACAATACTTGCTTTGAACTCCACGTCACCTTCAGGTGAAACAATTTTCTATCAACCCCTGTTCCTTTTTTATCATAAACAGAACACTGAATGGATAGATGGCTGCAATCCATGGTATACTCTTTGAAGGTGACCAAACTGAAGCTTTAATCCAGACAAAAAAAGAGAGAATTTGACAGTTGTCTTATGCATATTTTCTAATTTGTCTTGATGTCACATAAAGAGGCATCATATTTACAGCAGTTTCTCTTTTCCCATAAGCTGAATCAAGTTTCTTGTGGGAGATTCCTGCGTGTATAGCTGAATGTGTAGGCTTGTTTTCATATAGAAAATTCCCATGTTTAGAAATAGAAGCTGTTTATTGAAAAATTGGAAGATACTTAGTTTTCTGAAGTATCAGGTAGGACTTAATCTTAATTTTCATCTGATGGTACATTCCTTAATTTGCAGGGATAAAGCCTAGAAAAAGAAAGCATTTTGGATTACCAGGAATTATTAAGAAGGAAAAAGATGCAGAATCTGTGTAAGTAGTATGTTACCAAAATTTTTGTAAATCTATTAATACTTTTACTTGTTTTTAGATGGGTTGTGCTCATAGCTCTTTGTAGGATAAACAGATACAAGAGTGTCTGAACAGCTTCAAATGCTGTTCTTTATCAAGGAGGCACAGAGGCCTCTGTTTCTGACAATCCATAACTGTCCTTAACTTCCATTGTTTTCCGCCAGGTAGAATTGAAACTACCTGCTAAGTATTCTTGAGAGTTGGTTGGATAACAAATAGTAACATTAATGTGATAATCTAGAGATATGAAAGTACTTTTGGTCATGACCCAGTGATATGCCTTCTCTGTGTTTGGGAAGCAGATTGAACTATATAGACCAAAAAATTGAGAATGCTCCTGGATTGCTAGGTAGCAGTTGTTAAGGAATCTTTTTCCAACTATGCTAATTGCACCCATTTTTTCAAGAAGCTAGTAAATATGGCCATAGTATTACATTTATTAGTTAGAACAAGGTTAGATTACTTCAATAGTTCTATGTGACTTTGAATAACATTCTGAAACTTTTTCTGATACAAAATATAGCAGCAACAATTATAACCAAACCCAGGGTTTTAGAAGATATTACTCCTAAGTTACGTTAGTTTCAATGGCTGTACAACCCATCTTTTTTATGTTGTGATTGAGGGAAACTCAGGAAAAGGCCTTGTTAGTTATGGTATCAGGCTGTGGAACTCCTTTCTCTAAGAGATTCTCCTGGCTATTAATTAATTTTCCACAATTAACTAAGTACTTTTTTTTTAATAGAAGTGGTCTTCAGCTGTTTAGTAGTTCTTTGCCTGTGCTGATTTTTATTTACATCTCCCTTTTTGTGTTTTGGCGTAGAGTTTATTACTTATTATTAATATTTATTAGCATTATTAGCATTATTACTAATGTTTATATATTAGTAGCCTTGACATTTCTTTTTTGAAATGAAAAAGTGGGATATGATCTTCTATAAATGAATAACTGCCCAGTACTGTGATTGTAAGGATGTTACAAAATAATGCATTCGTTAGAAAGCTAAACTGATAATTCACTGGTTGTTTTGGGGGTTTTTTTAAACAGGGAATGTCCAGATGCAGATTCTGTGGTAAGTAGTCTTATTTTGCATACAACTGAATAAAGTTAATACCTTTCAAGAACTTGTGGTTTGATTTAAAAAAATGCAGTGTATTCCTTTCTTCATTTTTATTTCTAATGTTCCTTGACCATTTTATCAGTATTTCATTCAAGTTGACAGAAAGGTGGAACTCCCTGTGGCTGAAATGAAAGAATGGATTTCCACTATGCTCTGAAACATTTCCTGTAGGCAAAGCTGTTTTCAGTCTTTTCATTAGGCCTTCAATATTCTGAGGAAGTCATGGGTTCAGTTTATTTTGTTCAAGCTTTCTTGTCAAGTAAGAGTATGTCATACAAAAAGCAGAGTATAAACAAGGTATATAATGTTTGTCTGTCAAATGTTTTTCCTCCGATCCTTTCTGAACTTGTGTTTTTCTAAAATTATTGAGAGGTGTCATGAATGCTCATTTTTGTGTGCCTTTATGCTGAAGGAACTGATAAATTGAACCCTGAATTATGCCCCTCATGGAATTAATAGTTTTTGACAGCTCCAGAAATAAATCACTGGAGTGATACGTAACTGGGATTGATTTACAGTGTTTACTTTTAACTTGTTTGTTTTGGTGCTTATTTGTTTAATAATTTATGAAACAAATTCAAGTGTAAATGTGTCTGGTGTATTCCTTTCAAGCTACACCAAGCATTATATCTTACTTTCTCTCCCTTGTTCCCCAGTAGAATATGTACATTGCATTGTATAAGAACATACATCTCATATTCTTGCCATGTCATGTTCCTGCTCTCAAAGAATGGGTGCAATTAGTGAAGATTTCAGTATGTTACAATTCAGATGGCTGGCTTGACTCAAATATTATTTTTCTGTTGGAGTTCCAGCAAAATCTTGGAGTTCTTTGTATGTAGACAATCAGTAATAGTAAGCAAATGACAGTTTATCCATTCCTCCTTACTTATCATTGCAACATGGAGCCATAGGACAGTATTGATACTATAAAATTATACAAAATAATGGGTCCCAACACTGTGGTGATTCATGTGTGCACCAAATTAAAGTATCTCCAATTTTTTTCGTAGCATTTTGGGGTTCTTCAGCAGACCAGTTGATATAAAAAGTACACCTATGTGTTTAAAAATGCAGATTTATCAACAATACCAGCATTGAGCTTAATGGATTTACAGTCATGTGTTGTGTAGAAACTGACGAAAATACAGCTAAAATCCTGTGCACTTTTAGTATAGCATATGCCAGCAGAGTTATGATGACTCCTATAATTGTATACCCAGTTGCTCAATGGAAACTGTGATGTTATGCTTACCCTTTGATCACTGGTCATTTTTTCCCCACCCACCAAGTCAGAAGTCTGAAAAAGGGCTGTGTGTGTGTGCTTGCAAAATAATTGGCTGCATTAGGGAATGTACTGAAGCAATCTCTATGAAAGCATAGCTCCTTGCACAAAGATTTTTAGACTAGAGTAGTCTCCTAACAGGATTTTAGCAGAAAAGCTAGTCTTAGAACAAGATTGGCAGACTTTAGGTTTGTGAAATCTACATTCTCTTCCCCACTGTCCAAGCCTCAACACCAAAATAAGGAAGGAGCACTAAACCTAGGAATTTGGAGTTCCAGAACCAGTGTTCAGCTTTCCCTGCAAAAATCTGCTCCTGATTATTCCATGTTTACTTCATTTTAGCATGCAGTTTAGGGGATGGGATGAAAGGATCATTTTGCTGCCACTGATAATTTGTTTCACAGGTGTCAAAAATCCATGCTGACAGCTGCAGATAATCCAGATATTTACTTTTAGATACAGATCTACTTTCTCTCCATTGTTGTATATCTGTGTAGTTGGTGGCTTTAATGTATGACAGTTCAAAAGTTGTGGAATGTGTGGACTACTGATCTTGTTGCTACTGTGATACAAGATACAGTGGCAAAGAAGTAGGATTGGTTTTAGAGTGGTCAACAAAACAGTACCTTTTTAAGAACAAAAAGAACTATTTTATTTAGCTACAAGAAGCAATGCAGAAATAGTGGACAAACTTGGAAGTTCCAAAGGCTAGTTCCATAAGACCCACTCAAGACCTCCTGTGAGTAAAATTGCATTTGGAACATAAACTTGAAATAGCTAGAGATCCACTTCTGGTTGCATAAAATAAAGAATTGTAAATGAAGTGGTATATAATTTTTAAAACCCTGCTTGGATGTTCCAGCAAAATAAAGGCCAAACAGAGTCTTAAGTCATAGTACATTTGTTATGCCCTCATGAAGGTATGGCATGAAGAAAAATATCCCTAGATCATGTATCATTCTTGGAAATAGCGTAAACTATAGCTCCTCCATGTGACCCAGTTTGAGACCATAGTATGTCTGAACGTTTTGTCTCTAAACAAAAAACATAGGGACAGCTCAACATTCTCTCTTTTTCTGCTTATTTTACTTACGAAACCTTACGATTCTGGTCATCACCACCTTGATAATATTTTACTTTAATCTAAAAGGCTACAGTACCTGTTGCTTCTCCATTATTGGTAGTCACAGGTAAAGAACAGCTTGTTCTCCATAGTGCGTCTGTCAGAGACTGCCAGACTAATCGTATAAAGATATTGGAAGTATTTTACTTTGACTAGTAACAAAACAGCATTTCAGCTTCAACAGTGTAACTTTAGAAGTTCTTTGCCTATAGTATTATATTGGAATGTGCGTAACCTCAGGCTATTTGTATTTGTTCCGTTTACTTTGTTGTCAAGTCTTGTTAGTACATTTTATCCTCTGAACAAGGTCATCTTGAGGTCAAGCATAGCTAAAGGCTTGTGATTCTGAACAAGTAAAGCTAAGGTATTGGACCGTGAGATTGATGTTTTTCAAATTATACTCCTTTATGAAAGCAAAACTTGGATGTTTCTGAAAGTGAAATCATTAAGTATTCTGGATAGATGTTTTCTGCAGTATTTTACTCACTTTATGCCATGTAGAGAAACCTGAAATCTGTAGGATGCCTTAGTTTTGTTTCATAAGAAAAATGTTAAATTATTTCCTGATCCAGAGGAAAAAGAAAGATAAAGGCTAACATGATCATTTACAATAAAGCAGTCAACCTATCTATACTACACAGTTATTTTGCCCAGAATGTCCCATGAGTAAGACTGTGCTTGGTTGCATAGCTCAAACTTGTACAAAATGCTGTTCTGACATATAACAAATAATTGTTTCTCATATTCAATCAGGCTAGAAGAGGCAAGTGCAAAGGTGATCTGTGCTTTTGCCTTTTGAGCCTTTAGTTAATGCATATTGAGTGGAATTTGCACATCTTGCTGTAGACATGAAGAACTTTCCCTATTTGGATATCTTTCAGAAGTCTATACCTGTATTTAATTTTTTCTGAGCATGTAGATACCGTAATACATCATAATTGTAATGATAGAGGACATGTGGTAGTGTGTTAGCTGTTTCTTTGTGGGATCCTGTATCAGTCTATGTGACGCACAAAACATTAAGGTGTTTCTTTAAAATGTTGGCAAGTTCCATCCTAGCTCAATTTCAGGCATTTGGATCCACAACAAAACATCATCATATATTAAGAACATAATAGCCATGTTGGATCAAACTAAAGGCTCATTTAGTCCAGTATTCTATTCATATGGCAGCCAACCAGTTTCCTATGGGTAATCCACAAGTAGAACATGAGTACAGTAACACCTCATAATTCTGTTCCCAGCAATTGGTATGCAGAGCCATATTATCTTTCATACTGGAAGAAATACATAGCATTAATAACTGGTAACCATTGATAGCTGTATGTTTGTCCAGGTCCCTTTTAAGCCCATCCAATTGCCAGCACTTGCTATAGTATGAGAGAGAGAATAATTTCTTCCCTTCCACTTTATCTCCATCAATATAAATGTATACATATCTGTCATATTTGCTGTTATTTGTTTTCCTAAGCTTTGCTCATAGGGAGTTACTCCAGCCACTTGATCATCAGTATTTTTCAGTATCTTTTACAGCTCCTGCAATAACTTCTTTCATGCCTGGTAACCAGAACAGTGTACAATTTTCCAAGTATAGTTGCACCATAGGTTTGTATAAACGTAGTGTGATATTGGGGATTTATTTTTGTTCCTTTTCTAACTGTCCCCAGCATGGAAGTCACCTTTTTTCTGCTTCAGATTAGTGAAAACTAGATCAGCTTGAGTCTCCTAGAAATGTAGATTTTTATCAGTGGAGAAGAAAAATATGTAAGGAAATAAGAGTAGGATTAATTTTGAGCCTCCCTAGGAACGCAACGGGCTGAGTCATTCTGAATCTGTCTCAGTGTGCACTTCCAAGACTTACACAGAGGTTTTAAAAATTTAAAGAAAAGCCAAAATCTTACCTTGAATTGAGGTCTATATCAACTTCAATTTTTTAGTGGTAAGTAAAGAAAGCTGAATCTGCCTTGAGCCAAAGACGAAAGTTAGATCTACATTTCTTATTTATAATCAAGCTTTTCCCCAATCTAGATCTGCAGTTTGGGTCTTGTCATTGTGAAGCTGTATATTACTTTTACAGCCCTGTTCCAAAATTGTATTTAGTCTGAGTATCTGGTTGAAGTTTTCTGCAACCACTAAGACTTCCCTGTCACAGCAGAGCTGTAAGAGCTGTAGGTTTCCACTGGATTTTCTCCCATGAGAATTAGGTCTTGAACTGTGAGTTTCCAAAGGGAATTAAATCCCTTTGCTATGCCTTTCTTCTGGTTTTAGCCGATGACCTAAAGAATAAATGGTTAGCACTTTCCCTCTTACATAGATGATGAACAAACCGGTGTGCTTCATTTTGTTTTACCTGATTGGTGTTTTCTCACTGTGGCTGAGACCTTTCATTATTGAGACATCTTGTGCTTGGCTTTTGAAGGGTGCTTGGTATTTGCTGAAGGTCTAAATGAAAGGAGACCACTAAGCCTGGCATCCTGTGCATACTCATTTGAGACCAAAGCACATTGAACTTAATGGGTCATCTTTGATTAAGCTTCAGTATACTGGGTCATGAAGGTTGTCCTTGTCATATGGCTGTGATTAATTACACAAAGAATCTTGTCTGGTAGCTCCTTTGTGCTACAGTGATGTGTAGTGGTATTTTCAGCTACAGCATTTTAATTTGATACAGAACACCATTCACCATACACATGCAAGGTGCCAATCCTTTATATAAGATCTACGAAGACTACAAAGATCAGCAGTGATGGCGCAGCAGTTATGTCAAGTTAGCAACTGTTGTCTCTAAAATCTTGTCATATAAGCAACCACTTATTTATCCTAGTTGGTGTTAGCAAAGCTTATGGGAGAGCATATGGTTGTGTCTTAAGTGTGTCCATTAACAATGCAGAGTGTTGCAGAATTCTGGTGAGTCACTTGAGTTTATGCCAAGAGTAATATCAGAACAATCATCAAAGGCTGCAGTATGTTCGGTTGAGGTTACAGAAGCATTAATAATAGCTCATATTCCCTTTGGAGTATCTAAGTTCTCATGCTTCATTGTTCATGGTACCCTTTGTCTTAAATGCATTGTAAGGAAAGAATTGTCTTATTAATTTGTTACATTGTTGTTGTGTACCTTCAAGTCATTTCTGTCATATAGTGACCCTAAAGCAAACCTGTAATGTTTTCTTGGCAGAATTTGTCGAGGGGGAGGTGCAAAGCTTCCTCTGTGGTTGAGTCAGTGTGACTTGGCCAAGGTCACCCAGTAGGTTTCCATGGCCAATTGGGAATTTAAACTCTGGTCTCCAGAGCCCTAGTCCACTCAAACCTCTACACCACACTGGCTGTAGTTTGCTACATACGTGCCATTCCATTCTAGAGGGGGTGTCTGGTTCACTGAGTAGGTGCTGGATATAGGTGCACAAGTGTTTATGTCATCTGTAGGTTTTGTAACCAAAATTAAACAGATGGTTGTCCATCACCTTTGGCTTCTCAGCTGTAGAAAAGAAATAGTGAAGATGAGTCTAATGACTTGTAAACTTAAAAAACATGATGAACTGGATTCCTTCACAGTAATAGTCTGAAATTTCTGTTGACAGAAACACTTTTATTTTCATAACCACCTTTAAACATAGTGAACAATATATTATGATATCTAATTAAAAGATTTTCACAGTTATATTGCCCTAATTCATTCTTGTTTCATTCCAGAACATTCCAGATGTAGATGATGAAGGCTATAGCATTAAGCCAGAAGCTAGTCAGAATATCCTTTTTATTTTTATGGTTATATAGACATTTGATCTCTCTTTAACATGCTCTTTGAATCTAAATTTTACTGACTTTTCTGAGGCTTAAACCTTCTTATTAGCAATTTGATTTTGTGGCAATTGCTGTATGTCAGTTTATGTTCTTAGCAGTTAAAGCTTTAAACAACCAATTAATCAATCTTTACCTTAACTGAAAATAACATGCCAAAGAGAACCACTTCTATTCATCAAGTGATTCTGATTCTGAAGATGATGAACCAAGGAAGTTCCATGTGGAAATCAAACCTGTACAGCCAAACAATAGTTCTCATTATACAATGCCTTCACTGGATGAATTAAAAGAATCAATAGGAAACATCACACTGTCACCAGCTATATCTGTAAGTAACCCATGCACAATATTTAGTATAGCGAGTACTGTGAATTATTTTGTTATTAATGCCATACAGTATTGAATTAAGACATTTAGCACACATCTGTGAAATATAGAACTTATCTATCTTTACTGTTTGTTTTTAATTAATTATATCAAATGGCAGATAGGTAACTTTTGGAATGTGGTAGCCTTGCTACAGTTATCATCATTGAGCCTGAGAGGAAATGGGAAATGTTGTTTTTGCTCAGAGTAAGGTAAGAGAACCTGGTTGTAGAGGTTAGCAAGAGCCCCACTGTTCAGAAAGGAATACTATCCTTCTGGCACAGCCCAGAGCTTCAAGCTATATTTTAAAGTATAGTTTACTATATTGTACACAAACTTTTCATCCTTGGATCTATTTCTGCTGCTCTCTCAAGGGTTGGGATCACACACACATGTGCACATGGATCACAATTCTCTTCTTTCCTTGATGGCGAGTAGTAAAAATCTTTGTCTTTATCCATTCCCAACAATCCTGATACACCATTAAGGAAAAAGTAATTTCTATGAAATTGGTAGGAAATTGAAGCGGGGATTCAGAAGCAGCAGAGTAGTAAGGCACCTGTAGGGGCTAAATTCAAGGTTGCAATATGAACTGTGTGAAGGTATCTATAATTAATCTAGTAAATCTCTTCTTTTTAGTCTAAATCTGCTTCAGGTGTAGGAAGGAGAAACAACTTGCTAGAATTTCATTCTGTCTCTCCCTTGCTGCTCTCTTCTGGAGTGACTGCTAGTATGAGACTCAAATGTCTAACAAGAAGAGTTTGGAATGTCTGATATTCCAAGATAGTCCAGAATATCCAATTTGGACAATGAGTCTTCTCAATGTTTGGCTTTCTATTTGTGATGGAATCACATTGGTACTACTGAAGCCCATGGTTACCCAGAAGTAGGAATCAAGTGACACTCTGGGTGTTATTGGATGACAACTCCCAGTTTCTCTTATCATTGGCTATACTGTTGAAGACTCTTGAGAATAGTCAAAAGATGTCTGGAAGGTTGCATGATTCCCACCCTTTCTCTAGACGAAGATTGTAAAGAAAGAGTCTGTTGTAGCCCCAAATAGAATAGACCCTACATTTATGTGAATTCCATTATATAAATAGGTCTACTGTAGCTAGGATTAACAGTAGGATTCAGGCCATCAGATACATAATGATTCACTTCTGTGTAGCATAGGAGATCTGCAGTAGATAGATGGTGAACTCAGGTCAGAATTTATTTTAAGAACCCTTACCTTTTTCTTTAATATGAAGTTATCCTTTATGCTTGAGATTTTTATTAACACCGAAACTTGATGTTTCAAACTTGAAAATTCGGGAAGAATATTAAGTAGTACATATAACTTTCACAGAAGTGTATGTATTAATGTTTTCCCCATTTTCTTTCCTATGCTGACATCAGAGACATAGTCCAGTAAGTATTAAGTTATATTTGATAACATATTTCAGTAAGCATTTGGTGATGCTGGCTGCTTATGATAGCTGAGTTTTTCTCTAATGTTTTTATTGTTTTATTTGTTTATTTTATTGTCCGTCTTTTGCCATGAAAAAGTTATATGTTTGCCCTATAGTAATCAGTTCCTTATGTTAGCAGTGGGAGAGGTGATACAGCCCTAACTTTAATAGAAGACAATTTGTTTTTAGTTCTGTCAAATGGAAAGGAAAAGGAATGTTCAGATAATTCTCCATGTTGTTGCTGGATTCTGTTAAAGGGCAGTTGCTACACATCTCAGATTTCAACTCAAGTCTGCAAACCTTTTTTTAGCACTATAGGTCCATAATTTGCTTGCTGTATGACAAGTATTCTGTGTCTAGACAAAAACGATGAATGCTAGGTTTCCTCCCAGCCATGAAGTTAAAGATAGGGCAAGGAACTTGTTGCAATTGCACTAGATTTAGAAAACCTTCCTGGTGCCTTTGAAACACAGCACAGTAGCAGGAACAATCCCAACTTCTCTTTCCATCTTGGAGCAGATGGATAAAAAGGAGTACAAAGCATAATAACAAGTGTCAGCTGAAATTGGATAGATGCTTATTCTCATGCTGTATATCTCATACTCTAAACATGTAAGGCAGTTATCCCTAACCTTAAGCTGGATGAGGTCAGGGACAAACATCTCCCCCTTGGGTAGCAGTGTGGTACCAGTGACCACAGATTTTTCATTGACTGAGTATAATTCGTACACCATACCACTGATATAGATTCCTAACTTCTATCAATTTCATATGGGCAGTTGTTGTTAATTTGACTTTATATTCTTAAGCTTGATCAGAAATTTTCTGTTGTGCAAACTCAGCTCAGCACAGATTTCTTCACAACTTGGCCTAGTATGTAGTGGCATTTGACCTTCGTCCACGTAGCTGTTATTATAGTTCTGTTTGGATGAATGGCTTGCCAGGCAGAATATTATCGCTTATTTGTTTTCCACAACAGAGAATGCCCTCTCCCATGTTTCCATTTATTGTATTGTTTCCTCTGATGGGACACAAAAGAGAGCCTGCTTAGCCAATCTTAATACTAAAGAGGGTATTTATTTAAAGAACAGCACATATTGTTTGGTGTCTCTGTTCTTTGTTAGTTTAGAACTTTCTGCTAGTTACATTTTGATACGGATTCCCTGGTTGTTGTTTTTGATTACTAAGTGACATAAAAAACTTGGCTTGTGGTTTGGGATAGTCAGCATGTTCCAGCATTTTCCACTTATGGTCCTGGGATGAGCGTGTTGTGCAAAGCTGTTGTAAATTATTTTATCACTTGTGTATATCATTTTCCTGACTTCAGCTTGTTTTTTTTTTCCATCTAAAAGGTGCTATGCTTATTAGCTAAAGAATGTTTCAGAATGTGTATCTACCTGCTCAGAGTACAAGTCTCTGTTTATTAAGCACTGTTTGTTTGTTTTGCCATCTTTTGTTTAGGCACAGATGAACCGGAACTCATCTAGTAAGTTTATGTGAGCTATTGACCATCATCAGATAGCAATTCCTGTTGCAAGACTTTAACTTCCTTTTTGAGAAAGTGTGCCTATATAATCAAATGTTTCTTATAAATTAAAAGATATGGTGTTATAACTGAATATTTGGATTCGGTTTTTTAAAAAATTTGCTTCTGTATTTGAGATTTTTTTGAAATGAAAGAAGTTTTTCTATTACAGTAAGCAACTGCAAATGCCTAGTTGTTGGTTTTTGTTTGTTTGTTTTTGCAGCTGTACGGAGTTAGATATGTATCCATAATAAAATACTGATTAATGAAATGGCCATGTGGTATTAGATGGATTTAGTGCAACTGTTAAAGGATACTGGCACTAGAAATGAGATTGCACGCTGAATCTTAATATTTGCATCTTGGTTTTAGGAACAGAGATTCCCCTACAAGTTATGGTGACCTAATTATTAGCACATCTAGGTGCAAAGAAATGTAAAATGTTTGATATTTTGGTCCCATCAGCAGCCTGGGAGTACATGGTTTGTGCTTACTCCAGAAGAACCAGTCTTCATTGAACCAAAGTGTGTGTGTGTGTGTGTGTGTGTGTGTGTATGTACAAGAGGTAGTACAGTATAGTGATTTGAGTTTTGGTTTAGGACTCTTGAGAGACCAGGATTTGAATTCCCACTCAGCCATGGAAACTCA
Organism: Ctenosaura bakeri; assembly: GCA_948474755.1. Classification (NCBI taxonomy): domain Eukaryota; kingdom Metazoa; phylum Chordata; class Lepidosauria; order Squamata; family Iguanidae; genus Ctenosaura; species Ctenosaura bakeri. The sequence goes on along the minus strand of CAOLHI010001114.1, from coordinate 405,946 downwards.
CTGGGTGGCCTTTGGCAAGTCACACTCTCTTAGCCTCAAAGGAAGGCAATGGCAAACCCCCTCTGAAAAATCTTGCCAAGAAAACCCTGTGAAAGGTTTGCCTTAGGGTTACCATAAGTCAAGAAATGACTTGAAGAGACACAACAACAACAGTGTATGTATATGTATATGTATTTTAAAAGGTTTTTTCCCCCCTGTATACAGTGTGCACTCAGTATCTGCTAAGGTTTGGTACCAAGACCTACTTTAGATACCAAAATTTGTGGATGCTTGAAGCCCATTGTGTACAGTGGGGTAGTAAAATGGTGTCCCTAATATAAATGGCAAGATCAAAGTTTGCTTTTAGTTTTTTTAATATTTTGATATTTAATATTTTAATCATGGTTGTATCTGTAGATACAGAATCCAAGGATATGGAGGGCCGACTGTACACTAAACAAACGTTTGGGCCTAGCTTCTAAAAGACTATTCTTTTAGAATAGGAGACCAGTTTTGCCCTTGAACCCCTGTAGCAAACCAAATTTCTTGATTTTTGGCTAAAGATAAATGAGAAATAAGTCTTTGATGTGATCAGAAGTCTATTTCAGGTTTTCACTTCAGGTTTTTTCACCAACTTTTTGGCAATTCTGGGGTTTTTCTTTAGAGGTTTGAGTGTTAGGAGTTGTAGGACTGTTTAGAATGATTTTCCACTCCACATGACATGGGGGGATCTTGGGGGGAGCAGTTTTTGGTTGCATACAGCCCATGCTCTGCAGTTTCCCTACCTTTTTAAGGGTCAGACAAGACAATAGGGAACTGTAACTGGATCTCTAAGCATGTGGAAGAAGTGGTTGTTTGTAGAATGATATATATAGAGAGAGATCAGAGCTGCAGTCCAGGAAAAGGGGCTTTTCCTTTTTTCCTCAATGTTATTTTTATAATTAAACGGTATATCTCTAATGGCAGCTAAGATGTGCTTTTAATTGGGAAAATGGCATAGTGTTAAGGCATAAAACAACTACAAAAACCTATGGGTGTTATGTTTTAACTAAAAGACAAAACAAAAAAAGGAGATGGTACATAGCATCACGAACCTACAACATCTGCTCTAATTTAGACTTTGATCATTACAAAAATTTTCTGCATTGGGAACTTCTATATGAGAATGATTTTCCTTTTTTAAAAAAAAAAATATGTGCAGTAGTTTTTTTTTCCTAGGTGTAATTTTTTTGTTCATGCAGCTCATGAATACTAAATACTGAATACTGAACACTAAACAATACTTTCATAATGGTAGCATTTAATTTACCTTCTCTAAATTATTTAAGTATCTGTTGATTATGTATTAGTAATTTTAAATTGAAAGTATAGGATCAAATCCCATATGATTTCGTGAACAAATAATGAAAAGGGCCTTTCCTATATCCCCTTCCCCTTTGCACACCCCAAAATTTCTACCTCATGGCTGGTAGCAATGATATGATGAGAGGGTGAGAGGGGAGTTGATGGAAATTCCTTACCTGAATAGAGGAGCAACTTACGATCCATGCTGTACTTTTCAGAAGAATTATCTAGAATGTTGTTGCCCTCATGAATAATTTAGATCACCAGCACCTTATATAACTTATTATTCCTCATTACTATTTATTTATATCCTGGTTTTCAATTGGAATACTCAGGGGGATCATACCTATATTGCAATGGGTATGTTAAATGTACCTTTTAAAATTAAATAAAATCTTACCTTTCAGGGGTAAAAACAGGCATTTGATAATGGCTTTTTGTACTTCCTCTTGCCTGGACTCCTTTCTATAGGGCATTGAATCAGTATTAAATTGCTTTGTGGTAAAGCGGGAAACAGCCCCAGTGGAACAAGAGCAGGCGCCTGGCACTGTATTATACTAGATTCTAGTGTATCCTTTGTGTGCTATGGACCCCTTTGGCAGTTTGGTGAAGCCCACAGATATTTCTAGTACTACTATAAGTTGTTGCCTATATTCATAATTGAACAAAATGCTACTTTTCAGTTAGAGAGCTTAGTGAAAATAAAGATCTATTTTTTTTTCCTCATCTGAGTTCACAATCCTCTTGAAAGCTGAAAAGTCTTAGGGCTTCTTAACTCCAGGTTAAGTAATATTACACTACAGGCTCAACTTGGAAAACATAGCAGAAGCGGATAATTCACATTGTAGTACATGTCCATTTCATTCATTGTTTGAGTTGCTTTGAATTGTCACTTTATCAGCAAAACTGTGTTTTGTAAAAGATGGCTGATTTTGTTAATTAAGTATTTTTGCTTTCAATGATCATAATATTTTTAATTAGGTGAAGAATTAACAAAATCAAAGCTTTCTACTTCATCTAATGAGTAAGTTTCTCCTTTAACATTTTTTTATTTGAGAATCACCAGATATTATTTTCATAGAGTTTTCTTTTCCAGTTTCAGTGTCCATTACTAGATTTAGTTAGCACATCTTAATTTGAATTAAGTTTACGTTTAACAGTCTGTTTCTTTACTTATTAAATTCATATCATTCTTCATCCCAACTGCTTCTTTAACCCTCTTACTTTTTTTAAAATTTTTTGATCATGTTGAAATATTTATAGTAATGTCATACAGCATAAATCTGGTGCGTATATCTTTGTGCTGAAGAGCACCTGGTATTTGTTAAATCTGATTTATTTATATTTCATCAAGAGATAATGGATATAAATCATTCTCAGCCAGCAAAGAAAGCCATTCATGAATAGGTTAACTCTTGTCATCACCCAGACTAGGCAAAATATCACATCATTTTAAACTGAGCTTTTTGTTGGTCCTCATCTCCACCTGCTTCAGTTCCTTTGTAAGCTGAGACACAGGGAAATATAAAAAAAGATTTCTCACCTCTAAAAAAGAATTAAGATCTTACAACCCCTAGTGGAACTGGATGGCTCCTTTTCTTGGCAAGAATGCATCTTCGTGGTAAGTCCTCCAGTTTACCATTCTCAGCCAGGAGAGAAAGAACCATCCATGAATGAGATCTACCCAAGCAGATATGAGTATCCAGATGGGAGGTGGCAAGACAGTGTTTCATTGTGGTGCAACTTGTTGCAGAACCCTTCAGCAGCCTAAAGTAGGCTGTGGCTTGAAGTAAACTTGTCTAGTTTATAGTGTTTAGTGAATGTGAATAGAAGTGCACATGTGGATGCTTTGCAGATTTCCTCTAGGAGTGCATTGGTAGAAAAGGTAATGATCGTGGATGCCTTCATTCACTCTATACTAGTAGAGTATGCTGTTGCATTCTAAGGTTTTGGAGGGCCTACAGTCTTGTAGGCTAAAAAGATACATGCTTTAATTCATCTGGTTAGCGTGGCAGAGGATGCCTTTGTTCCTAAGGATGTGGGAAGAAAGTAGACACAAAAGGTCTCTGATTTTCTAAATGCATTGGTACACATCATAAATAGCTTTAGGGCACTTCTAATGTCTAGCTTGTGCCATTGTTTTTCCGAATGGTTGCTGAAGGAGGACAGAAAGAAAGAATTATTATGGGTTGTGAAACTGTAGTTTATCTTGAGCATCACACTTGGGTACAGCCGTAGAGAAACTGTCAGTGAAATGGAGAATCATGTTGTAGGTGAATGAGGGTTAGTCTGATCATTTGGATTTCTAGTGAGTTCACATTGTGGGATTCCTCTGTTGTGCTCCAGACTCCTTAGACTGGTAGACCCTGGCAGTGTGCTCCCTGTTCTGTGATGCTTGCATCTGCTGTAAGGAGCAGTCTGGGAGGGTCCTGAAGCACAATGCTCTAAGAAAGATTGTGTTTGTTTGTACACCTTGCAAGGGAGTGCCGGATCCCCTGGGGAAAATGAACTCGGGTTTGCTTGTGCATAGTGATAAATGTTTGAAATGGCCTGAGTAGGCACTGAAGCAGTTGAAAATGGATCCTTGCCCACATTGCCAAGTGAATGCAAGAAATCGTGAGATCCAGAAGGTGTGTCAGGGCCATGATATCTTTGTGTCTTGATTCAGCAAGGAGAAGGATTTTTTTTTTAAAAAAAAACTTCTATCTGGTGAAAGGGAGACATGTCCCTTCCTGGTGTCTATAAGGCTCCAGGATGAAATAGCCAGTGTAAAGGAAGAAGATGAATCTTCTTGCGGGATTGGGGTGACAGGCGCAGTAAAGCACACACAACACAGCAATATATGGATGAACAAGACCACAGCTTTATTGGCGTACGCACAGATAGGGATCCGGGTATCAACTAACCCACCTGTTGGCTGATGAACCCACTAGTCTGGCCCAGGGACAGAGGAGGCCCCTCCGGACACAGCCCTCTTGCCACCAGAGGGTGCATGCTGTTTTCCCACCCGAGCTGCGTACTGCACCCTCTGACCCCAAGCTGGGAACCCGCCTGTTCCCTTCCATGTGGCAAAGGCACCAAGTGTCCTGAATCCTCTGGCCATGCGACCGCCACAAGGCAGGCAGATCACCCCCTGCCTTCCTACTGCCAACCCCAGATGCTCCCAGCCAACAAAGCGCTCCCCTGGCCTCACTCCATCTGATGAAATGCTGCCTGGATGCATGGAACCAGGACTGCTCTATATCCCAGAGAGCCCAAGGGCAGGCCTGACATACCCGGCATATGCTCTGGACCTCTACCTCCTGATTCTCTTTATATCTTCTGTCTGTAAGCCACATGCAGCCACCTCAGTGGTGGCCCCAGTGCAGAAGGAGTGACTCCTGCAATCCATAGCTGGGAGTCCAAGCTGCCACAACGCCTTTCGTAGGATAGCCACAAACTGGAACCTGGAGAGCAGAGACCTGTCGCTGTGCATGAGCAAAGGACCAGGACCTGGAGGTCGCTTGTTGATGAACTTCCAACGTGCCCTGACCGCGCACAGCTCTTCGCCTGGCAGGGGGTGGAGGCAGATAATGGCACCCTTTCCCAACTGGTCACACTTGAACCTCTGCACCCGAATGTCTGCCACTCCACCCACAAAGGATATGTTCTCTACCTGAGGAGCCTTGCCAGATTGGTCCTTGGATGAATTGGCAACCAGCTCCCCGACACACAGCACTCCAAAGAAGGCCACCACAAACGCAGTGCTGAACAGGCTGACCTCAAACCTGGATCTGCGTATGACCTGGACCTGGCAGACCAGCTGCCTCAAAAGCTTGTAGGATACCACCCTCCTGCTGTCCTTGTCCTGTGGTTGCAGATGCTGCCAGCCTTTGACTGCTTTCTTCATGAAGAAGCCAGTGCAAGGGCCCATGGAGCCCCTTACCTCGCTGAAAAAGGCAATACCTGCCAGGTGAACCACCATGGAGTGGGGGGACAACCCCAGATCCTTCAGGTGCTCCAAGAACTAGAGAATATGTGACTAGGGGACTGGCCATGCCGGCTGCACACTCTCCCTGGCACGGAACTCCTGGAACTTGCCCATGGCCCTGAAGTATGCTTTAAAGGTCACTAGTGTCATGGAATGCATGACTCCTTGGATTATGGAGTGCTCCCAAGCTGCCACAAGTCCTCTGGAAATGGAATTGACAAGGGGTCTGCATTTGGTGCCAGCAAGCGAAATCTGTCCTGCTGGAATCAAGACAGTGAGTCTGCTATTCCATTATCCAAGCCTGGTACACAACAGGCTGAGAAAGAGATGTTAGCATACAAGCGTTCCAGGACAAAGCACCTGACGAGGCACATGACCTGGCTCAATTTGGAGGACTGATGGTTGATGATAGCCACCACAGCCTGGTCATCACACCAGGAACAGGCTCTCCTGTCGTGAAACCAGTCTGCCCACAGCACAACTGCAACCAGGATGGGAAAAAAATCCAGGAACGTGAGGTCTTGCAGTATCCCACTCTGCTCCCAGTACTGAGGCCACTTGGCTGCACACCAATGCCCCTGAAAGTACATTCTGAACCCTAAGCTTCCTGCTGTGTCTGAATTGATCTGGAGGTCCTTACTGGACACAAACTTGTCTTGCCAAACAGAAATCCCATTGAACCCATCCAGGAAGCCAAGCCACACCCTCAGGTCTTCTTTTACACTTCGGGAGATACGAATGCGATTGTGAGGGGCGCGTACCCCCATAGTGACCCTGACCAGGTGCACGTAGAAGGCCTGACCTGGCGAGACCATCCTGCAAGTGAAATGTAGGAGGCCTGGTAGAGACTGGACTTCCTTAAGCGTAGCCTTCTTACAGCTTAAGATCCTGGACAGCCATTCCCTAAGGGTTGCCAGTTTGTCAGCCAGCAAGCAAGATACTCCTCGCACTGAGTCGATTAAGATCCCCAGGTAAACTAAGGATGTGGAGGGGCCCTCTGTCTTATTCTGAGCTAGGAGGATGCCCAGTTCCAGAGCGAGGGCTGGAACTGGCAAAGCAGCCTATGGAATCATTGGTCCCAACCCCACCTATCATAAGGAAATCATCCAAGTAGTGAGTGATGGAAGATGATCCAGTCCTGAACCTGACTGTCCACTTAAGGAAGGTCCTGAATACCTCGAAAGCCGCACAGCTTACAGAACATCCCATGGGCATGGCCTTGTCGTAATACCATGCCCCATTTGAACCCGAGCAAGCGGTGGTCACCAGGGTGAACAGGGAGGAGCCAGAAGGCTGACTGAATGTCGCACTTGGCTATCAGGCCTCCTTGGCCGCAGGCCCTGACCAAACCCACTGCATGATTGAAGGAGGCATAGCAGACAGTTGCAAACTATTGAGGGATGGTGTCATTCACAGATGCCTCCTTTGGGTATGACAGGTGGTATATGAGGCAGAATTCGCCTGGAGCCTTCTTTGGGACCTCACCAAGAAGTGAAACCCTGAGGTTGTGAAAAGGGGGTTCTGTGAAGGGGCCCACCATCCTACCCACCTGGCATTCCTTGTTTATCTTGTCCGCCAGCACTCCGGGCAGCTCACGTGCGGACCTAAGGTTCCTGGATTCAAACAGTAGCCGAGGACCCCCTGTTGGAATCCTAAAACCTGTCGCAAACCCCTCCTGAATGAAGTTGGCAGCCTGCCTGTTGAAGTAAGTGTCTAAAAGGGGAAGGAGAGCCGACAGGCAGACAGGAGTGCGGGCCAACAAGTTATCATTACCTTGCAATCCCTGCACCCCCGTTGCCTCCATCACGCTTACCTGTAGCTGAAGAGGTGGCCTGCCCAGAGCAAGTGCCCTGCTGGCCCACAACTGGCCACAGGAAAGAGAGTTTGGGATGGGACCCAAGGCAAGATTTGCAGGAGTGCTCAAACTGCAGTGGACTCTCTGGCACTTGACCTGGTTGAATTCCCAACAGACCAACTTGTGTGTGTCCTTTTTTCCTGCCCAACGAAAGGGCTGAGGCTCCTCAGGCCTGGCCTTAATATATAGCCCCACTAAAACCAGCTAAAGTTTATCATTTATTAAATCCTAGTGAGAGTACTCACTCTGGGAAGCCCTCTTGCAGAAGGCGGCATCATACTCGATGGCTGCGGAGTCACCAGCTAAAGCCCGCGCCCTTAGCACATTCCTCAGGCAGTTGGAGAGGTGCCAACCTCTGTTTGGGTAAGTTGCTTGCACCACCCCCATGAATACTGTGTAGCTTGCCAACCAGTTGTCGAAGGTGTGCTTGACAATAGCTGCCTTGTCCTCCTTCCTAGACTTGTGGGATGATGTGTGAATGCGCCCCTCCTCCCTCACTGGTCTGAGTAATGAAACAACATCCATGAAAAAAGGGTTGAGGATGCGTTCCCTGGTTTTCTTTCCTAAGTGGATGCCTGGTGGGTCCTTGTGATCTCTGAAAGAAGCCTGGACTAAGTGCTCCCCTCGCTGCCCTTGGCCGGTCCATGCATGGCTTGGAGTGATGGAACCCTGGGTCTGTTCTGCCTCCTAACGGCCCACCCGGGAAGCCCGGGGATGTGAGCAGCAGCTGTCCAGTAATCCTTGTCCTGCTCCCTATCGCTACCAGACTCACCAATGATTCCCTTGCTGTCTGTCACCTCCTTGCTCTACCCCCTACACCTTTTGTTCCTGCCCCCTCTGCTTTTGTCCTTCCTCCTCTCCCTGCAGGCGCTGGCCTCAGATGAGCTGGTGATGCTGCTGCTGGACAAGGATGGAGACCTTTTTTCTCCACCTACCACTGTCTGCTGCTAGCTGTTAACGGGCCCCACTTGCCTCCTCTGGTGCTGGAGCTTCTGATCCAGATTCCAGGTGACCCATCCTCTCTGCTAGCATCTCCAGCGAGCAAGCAGTGCCGTCGAGTACCACATTACCAGGTGGCTCCAATGTTAGCGAGGGTTCTCTGACAGCAGCCCAACTCGACCTGCCTCTGCTCCCAGCTGGACCCAGGGCAGCCCAGGATTTCTGAGGCTGACCAGCCTGGCCCCTGGTACAAGGCAGGGGCTCGCTGGGAACTGGGGCTTGCTTCTTGGGTGGCATGGCAGAGTGGCAAGGTGGCCATGGGCAGCGAGGGAAAGGGGGGGCGCTGCCAGAAGGCACTCCTGGAAGGATGCCTCCCAGAGGAGTTACAGTGAGGAGGGGAGGGAGAGTTTCCCGTCCTCCTCTTCAGCCAAGCTGAAGATGACCAGCACTGAGCAGCACGCACGTGCTGATGACTTCAGCTGCTGGCCCTGAAAAGGGCTGCTGTTGTGACCAGCTTTCTGTGAGGACATTTCCTCGCCCCTCCTTGCCGCTGCTACTCCCGCCAATTGCAGCCGACTTCTGCCGCTGCTTCCAGTTGCCGTCACCTTGTCATTCACCACGTCGCCCATCGCTGTCAGTCTTCGACCTCGCATGCTGCCAAAGGGAGACTGGCTGCCCTCCGAGGCCGCTCCCAGTAATATATGCCCAGAGCGGGCCTGAGTGAAGCCTGCATGCCTTCTCCCACGCCAGCTCTGGTAGCCAATGAGTTCAAAGCAGCCACTTTGATTTCGTTGGCTGGCTGCGCATCCGGGGGATCCAGGCATGTGCGGGAACACATGTCCAACCCCCAACATAACTGCTGCCATGCAAGCAAGCCCACCGCGAGGAGCTGCAGCTAGACACCCCATTCCCTAAAGGCACTAGAGAGATGAGTCTCTCTGCACACTTATCATTGATTATGAAGCTGTATTGTTTTAGGGTGAACAGCAATGCTTGTCTGGACCTTTGAAGCAAAGCTAATTTTATAAGGACATTGTTGAAGGAAAATATGTATTCCCTGTAGTCTCAACAATGCTATCATAAGGTTTGTAAACACCCTGGGGGCTGATGCCAGGCCAGAGGGAAGTGCTCTGAATTGGTAGTGAGTGTTATGGTAGCAGAAACAAAGGAACTTTCTTGAGAAGATATGGACTGGCACATGAAAATTTAAACTTCTGTGAGGTCTACAGAGAAGAAAATCTCCTGGAAAGAGAAGTTCCTAGATGGTCTGGAGGCTTTCCATCTAGAATTTCCTGTACATATGAATTTCTTTACCAATTTGCGAGCTAAAACTGGATGGATTCCACCTGCTTTTTTGGACAGAATAAAGAGGATAAAATAGACTTTGGTGAACAAATCATTGAGAAGTATGAGTTCTGTCATTCTCAGACCTAAGATGTGGGCTATGGCCTGCTGAATTGCTAGGCCTTTTGCATGAGACTTCGATGTTGGGAGACTGTAAGAAGTGGTACCTTGGAGTCTGGTGAAATTCTATGTTGTCTTCTTCATTTATGGACTGCAACACCCACTAGTCTGATGTGAAAGCCTCGCAGGCATGGAGGAAGGACAGCTTTCCTTCTATCTGAGGAGCCTGATAGTTATAAGGTTTTTATTATTAGTATTAGTATTATTCCTTGGTGGTTGGTTTCAGCAAACTACCAAGGGGCTTGGTTGGGCTCTCCTTGTGGACAAAAGGAGGACTGAGATCTTGCCGAGGCGTGTTTAAAGGATCTGAAGTCACCAACGTTGAAGGAAAAAGAAGCCAGAGAAACCAAAGGAGATGAAAATAGGACTTTTCTGGACAAGCCACAAAAGGAGAAATGAGGAAGGAAGAAATGATGACCAATAAAAAGCTCAGTATAAAATGACATGATATTTTGTCTAGCCTAGGCTGCTATAGAATTTAACCCATTCATGGATGGCTCCGTCTCCTTGGAAAGAATGGACCTTCATGGTAAGTGTGCCAGTGTGCCACTCTCTTGGCATCATTTTTAAAGGATTTTTTATCATGCATAAGTTAAAACATCTCACTTTAGAAATCAGCCTACCTTCTGTAAGAATATGCCAAAAAAAAATTATCCATCATTTTATTTAAATCCTTCCTTTCTCCCAGGCCGGAACTCAAGATAGTTTATAAAAATAACAGCATGGCTAAAGGACAGCTAAAGAGAATCAGTTAACTTACTCTTTATGTGGTCTCTGTGCTCAGATTCGGGTTCTGTGCCTTCAAAAAGCCTTGTTTGGAGCTTTCTTGATTCTAGAATATATGCTGAGATTAGGATTTTATTAGATGCCCTGTCCTGTGTGCACATTCAAGGAGTGTGGATCCTACTTTTCTACTTGGTTTCTTTTAGCTACCACTGGGGCAGCATTGCTGGGATTTTTGCTTTGCTTATCCTTTTGATCAGCTCACACCCCTCAGGTGTTTCCTGCACTACTTTTTCAAACCCTATGGCTATAAGTTCAGCTCCTTTCTGCATGTGCGCTGTCTGTGGAAGCCACGTTCCTCCCAGTGATGAGCATGTTTCATATCTTTTTTGCTAACTTTGCCACTGCTTTATGGGGTAGGTGCACTGTTAAGGTCCTCTTATCTTAAGGTGCTTCTCTGGGAAAAGGTGATGCTTGTAGTAGATGCTGAGCTAACATTTCTATTGTCCTGTGCTCCCCTCCCCAACAGGATAGGCTGCCTGCCAAATGCAAGTCTAGTTTGACAAAATTCCAAAACAGATGTAGAATCCGCGTGTGTGTATTAGTACAGATGGCCGCTTTAAAACCATTGTTATAGAGATATTGCTTAGCAGTCTTCCCTGAAAAGAAATTAAATTAGAAAGGTTAAGAATCTATACTTTTCTATGTACTCTGGAATAAGGTTCGTTCTGTCTCATCACAGAAAGTTTATTTTTTAAAAAGTTACAAAATATACTGTGAAATAGAGATAGTCATTATTATTGCAGTACTCAAAAGATTATTGGAGAAGTGACATCATTTTATCTGCTTTTACCAGAATATACAAGTGTAGCAAATGTTTACTGTGTTGATTGAAATATATAACATGAGTGTTTCTTTTCCCAAACTACCCTTTTGATTTTTTTTAAAAAAATCTATCATTTATAAGGCAAGAATTTACAGTAAAAAACACTGTCTTTTTGCAATATGGATGGATAAAGTGTATCTTTGAAAGCATGCAGATTCAGTTTTAACTGTTGCTAAAGCACTGAAAACCAAGTGAAAACACTTAGTAATGTACATTTATATGTAACATTATCTTCATGTAAATTAGGAAGGGGAACAATGACCTCTTGGCATGGGATCCACTCTTTAGAAGTTCTGGTGACTCTTCCTCTCTGACCTCAACAGTATCTTCGTCCTCATCAGGTAACATTATTGTTAATTCTGAAAAAGTGCAAGTATGATGGTTTTATCTTTATAAAGAAAAAAATGTCAGTGAGTAACATGTTATTAATTGTGTAAATGTACAGTTGCAATAATGCCTGTTCACAGTTGTTGTTTTTTAATTAAAGTAGTAAGTTTATTTAGAAAGATAACTTCAGGGATCATATCAGTGTTTATGTTTCTTTTTGGATATGTCTATTGGCTTTTAAGAAGGTTTACAAAACACTTGTTTATGTTTTGAAAACCTCCACTTAGAGCTTGCAGGAGTAAATCTCACACTTTGCTAGCACCGGCTATTTTCTGTCCTCTACACCACCAGAGTGCTACTTTGGAAAGTTCCCAGCTCCTCAAGAGCAGAATTTTAGCATGGTGTGCATCTGTGATAGGAAGTGGGGATTGTCCTTCTGCCAGTTCCACTAGTAGAAGCACCTTCCCCAGTACAAACATTTCACTGGATCCTGCCTATAATTTGTATACACCTGGGCGCAGTGTAGCACAGAATTATGCTCAAGCTGTATACTTGATTAGCAAATAAGCTAATATCATGACTGCAGGCTAATTTGTTCTTGAGCAATGTGAGCAACAGCCAAATATTATACTGTGGCTTGACAAAAAAAGTAGGAAATCAAAGACCATACTTCGCAGTATTCTGCAACATGTAGTGTTTTCTGTTGTATTTATTCCTCTATTTCTCACCTTTCAAATGAGTTTTTAATAAAAACCATTTTTTTCTGTAGATTCTTGATTTGCTTGTGATTTTCAGGTGCTTGCATAATTGTGCTAATACTGAATGTGTGGCAGGTGCATTATCAGAACTCATGGGGGAAATAGTTGTAGATCATACATTTTAGACATATTTATTCTAATTTTTATGATAGTCTCTTAAGATACTACTTAATTTTTTCTCAGATTATGGTCTGTATCAAATGAAAATTTCTCTTATTCCTGTTTCCCTTCACTTTTGCTATCATATTTAGCCCAATCTATTTCTCTACAAAAAAGTTCTTCGTCTTCTTGTATCCTGCCTAGAGATAATTCAACAAATACCATCAGTACCTCAGGTAATGGAAATATGTAGATTATTAAGAAATATACGTTCTCTAAGTATTGATTAACTTTTGGTAAACTGAATGTACATGTCTCCTTTCACATTTGTGGATTTGACTCTTATGAATTTTAATGTTTGTTAGGCACCCATGCGTCCTCCCCCCCGATTCTCCTCGTCCCATTCCCTTGCATTTGGTAACATGGAGGAAGAAGGCAAGCATGCTGAGGGAAAAGGTAAGGCAATGAGAGGGGAGACACGGTCATGCATGCTTTCTTTGTACCTTCCAGATCTCTCCCCTCCCATTCCCTTGCCTCTGCCCTGGCACTGAGAACTTGCATCGACGCAAAAGTTAAGGGGATTGGGGGTTGGAGGAAGGCAGCACATGCTTTCCTTCTGCCCTCTGGAGCTCCTCTTCTCATCCCCTTGCTTCTGGCCCCAGCACTGAGAACTTGAATAAGGAAAAAGATAGAGGATTGTGGAGGGGAGGAATGCAGTGTACGCTTTCCCTCTGCCCTCCAGAGCTCCCCCTCATATCCTCACTCCTCTGGCCCTAGCACTGAGAACTGGTGCCAAAGAAAAAGCAATGGGGTGGAGGAAGACATATGCGCACACTTTCCTTGTGCCCTGCGGAGCTCTCCTCTCCCATTGCTTTGAATCTGCCCTGGCTCCAAGAACTCACAGGAAGGCAAAAGGTAAGGCACTGGGGCGGGGGAAGACATATATGCATACATTTTCCTTGTGACCTCCAGAGACCTGCCCTCCCATTGCTTTGCCTCTGCTGTGCCTCTGAGAACTTGTGCTGAGGCAAAAGGTAAAGCAGTTGGGGGAGGGGGCAAAGACATTCCTTCCTTCTCCCCTCATGAGCTCCCCTCTCATTCCCTTGCCTCTGGCCCAGGTATGGAAAAGGAAGGCCTCCACATCAGAGCCCCAGATGGGAAAAGGAAGGGGATCTTGGGGGAGGATGATTTTTTACACTTCTGTGAAGGTTCTGCACCCTGAACTCTCGCAAATGTGGAGGGGCAGTTGTAGTCTGTACTAGATTTATGACAACACAAGCTGGACCTGTCAAGATGCACCTGCTTCTTCAATGTCTGTGTCTATTCAGTGCTCGGAACAAAGATGTCTGTGTCTTTTCAATGAAACAAACCCAGATATTAAAAAGGCAAGTAGCTCCTAATAGAGCTGGCCCTGCTGGGAGATCTGTGGTAGGTGGCCATCTCTTTTTGTGGTGGTTGTATGCAAGTTTGGGCAAGGCTGCCTTGCACTATTCTGCTATAACAGTGTAGTGCAGAAATGGCCTTAATATAACAAATACATAACGCTTATAACACATATAATATACAATCCTTTACTATAAATAATCATATATTCCTAATAATCATATAATGTGATTTAAAGTACCTTAATCTTAGCCTTCATTATTATTACATACTAACTTTCCTTCAAAGCAATTGTTGAAATGTCTCTCCATTTCACCTCTTAAGTAATTGTATGAACAAGACCAGCCTTCTCTAAATTTGTCCAATGGTTTCTCTTTTAAGAACGTGGCTGATTTATCTATTTCCATAATATCATATAATCCAGTTAACCAATCCTCTGTATCTGGTATTTTCTAATTTTTCTGTTCTTTTGCCACTAAACTTCTAGCTTTAGTAATCACATACAGTAAGATATTCCAGTCTCTTTTTTCGACATATCCGTCTAGCACCTTAATCATATCTAATAAATAAAACTCTAGTTTCATTGGAAACCTTTTCTTTATTATCTTTTTAATTTCATTATGTATGTTCTTGCAATATGTTCTTGCCTTTTCATATTGTACTAGCAATGGTAAAAGATTCCTTTTTCACTCTTGCATTTCCAGTACCTGTCATTATGTTGTTTGTATACTTCAGCTAATTTTGCTGGAGTCAGGTGCCATCTACAGACTAATTTATAGTAATTTTTTTCATAAGTTGGCTTCTCATAAATGTCAAGTTTCAAAAAAAGTGATAAACTGTATGCTGCTATTAAACATGTAAATTTATCTGAATTAAGTTACAGTTGTCCCTCCACATTCGCTAGGGTTAGGGACACAGGATCCCCATGAAAGTGGAAAAACCGTGAATAACTCTAGGCCCTCCCAAACTATATTGAACACAAAAAAAAGTATGATCACCATATTCAACCCACCATGGAGTCCTTTGAGGCATCAGGGTTCCTTCATAAGACAGAAGTGGATGGCTGGTGGAGCTTATTGCCACCTCCACTGCTGCCCCACACCATTTTTATGAGGGACTTACAAGCCTTTTTCGCAGTTTCTCAGTCTCACGAGGCTTGCAGTCCGTATTAAAAATGGAGTAGGGAGGCAGCAAAGGAGACAGGAAATAATCCGTGAATAATCAAATCCGCAAAAGTGAAACCCACAAATGTGGAGGTCTGACTGTAGTAGGCTTTGTTCAGTGTCTTTGATGGATGGCTTGATCACATTAGAAGCAAGATATGGAATTGCTGACATTTCATGAGCTTGGGAAAATACTGTTTCTAATGTTACCTTTCAGAGTAATGTTGGTACTATTGCTGTGGCTTAACGGCCAGTGGTAATATTGAATTGCATCTTGTTTCAGCAGTTTCTATTGTCTATTTAAAAGAACTGTTAAATTTAGCTTTGCATTCAAATAATTGGTGTGCCAGAATAGTTTATTGCCACTGTTTATGAATCTGTTGATACATTAATATCCCACTTTTTGTCTTCCAGCAAGACCAACAACCCCTCTTTCTGTAGGTACTTTAGTACCTCCTCCCAGACCAGCTTCCAGACCAAAGTTGACCACAGCAAAACTTAGTGGAATTAATGAAATTGTAAGTATAGTACAACTTGGCATCATTGACCTTTATCTCTCTCATTGTGGACTTCTCCAATTGAATGTGTGCATACTGATGCTTTTGAATTTTGTTTTAAGCCAAGGCCATTTAGCCCTCCTCTCACCTCCAGTTCCAGTCCACCTCCTTCAGCTCCTTTGGCACGTGCAGAGAGCTCCTCTTCAATATCATCTTCTGCTTCCTTGAGTGCAGCAAATACACCCACAGTAGGTAAGTCATAGTCTGCTCAAAAATCCCATTGAAACATCTGACTCATTTATGGTTTCCTCAAGTGGTCTGTGAACATTATTCTGGTATGGAATGTGTGGAAGAATTACTGAAGAATAGGAAATGATTGTTATTTGAGAATTCTATTTATTAAGTTTATGTCCCACCTATCTCCCAATTGTGATCCAATGTGGCTTTTCCGCTCTTTGTCACAACACTATATACACACAACGTACTCATAATTGTATGTTAGGATCTATTTTATCTTGGTTTTTAGATACCATTCATAAAAACCTACCTACAAGTGGGACATTTGGCTAGCTGAGGTCATATTTTGAAAGGGTTTTTTAGAAACTAAATAATGTTTATTTTTGACAAGACTGTCTTGCTTATTTGAAAGACAAGAAGATATTTAAATTGCCAAATATTAAGTTGGTTGTCTGTTGTTGATCATGGCAACCAAGAAGTATCAAGACAATTTGTGCAAGATAATTTTAAAAAAAATCTAAAATGTACTGTTTGGCTATTATGGCCTGGCTATTATGATAACATCTGGGCAAGCTGATTGTAAAACACTTCTAATGGTCACCATGGTATGTAGTACTGTGTTTTGTGGGGGAACAGTAGGATCTTGCCCAAGGATCCTGTTGTGAAGGGTCCTGCCTCTTCAGAAGGTATTTAATACTCCACGGGAAACACTGAAACTAAGAAAGCAATACTTTGCCATTTTATTTTTTTATAAATATACCCATCTTTTCTTTAAAAATATTACTCAAAACTACAAAGATGGATATATTGCCTTTTATATATTGTTCATTGTTCTTTAATAAATGATATGTTTCTTCTTACCCTGATTTATCTTAAAGTGTTTAAGATCTGTTTTAAGAAAGTAAAAATAGTTATCCCTGCAGCCTGCTGTGACAGCGTATATTTTTTGTCCAAGCTATTGATTGATGATACAGACTACATTTCAGAAATGTATAAGTCATCTTGTTAAGTGTCTTATTTATGTATATTTGGTCTTGGGAGTTCAAAAATATACCAATAAGTATTTGCAACTGTTAGCATCCATAGAGTGCAGATCACCAAATATATGCATACTGTCCAGCTGGCTCTTCCCGCACTAAGAGCATTGATACATGATTAACATACTTTGTGTGTAGCAGTTTCCATTGTTAATTTCAATGGAAGGAGATATTCCATGATGTTTTCCCAAGTAAAGTGGTCAGCACACTGATGATGATGTATATAAATAAATGCAATGGAAATAATTTTGCATACATCTAAGCATGTGGAATTCTCTAATGCAGATGGTTCTCTTGCTTTTAAATAAGCGACATAACTCACCAGATCCATTCTGGGATTGATTGAACTGTTGGTTTGTGCAAATAATTTCTCTCTTTAAGAGGACTCACAGCTGTAATGGTATCCTGCTGTCCTGGCCCAGGAGAAGAGAAGGATACATTGGAATACAGAGTTAAAGACTATGCCTTCAAGTCCAAAAAAAATATTTTTTTTTTACAATTATCCTAAGTGAAAATGGAGTAACTGATTTTTAAATTCCAAGAGTTGTCTATATTGTAGCTAGCTAGATTTGGAATTGGATTAATTGTTCAAGGGTAAGTCACTTTTCTGAAAATAAAGCAGTAGACATTCTTTGACAAGACATGTGTTTTGAAATATATTTATGTTTGTGATATATTTTGATTGCAATATGTTCTTTAATGTTGCTAACAATAAATGGCTTATGAAAATGAGAGATCAAGCCATCCACATTTGAAATTGCCAACCATAGGAATGAAGTCTGTGAACTATATGTATCCTAGGAATTTCACGCGGTCCGAGCCCTGTCAGCCTTGGAAACCAGGACACATTGCCTGTTGCAGTGGCCCTGACTGAGTCCGTTAATGCCTACTTCAAAGGAGCAGATCCCACAAAGTCAGTGAAAAATTTAAAGTTTTATATCTTGCATTCAAAAAACAGATTATGCTTTTCTTTTTGCTTTAGGAAAACTAATAAAACTTATTGTCAAAATGATATGATATCCTAGAAGGTAAGGAGCAACCCAAAAGTCAAAATACAGCTATAATTGTGACAATCCCTAAGCCTGGAAAAGATTCTTTACTAGTTATAGTTTATAGAGTCATCAGTTTATTAATCGGAGATTATAAAGTACTTATCTCAATCCTAGCCCCATATTTAAACACTCTTATTGCTGATTATCCAGCTTCGATTCTTACCCAAGAGAAATATTGTGCATTGTATATGGTTCATTGTGTTGATTAAAAAACTGACTTATCAAATGAGAGGTTAAAAGGACCAAATAAAATGAGATAAATTTGCTTTGATTTAGTATTTATTTATTATATATATAAAATTTCAAACTACATCATCTAATCCAGCGGTTCTCAACCTGTGGGTCGCGACCCCTTTGGGGGTCGAACGACCCTTTCACAGGGGTCACCTAAGACCATCGGAAAATGCATATTTCTGATGGTCTTAGGCTCCATTCCCTCCTAGATGGTGGTGTGCAAGTGCGAGCCACACGCTCGCGTCCTCCTGCCCCCTTTGGCGGGAGCGCGTGTGGCCACAGCGTCGCCACAGCAGGAGTGGTGGTGCACAAGCATGAGCCACGCGCTCGCGTCCTCCTGCCCCCTGTTCAGAAGGGACTGAAATCGCTCCCCTTCTCCTCTACCGGGAGAACCTCCCGTCTGATGTGCCAGTTGGGGGGGCGGCAGCACGGGGGCAGGCCCCCTCCTCACCACGGCCCCTGCCCCACTCGCCACAGAGGGGGGTGCTGCGGAAGGGACGGGGGGCCGCAAGGTGGCGCTTTTCCAGGGGGGCGAGCTGCGCCTGGCGCAAAAGACAAAGGCGCTGGGATTCCTCCCCCCTCGGCCAGGGTCGACACTCTGGAAACTTTTCCCATACTGCCCCCCCCAGCGGAAATGAGAGCGAAGCAGAAGTAGAGCCCGGGGGGGTTCTCAGAGTTTTTTCCCGGGGGAGACGCGCGGCTCCTCTTTCCCTCTCTGCCCGCCCTCCCCCATTCCTGGCCGGCGAGGCGGCCTTTGCCGGGGGGGGGCATTGTAAATAATAAATAAATAATTTTATGGTTGGGGGTCACCACAACATGAGGAACTGTATTAAAGGGTCGCGGCATTAGGAAGGTTGAGAACCCCTGATCTAATCCATGGAATACCAAATAAAATTTTGGATTAATCCATTTTAATTTTGTCTTCACTGATAATTTGATTTTATCTATATATGAAAAACCTACTCTTTGTAAATTATTTCATAGATACTGCTTCTGAGTTGAATCTTACGTTTTTTAGTTTTCCTTTCTTCCATTAAACTGGATCTTGGTTTTCATGTTATATAGTTATTATTTTATGAAGGAGTTGCAATAAAACAAAAATTTTAAAAAATCTAAAAGGTGCAATTCTACTTTTATCACCAACAGAACATCAGTTTCTGACATAGAACTTGAATTTAGTGCTGTCTGATTTAGAGCAAACAATATTTTTGAACCATTGCAGACAATACCTATATCTAAGGTTATTTGTTTTGTAGCAATCGCTTTTACAAGGAGAATTTGGAACTCTTTGTACTTTCTGTGAGGGAGTATACATTCTGTTATTAAGGACCAAGCTGATTCCAGTCTTCCTATAAAAAAGTATTGCCATTTTCTACTTGTTTCAAGAAACCAAACTGCCACTTTTTCTATCACAAACCAAATATCCCAAGGAGAAATTTTGGCATCATCTAGATAAACTAAAATATATCTGGGTATAAGAATGAACAGCTGTTACATCATCGAGATACAAAACATTTTGAAAATTGGAAGGTTTAGAATATAAGATAGTTTTCTTATCTAAGAATTTAACCTTATCTAATTTAACCTTATCTAGGTTAAACACAAACATGTATTCTGAAGCATGTAGTCTGAGAGCATTATAAGACTGATAAAAATCTAGGAGAATACTGCAGTCTGTGCTTTCAAAGTAATTGATGTTTGCAATCCCATCTAACTGAGTGGATTTATCCTTTGTATCCATCAGAAAGTTGGTATCTCTTAACCATGAATGTTAAATGATTCTTGAGAAGTGCAGAGGACCAATCCATACCCACTCAGATTAACAGCTATTTTTTTTCCCTATGTGCCAGGGACTGCAACCATTTTTTAGGCCCGTAATTGTTTATTTCTTTCTTGGAAATTCTTGTGAACCAGCACCAGTCTGTGGACTACTACTCTGAGCAGCATTTCTATAAAATATTCAGGATGTGGAATGTTTTACAGCATTCTGCTACAATCTCACTTGGTTTAAAAATCAGGCTTAATAAATTAAACATTAATTTTGTTTGGTAGTTAAAATGTATTCCCAGTGCATCCACACACAGTTTTACATTCTTTTCCTCATAAATGGCAGCATAAATGATGTTTGTATTTTCATATCTTTCTTTAGATGTATTGTTAAGATCACAGGTGATATGACAGTCTCGTTCCCAAGTGGGATTATTAGAGTGTTCACCAGCAATCCATCTCCTGCTGTGCTCTGCTTCAGGGTAAAAAACACAAGCAAACTAGAGCAGATTCTTCCAAATGCCCAACTTGTATACAGGTTTTGTATTTTTTAAAAATCTAATCTTAAACCATCTGCTTTTTTGCATGATTTCTATATGTATTTCTGTATGATTTCTATATGTATTTTCTCACTGTGTAAAATGATTTGATAAATTCCGTTGTCTGTCTTCCATTGTCTGTTTTTTTTGTTTGCTTTTTCATTACTCTTAAATCAGTTCTAGTGTTACTTTTAGAGATGTTATAAACTTGCCAGTTTGTACTGAAGTTGATCTTTAACAAACCATCAAAGTAGTCTACTTTTAAATCATACAGAGTTGTCATAGGCTCATGAGGTTTGAAAAGAAAAATCTTTAAAGGTGAATGATTGCATTTTCTTATGTGCAATTGAAAGCAAAGTATAACTTAGCCAAAGCAACTTGTTGTGACATATTTCAAGAAGGTTTATATTCTGAACCAGTCTTGTGAGAATAAATGGGATATTACTTCAGTGTAATTATGAATTATGAACTCATGTTATGAAAAATTATTCAGTCATGAAAAATTATCCTGAAGTTACATGGAAAGGAACACGTTAAGATTTTTTAATATGAATTAACATCTGTCTGACAATCAGTTCAGCTGGGCCAGTTCTTAAAATGACCATCTAGCTGTATCATTCAGCGGTCCATTTGGCTTATTACTTCAACTGCCACAATGCCGTTTGTCTCTGCATTGTCAGAAAGCATTCCTGTTGGTCCTGACAGCATGAATCTACACAGTAAACTGCTGCACACATTGCAAAGGCTGTTAGTATAATGGTCTTCATATCATGCTTGAGAGTATTTTGAGTTCACAGTATAGTTGGTGGGCAGTTGTGCATCTGCATTTTTACTTGACTTGACTTATCAGTACAATAGTTCTAATCTAGTTCATAAGTAAAAGAAGTGTCTTGTCACCTCCCAACTGGTGATATTACTAACTTCTTATATTTGTTTCATTTGCGGGCTGGTTTATAATGTGGTAGCTTCCTTCTAGATTAGCCTTCCTCAAACCCCTAAAGGAACCCTTGAAATAATTTTCAAGTCTGATGGAACCCCTGTATTAAAATTATTGCATCTACAGTTCAAAGAAGATTTTTTCCCTGTCACAATCTCTCTTTACCACTAGCAAACATGCATGGAACCTTAGGGTTCCAGGGAACCTTTGTTGAGAAACCCTGTTCTAGATGTTTTTATTTTAGAGGCAACCTGGCCTGCTTTGTTTCCATAAGACAAAGATGAAGGTTCTTGTGGTTTATTAATCTTTTCAATAATTTGTCAGAATGTATTAAGAATAAGTAAGATTTGAAATGAGCATAGATAAAAGTTCAGAAATCAGAATCACCATCTTAAACTGGAAAATTAAAATTGTATTATATGTACAGCTCTGTAGATAACTTAATGTAGTATAGTCATTATTTATTACTAGTTATTTGTTGCTGTGTACCATAGTAAGCATATTTATTTATTCAAAACATTCAAAACATTTAGCTTAGTCAGCCTCCCAGTATAGCTTACAGATAAGTAAAGGCAAGGTATAATCTCTAGGCTTATCTAAAAAGATGTAATGGAAGAGGAAAGGGGGATCGGGAAGAGGAGAATAAGAAGATCCATATACCAGTTTTAATGTTTACAGTTCTTAAAACAGCCACCTAGGTATAATAAATAACATTGATATTTAACTAGATGTTATTGATCATATTATCACAACCAACTAGAACTGAAAAAGTGGGGAACCAGAAATAAATATTTCCTCAACTCATGGCTTTGGGGGTGCCTAGGCAGTGTAAGGGACTGCAAGAAAGAGTTTTTTTTTAAATTAATTTTTAGCATCGTATCAGGAAAGAGATTGGGGCTGCACATGACCAACAGGTCACATTTTTACATTGGTGTCTTGTCTTAGTACTAGAAGCTTAATTTTGTTCTAATTTAGTTGTATGTGTTTATTTGCAACATTTGTATGCCAGTCCATACCATGAAGTTTCCTGGGTGACTTATAAGAAACAAACGTTTTTAAAAAAATATAAAACCATAAAATAAAAAGTACTATAAAATGTGATAAAACAAAACTCAACAAGGCCACAGAATTAAACATGGAATTTAAAAACCGAGAAGTCCAGATTAAATGAATTATTATTTAAAAGGCCTGGATGAATAAAAAAAGTCTTCACTTGATGTCAGAAATGATACTGGAATGGCACTAGCCAGATTTCTCTAGGAAGTCTGTTCTGTAACTGTTTCATCACTGCCAAAAACACTCTCTCCCTGGTATTCAATCACAACAGTTCATTTAATGGAGGCATTTAGAATAAAGAAAATTTTAAGATTCAGGTGGGTTTTGCACCACTGATTGGAAAGCTGATTTCTCTGCTTAAGTATAATGAGCTGATTATAGGTGGTTGCTTATATCTGATGTAAATTGGTACATACTAATATAATAATTACTATAGTATATTAAGTTGAAGTCTAGAATTTTTGGTACCAGCTTATTCCCTTACTGGGCAACATGGCTTTATCCTTGAATATGATATAAAAAGTTGTACTATAGAGCATTTACATCCACATGTAATCTATACAATAGTTATTCTGAAGAAAATTAGATTTATTCTGTTTGCCCTTCTGTCCATATGTTATAATGGTCAGACTATGTATTTGCAGTAGTGGCTATGTAGACTACTTATTGTATTACTTGTCACAGTTTGTTTTATTATATAGTGGCTGCCCAACTCAGAACATAGTAAATTTTTGTTTTCTGACAAAATGGAGTGTATTTCTGATCATGCTGCATTGTTTGCAGTTGCAGCAAAGAAAATCAAAATGAAAACCCTGACTCAGTTGGTATCTGATAGCAAAAAAGTATGATACCTTGGGAAATTTAATATGGGAGATTCAAGAATCTTTTCTGAAGTTCTCAATTGTTCTTAAACTTGTGTTTGTTCTCAAACTTTCTGTACAATCTATAATGAGATTTATACTATACAGTGTAACATCACATATAATGTGTGGCTTATATTAATAGATAACTTCACTGTATTGTTTTTGCTATACACGTTTGCAGTGGCCTATGATTATAAGCTAGAAAAATTTGGAATTGGAAGATGTAAGAGAACTTAAAGTTGGTATTTTGATTCCTACCTTTTGTACACAGTGACCCATCACAAAGTGATTCCAATGCAAGGGATTTTTGGATGGATATGCAAGCTGTCACAATCTACCTCAAGAAGCTATCGGAACAGAATCCATCTGCTTCTTATTATAATGTGGATGTCCTAAAATATCAGGTAATAACACTTTTTCATTTCAGATTTAAAAAAAATAGTACTGGCAGCTGAAGGAGAATGTTAACATACCAAGCCTATGCTTCCTGTAAGATAAGACATGGTGTTTTGTCAAGTAATATGGTTAATTTTTATGTGTTGGTGTATCACTGCAGTTTAAGGATGTTGGGCAGAAGCCAGCATGAAATTCAAATTTGAGTGTCTTACTTGTGTCTGTGTACCTTCCAGACACCTGTTAACTTATGACAACACCATGAATTTCATAGGGTTTTCTCAGGTGGGAATAGTCAGAGGTGGTTTTCATCTTCAAGAAGGGGAAAAAAGAGGACCCAAATAATTATCACCTGGTCAACCTGACATCAATGCCAGGAAAGATCCTAGAGCAGATCATATAATCAGTTTGTAATTACTTAGAAAGCAATGCCATAATCACTAAAAGCCAGCATGGATTTCTCAAAAATAAGTCATGCCAGACTAATCTTATCTCTTTTTATGATAGACAAGCTTGATAGATCAAGAGAATGCTGTAGATGTAGCATATCTTGACCTCAGTAAGGCCTTTGACAAAGTTCCTCATGGGCTGGGCTGGACAGGGCTACTGTTAGGTGGACTTGTAATTGGTTGACCGACCAAACCCAAAGGGTGATCACCAATGGCTGCTTTTTGTCCTGGAGAGAAGTGACTAGTGGGGTGCCACAGGGTTCTGTCCTGGACCCAGTGCTATTCAGCATCTTCATCAATGACTTGGATGAAGGAGCTGGTATGCTGATCAAATTTGCAGATATCAAATTGGGAGGGGTTGCTAATACACCAGAGGACAGGATCAACATTCAAAATGACCTTGATTAGATTGGAGAGCTGGGCCAAAGCTAACAAAATGAATTTCAACAGAGAGAAAGGTAAGGTTCTGCACTTAGGCAGAAAAAATGTAATGCACAAATATAGGATGGGGAACGCATGGCTGGATAGCAGTATCTAGGAGGGATCTAGGAGTCTTGGTAGATCATGAGCTGAACATGAGTCAGCAGTGTGATGCGGCAGCCAAGAAATCCAACGTGATTCTTGGTTGCATTAATAGGAGTATGGCGTCTAGATCGAGGGAGGTAATGGTACCACTGTATTCTGCATTGGTTAGGCCTCATTTGGAATACTGTGTCCAATTCTGGGCACCTCAATTCAAGAAGGATATTGACAAGCTGGAACATGTCCAAGAGGAGGGTGACCAAAATGGTGAAGGGTCTGGAAGCCATACCCTATGAAGAACAGCTTAGGGAGCTGGGTATGTTTAGTCTGCAGAAGAGAAGGTTAAGAGGGGACATGATAGCCATGTTTAAATATTTGACAGGATGTAATGTAGAGGAGGGAGTGGACTTGTTTTCTGCCGCTCCAGAGGCTAGGACAAAGAGCAATGGATTCAAGCTGCAGGAAAGGAAATTCCACTTGAACCTCAGGAAGAACTTCCTGACAGTCAGAGCTGTCTGGCAGTGGAATATGCTGCCTCAGAGTGTGGTGGAGTTCCCTTCTTTGGAGGTTTTTAAGCAGAGGCTGGATGGCCATCTGTTGGGAATGCTTTGATGTGTGTTCCTGCGTAGCAGGGGGCTGGACTTGATGGCCCCTGGGGTCTCTTCCAACTTTATGATTCTGTGGTTCTATGGTTTTGCCACTTCCTTCTTCTGAAATATAGCCTTACTTACTGGTTTCAAAAGAAATGTTGTTAAAAACTAGTTTTATTTATTTACTTCTGTTTCTTAGTTTCATATGAAACATCTGTGGATGCTGTTGCCATTAAAAATGTAAAACAATCAGTTAAAGCAAATTAAGAAAACAGACAAAGCAACAGATAATTAAACAAAATTAATTACACAAAAAGAACTGGACAGGCTCCAGACCGCCTAAACAAAACATCTTTAAATGACATCAAAAGACGAGTAGAGAGGAGGACAGCCAGATTTCCTTGGGCAGTGTACTCTACAGCTTGGATATTTTAGCAAGGAAAGTGCTTTTGTCTGTTCCAGCCATCCACAACTCTTCAGTCAGGATGTACAGAAGCTAACCCAAATGGACAGGCAGGATCATGAGGGATATGCTGTTGCCAAAGTGGCATCCTGTTGAGGCAAGATGGGAAATCTGTAACCCTTCAAATGATGTTAGACCCCCAACTCCCAGCCACCCCATTCATGTGACTAATATCTGGATGCCCACAAATTCCCACCCCTGCACTTAGACCTTCAAAAATAATAACCAGTAGTTTGAACTGAGCATGAAAATGAACCAGCAGCCAGTGAACTTGTAAAAGGAATTGTGTGAAAAGAAAATTAAAAAGGCATTACATGCTCCAGGAAATCAGCCCCTGACACATTTCTGGGAAATAACTTGGCCAGAAGCATTCTTGGGATGACAGGAGGATCAATCCACTACATATGGGTCTTGATCCTCGTGCCAGCCGATGCAGGAGCCGTCTTCATTCTAAACCGTTTTTCCATTAAGCTCCAGTCCCCCTCCAGTCAGTTTTTATTTCTTCTGCGGTCTAGCTAGATGTGTTTTTGTCCCTCTCTGGTACTTTAGTTTGTATGGTAGATGCGGAGCAGGAATCTGAGGAAAGGGGGAAGAATTCAAGAAGAGAAGGGGAAAAGTCATCCCAGATAGTGGAGAAAACTATTATCAGCCACAGAATATTAAAAGATGATTCTGTCTGAAGTACCACTGTGTATCTGGGCTCGGACAATGAAAAACTAAATCCTGTCCAGAAAATTGCAGCACAGCAGGTCACAGATGATGGCAGAGGTGATTACTTCCATAAAACCAAATTACAGAGTGCTGTGGACGAGGAAAATCGAGCAGACTTAAGAAAAATATTTTTGAGTTCGAGCAAAAGTGAGGCAGACGAGGTAAAGATTGTTGGTGGGCACAAACAGTGAGCCCCAGACAGTCAGAAAACGAAAGAAGCAGGTAAAGGGACCTCAGAAAAAGGCAAGAAAGGTGGAAGAATCAGAAAGAGGGAGCAGAAAACACTCAAAATGGGTAGTAGTGGCTCCGAAACTTACAATCGCGGCTCCCAGGCACCATCTTGAAACTACCAGTTCTAAGATGATGACGATAGCTTCTAACCAGCTTCCTAAAGCCTCTGAGGGAAGTGCAAGGGGTGGAGCAACGGTGCACATGGGCGGCTTTGCTTCTCCAATAACATCTGGGCAAAAAGAAGCAGGAAAGTCTGTAGTTTGCTCTGATTCAGAAATGCACACAGACGAGTTGCCCCAGCCAATATTGGATCAAATTAAGATGATCTCTGAACTTAAAACATTTTTACAGAGTTGGTTTGTGAGTGCGCCAAGTCAGAGACAGGAACAATTGAATGAAGCAAGATATGATTCTCAACCTGGTTCTCAAAATATAACAATGCCATCTTATTCAAGTAGACACCCCAGAGAGGAATTTCATGCAGATATAAATCAATGGATAAGGGAAACAGTTCAGACACAGGTCCAAACATTATTAAGTGCCCAGATGCCACAAATGAATTTTAATGTAAATGATTTTCAATGCCAAATGACTGTATGGAATATGATGAATTTATTAAAAAATTCCAATATGCCAAATCAAATTAATCAAATGAATTTGCAACCACATACGAATAATAATGAATTGGAGTCTGATCAAATTGATAATGAACAACCATCTGCTAAGAGAAAAAGGTTGGATCAAGATGAAAGGTCAGGTGGGAGTGAACTAAAAGACCTCAGAAACAAGGAGAGATTTTTAGCTGAGAAAGGGTAAGCCAATAAAGAGTCAGATTTGAGGATGGAGCAAAGGAGTGGACATTCTAGAGGTAGACTGCAACATGAGACAGAGGAGAGTGATGAAGAAAATGGATCACCAGAAGGCTTCATTAATATGGAAGAGGATAAAAGTTTATGTCTTCAGAAAATGAAGAGGATAATAAAATGGAGTCTGACAGATTGAGGGGAAAAAATCCATAGTCTTTTTTAAAGGGCTATGCAGACTTTAGGTTTGGATAGTTACAAAGAGCAGGAAGTGGAGGATGGTAGTAAGGAAAGTAAGTTAGCTTCAGTAAGTAGAAAAAAGTAGCCACGGGGCATGGAAATTCCTATGCTAGAATTTTTTAAGAATATGATTATGTATGAGTGGTCCTCACAGTGGAATTCTAAAAAACTTCTGGCTTATAATCAAAAATTATATTCATTTGTTAAAAAAGAAGTTGAATGTCTTAAAGTGCCCCCAGTGGATGCCCCGATTGCAGGTTTGGTGTCGGGGGCAATTGTCCCCAGGGAGGGGGACACACAACTAAAAGAAGTGGAGGAAAGAAGGGCAGAGACATCTCTGAGGAAAGTGCGTGAGGCAGCATCTTTAGCAATTAGAGCATCGTTAGCGACTTCTGTGTTTGCTAGAGCTGCTGTACTCTAGACATAGGATATATTGGATACACAAAATTTAAGTATGCATGAATGATTCAGAGCTGTAGAAAGAATTCAAAGAGTTCTGAAGTATATTGCGGATGCTGGTCATGATCCAACCGCCTTTGCTGCTAGGAATATGAACTTGTTGACCATAGCTAGAAGATCATTATGGTTGAAGCACTGGGAGGCTGACCAAAAATCTCAAAATAATTTGACTTTTCTACCATTTAAGGGAGAATTGTTGCATGGGAATCAGGCACTAGAAAAGGTCTTAGTAGAGACTAAAGAGAAGAAACAGATGATGCCCACTTCACAGAAAAAGAAAGTGGATAGGAGGAGTTATAGAAGCTCTAGTTACTCCTTTTGTGGGGGAAGGGCCAATGGATACACTGGAAGAGTGTTTGAATACCGTGCCGGTAGGTTTCAGTGGAATAGACAGAGACCACAGTTCAACAGGCAATTTCAGTATTCCAGACAAGGACAAGGAGAAGTTGGGAATAATCCCAAGTGGGGAGAGTCACAATATGGACAATCAGTGACAATCGGTGGGAGGAAGACTTCTCTCTTTCGGAGACAGGTGGTATCAAATAACATCAGACCAGTGGGTAGTACTGTAGTAACTCAAGGGTACAACATTTGTTTTCACACCAAGCCAAAAGACAGATTTCTTCCATCATCACTGTCGAAAGACAAAAACAAACAACAGATTGTACATCAGGAGATTCTTCATTTGTTACAGATAGGAGCAATAAGGAGGGTTCCCAAGCAGCAAGAATACTCAGGAGTTTATTCAGTCTTCTTTGTAGTACTCAAAAGCAATGGCAAATACAGACCGGTGTTGAATCTAAAATACCTCAACAAATTTGTGAAATGCCAAAAATTCAAAATGGAAACTCTACAAATAATAAGGGAGAATTTGTGAGGGATTTCATGGCATCTATAGATTTCAAAGAGGCATATTTACATGTCCCGATGATGGAAGAGGACAGGAGGTACTTGAAGTTTCATTACCAAGATTGTCATTTCCAATTCAAAGCCTTGCCTTTCGGCCTGGCATCAGCACCACTGGTATTTACAAAGGTGTTGATTCCATTGATAGCACACCTGCGTGTGAGAGGGGTGCAGTTATATCCTTATTTAGACAATATCTTGCTAAAAGCAAAGACGATAGAGAAATTGAGAAAGGGTGTAAAATTAACGATTCAAGAGTTAGGGAATTATGGATTTCTTCTTGATTTTGAGAAGAGACCTTTGGAGCCAACAACAACTTTAACTCATTTAGGAGCAAA
The DNA here is from genome assembly GCA_948474755.1 of Ctenosaura bakeri. NCBI lineage: Eukaryota > Metazoa > Chordata > Lepidosauria > Squamata > Iguanidae > Ctenosaura > Ctenosaura bakeri. The sequence continues at coordinate 376,732 of CAOLHI010001114.1, read as the reverse complement.
GACAGATAGCTTAGAGGGGAGGCTATATCTATCACAGGACAGATTAGTAAAACTGAAGCAGGAAATAGGCAAGATATTGGAGCAGCGGTCAGTGGATCTCATGCAACTAGCAAAAGTAATGGGTATTTTGATTTCAACAATAGAGTTAATTCAGTGGGGAAGTGTTCATGTAAGACCTCTGCAAAAGCTACTGTTGAGTCATCAGTTTGCAATATCTGCAAAGAGACATTAAATGATTCCAGACCAAGTGAGAAAGGAATTAACTTGGTGGTTGAAGGAAAAGAATATAGCTACAGGTGTTCCAATTCAACGGATGCCAGTCTACACGGTTGGGGTGCTCATTGCGAGGGCTACACCGTGCAAGGCGTTTGGACCACATCGGAAGAAGTTCAATATAAATTACCTAGAGTTGAAAGCTGTGGGGTTAGCTGTACAAAGATTTGTGAAATTAATAAAGTATCAACACGTGAAAGTTTTCACAGACAATATGACAGTCAAGGCACACATTTGCAAACAGGGCGGTCTACAGTTGATACCCTTGGTGGCAGAATCAACCAAACTGTTCAGATGGGCCAAGAGAAATGTGAGGTCAATAACAGCTGTACATGTAAAAGAAGAGTTGTATATTCAGGCGGATTATTTGAGCAGAAATTTAATGCATTCAGGAGAGTGGTCCCTCAACAGAGAAGTGTTCCAATGTTTGGAAAGGATTTTTGGACCTTTACAAGTGGATTTATTTGCTTCTGGAGGAAATACCAAGTTAAAAAGATATTTTTCCATAGATGGAAGCAAAGGTGCAGAAGCGCACGACACACTGTCTATGAGGTAGCTGGCAGGAGTGAACTACACTTTCCCTCCAGTTCGCATTGTCCAGAGAGTACTTGTCAAAATTCAGGTAGAGAGAGCTTCCATGATAGTAATGGCACCGTATTGGCCAAGAAGGCCATGGTTTCCAGTGTTGCTGCAGATGGCTGAAGCCCCACCATGGAGATTACCAATAAGGGCAGATTTACTCACTCAGGGCCCAGTTTTTCATCCAGACCCAGAATGGTTGAGTCTGGCAACATGGAAATTGAACGGAAATTTTTAGCAGAACAAGGCTACGCTGATAAGGTGGTCAAGACTATATTGGCTTCTCGCAGAGAGTCCACTCAGAAGATATATGATAGGACTTGGAAAACTTTTCAAAAATGGTGCAATGCTAATGCAGTGGCTATTGCAGAAGTGAATGTGTCAGATATTTTACTTTTCTTACAAGATGGTATAGATAAAAGTTTGCATCCTAATACTTTGAAAAGACAAGTAGCTGCATTATCGGCAGTGCTAAATGTGGAAGAAGATTCATAATCAAAACACCCTCATATAAGGAAGTTTTTGAAGGGAGCCACTTTAAGTTCTTTTCCCACAGTTCATACGTTCCCTCTTGGGACCTGAACCTAGTGTTGAATGCATTGACAATGCCACCATTTGAGGTGCTAAGAGAAGCATCTTTGAGATTATCTTTCAAAATGGCATTTTTATTGGCTGTAACTTCAACCAGGAGGGTTTCAGAGTTAGCAGCATTGTCTATTAATAAGAATATGTGTAAGTTTGACCAAGATAAATTAACTGTATGTTTCAACCCTACATTTTTACCAAAATGTGTGTCATCTAATACAAAGGTTGGGGAGATTCATTTGTCCACCTTTTGTCCAAGACCTGTTCACACTTTAGAGCGCAAGTGGCACGCCTTGGATGTGCGAAGAGTAGTGAAGATTTATATTAAAAAGACTAAAAGTTTTAGGCGACCAGAGGCTTTGTTGGTTTCTTATCATCCAAGAACTTTGGGCCAGAGGGCTAGCAAAACAGTGATTGCCAGATGGATAAAAGCCTGCATTTTTCTCTGCTATAATTATGCTAAGAAGCCAAGATCTAGTAATGTTTGACCACGTTTCACGAGATCAATGGCGACTAGTTTGGCATATGCTTCATCATCTTCATTAGAAGATGTCTGTAATGCGGCAGGCTGGAAAGAACCTACAACTTTTATTAGGCGTTATAAGTTGGATAAATATAAGTCTGCTCAGGCAGCATTTCGTTGCATTTGTTTTGCAGTCGGTATTGTAGATGGTGGCCCACCCATGGTACAGCTTGGGAAGGTCCCATATGTAGTGGATTGATCCTTCTGTCATCCCGAGAATGAAGAGTTGGTACTTACGTGAACAGTCATTCTGGGATGACAGGAGGAACAATCCACACCGGTAGGTTTGAAAGAGGAAATAGGATGTTGATGTATGATGTATAATGTGAAGTACAGTAGACGCTAGGGAAAGGAACTGACTGGAGGGGGACTGGAGCTTAACGGAAAAACCATTTAGAACAAAGACAGCTCCTTCATCAGCTGGCACAAGGATCAAAATCTATATGTAGTGGATTGTTCCTCCTGTCATCCCAGAATGAGTGTCCATGTAAGTACCGACTCTTCAAAACCCAAAACCTACTCTTGAGGAAGAACTAGATTAATTGCCTCCCATGATAAAGTGGTACAAAAAGATATCACAGTTAGTGGCATCAAAACCTGCTGGAAAATACAGCAAAATTAATAAAAATGAAGTGTCTCTATCCAGTTCTAGTTTACATAATTCATTAGGGCAACCAAAGCTCTCTCAGTCCCTTTAAAAGCTCTGCTTAACCAGTTGTAATCATTGGTTCTTCATACTTCCCAGCTCATTGGTATCCAAGGAAGGTATATATGATGTAGAGTTTGAAAATTTATATTTTAGAATTTTCTGTTTTTTTCAGTTCTTAACTATCTGTTCCCTAGCACAGCAACTGACAGTTCCTTGTGTAGATGATTCAAACACAGGTACACTTTCCTGCTAAGGAAAATTGAACTGTATTTTGCAAGATTAACCCAAATACTACTAGGTTTTTTATAGTGTAAAGACATTTATAGTACTGTGATGAAAACTGACCTATAGAATTTGCACTACGGTTGTTGTTTGTTTGTTTTCAAAGGTATCTTCAAATGGCATCCAGTCTACACCTTTGAATCTTGCCACATACTGGAAGTGCAACACAAACACTACTGATGTAAGAGTTGATTACAAATACAACCCAGCATCTATGGCAGTGCCAAGTATGCTGTCTAATATACAGGTCGTGGTACCAGTTGATGGAGGTGTAATGAATATGCAGTCACTTCCTCCAGCAAAATGGTAACTTTATATTGTTTCATACCCTGTGACATTCATTCCATTATGCTCGTTATACTGTCTTCTTAAAACTTATGTGAAAATCAGTCTTAACCTTTACTATTTTTAATTTTAAGGCCACAGTTCTACTTTTAGATATTCTCATTCTATGCTTCCTGAAAGGTAATAGGCAGAAAATAGAGTAGAGCAGTGGTTCTCAACCTGGGGGTCGGGACCCCTTTGGGGGTCGAACGACCATTTCACAGGGGTCACCGCTCCTCAATCCTGCCCCCCCCTTTAAAAGAAGGTGGCCTCACAGCCAATGGGAGCAGTGAGAAGACCCCTGCGTTGGGAGGAGGGGAGAGGAGGCATGCTGGGCATTTCCCTGTCTTTCCCTGCCTGGTGGGAAAGCACTGGAGGAGCCTGAGGTGGAGCCGGAGGGAGAGCGGGAGGAGAGAGCTGGAGCCTGAATGTTAAGGCAGAGGTGAGGACATCGAGAGGAGAGAGCTGGAGCCGGAGCATTAAGGCGGAGGTGAGGAGAAGAGACCCCGCACTGGCGGGAGGGAAGAGGAGGCATGCAGCCGGGCACAGCCAGGTGCTGCTTGGACGCTCATGACTGCACCACACACACACACGGAGGGCTTCCCCTTCAGTGTTCCCTTTCCTCTTCATGCCGGCTTGCAGAGTCAGAGTTGCTTGCTGGGGCGAGTGAGCAGCCGGGCGCTGCTTCGATGCTCGCGCCCGCACCCCACACACACACACACACAGGGCTTCCCATTCAGGGTTTATGGCACTGCAGCGGGACGTCTGGGAGGTAAGACCCTGTCCCCTCACCCTCTTCGCCTCACGCTCATTCATGCCGGCGAACAGAGTTGCTTGCCAGGGCAAGCAAGCAGCTGGGCTCCGCTTGCTTCCCAAAGTGGCGGGGCTGCAGCAGCGGCGATCGCCCGGTCGCCCATGCATTCTGGGCACACCGCTCCGTGGGAGTTGTCGGTGTGGCTGTCGCCTTTGGTCCGGCAGGCAAAGGGGGAAACTTTCCTGTGGCGGATCTGCCATCTGACGGAGGAGATCGGTCCCTCCGAGACTGAGAACTCGGTCAGGAAAGGAGCAGGGGGCATCAACCAAGGGCTTCAGTTTGTGTAGCAAGAGCCCCTGAGGCTCCTTGGTTGGTTTTTTGTTTTTTGTTTTTTTTGGTTTTTTGACCCGAAAGCGCTGCTCTGATGTCCTGTGGACTTTGGCCATTTCCACATTCCAGTGTTATAGCACTATGATTCCACTTTCACCATCCTATGGAATCCTGGGGTTTGCAGTTCAAACTGCAAACCCCAGGATTCCATAGGATGGTGAAAGTGGAATAATAGTGCTATAACAGTCTAGTGCAGAAATAGCCAGGATGACTTTCTCCTCTCGCTTTTGTTGTGCGTGGACCCTTGGCGCTTGCCACACGCACATGTTGTGTTCTTTGCCCTGACTGTCTTGCATTCCTCGCTTTTTGTGTGTTCAGCGTCCTCACTCCCTTTAAGGGAGGGAGGGAGGGAGGGAGGGAAACAAAACGTGTCTGCTTATGCCGCCGCCATCTTTCCTCTCTCCCTGTCCTTTCCTCCCTGCACCTCGTGTAAAATGTGGGCTGTTTCAGCATTGCCTTTGGGAGTGACTGGCTTTTTGAACTGTGGAAACCCAACATTCAGAACTAGAACTACTGCCTTAATTCTGGCATTGATGGACGCTTTCTGTGCTTAAAAAAAGGGAGGAGGGTTACCAGTTTTTAGGCATTAGAAGTCTATCCAGAGCAGTGATTTAGGGCAGTGTTTCCAATCTATTTGATGTTGGAAATAACTAACTAACTTACTAACTAAATAAATAATAATAAATAACGAAAATGATTTTATGGTTGGGGGTCACCACAACATGAGGAACTGTATTAAGGGGTCGCGGCATTAGGAAGGTTGAGAACCACTGGAGTAGAGAGTGAGTCTAGTTCTATCTGTAATACAGTTCTGGATTAAACTGACATAATTTTCAAGGTATTTAAACCTTGAAAATTATGATGATCGTTATAATGCTTTCTCAGACCCTTAGCTTCTCAGATGGAGAGTCCCTGCAACACACCTCCCCAGCCACTTAAGTTTTTTCTGTACTCTACGCCTTTGCTCCATAAATGATCCATGCATTATTGCAGTCAGAACTGGAGATGGAACCAGAGGGTAGCTACTTTTCTGTTAAAACTGGCATAATTCTCCCACCCACTCTTTATATCAGCTATTTGTGATGTATGTGCAGAAAGATTTAGTAGTTTCAATTGATGTTCACAGTTTAAGAGCACTATGCATGCGTTGGGGCTAAATAACCCTCAATATAGTCCCTAGTTGCCTATATCCAGTTAGACTAGTGGTCTGACAGCTCCCTATAACCTTATACATTCTTTTAATAGTGTGTTACGGACTAATATTTATTGTTAACATGTTCTTTCTATGTTAGATTCTTATCTTGTCCATTCATGCCAAAGGAAGAGACAAAAAGCTATTAGGAAGCAAGTCTTGCTCAATAATGTTTTAAGCCGTTTTTAGTTAGCTAAAGATCCATCTGAGAGTTTTGATGAATGAGGAAGGAAGTGTGAAAGAGAATAAAAAGTTAAGACAGTGCTTGCTAGGTTTAGAGCGAAAAGGGTGTTGATGTTTTGTAACCTTTAATTTGCCAACTGCCTTTCCCTTATCAGTTTGTTCGATAATGATTTTGTTATATTTTTGTAAAAAAAAGAAAAAATTATGCAAGCCCTCAGTTGCGTGGTAATAAGCCCATATATCTGCCAAGCATATTTTCCAGATCCAAAAGGTTTGAGGAGGGGTCAGCATCTTGGTGCTAACGTATTTTAATCTACAATCAAATACATGGAAAGAAATCTCAATGAATTTTTAAATGCATAGAAGTGTGCCCTTAGTTGTTTTGAGAGGTCACCAAGGAAGCAGATTTAGTATAACAATATTCTGAATAACTGCACTTAAGAGGAACCACACTTTTTCATACAGGAATTCAGAACAGATGAAAGCATTTTGGAAATTATCTGGTATTTCAGAAAAATCAGAAAATGGAGGTAAGAATTGTTTTTTAAAGTATTATCTTTAAGTATAAGAAAAATAATATTTCAGTCATTTGTCTCAATTTAGACAGTAACCAGTAAAAATGAAAACATGTTTAGTTCCTTATCTTGTCAGCTGTATTAAACGCTTCAGTCAGCATTGCTTTAGGAGGGTCTTTATGCAGAAGAAATAGCCTGCAATATGAATAATACCGATTTATATTTATATTTCGATTTATATTGTATTTTTGCCCAGAGGCATTTTTATTATTTATCTTGAGCAAGATTTATTCAGAGGGGCTTTGCCTTTGCTTTTCTTTGAGGCTAAGAGAGTGTGACTTGCTCAAGGTCACCCAGTAGATTTCCATGGCCAAGTGGGGATTTGAACCCTGGTCTCCAGCATTGTAGTCCAACACCCAAATCACTAAACTATGCTGGGTCTCCACAAACAGAGCTGCTGTCCCTTTAATTGTTGTGTAGAGGAGGGAATTGCAGCAGGTTTTGCTTATGATACAAAGAACAGCAGCCCCATCCCTTATTTCGCCTGGCAGCCCTATATCTTCCAACGACAACTCTGTTTCTGTCACTTTGAAACATCACATCTAACTCCAGATGGTGTTTATGTTCTTGCTTTAGTTATAAAAAGAAGAACAAAATATGAAAAAGAAGTATAAACTTTTTGATTTGCTGAGAGTTGTGGCTTTGCCATCTTGTGCCCCAAATCAGATGAACTCAACCAGAAAAGAGACTGAGATACATTCATGCTGACAACCCCTTTGAAACATTATGCTTTAAAAGTTATGCCTTTAGTATATTGAAATTAGACCTCCCTGGCTATTTGTTCAGACATTGAAATGCTAAAGAATGCTGATGAATATTCAAATTGTCCAGATGTTAAAATTTAAAAAAAAATCTGTCTGCTTTGGCTTGGTCGGATGGAAGTGGGAATAAGCAATGATATCAAAGGGTTGGTTTACCCTTGAGATTGTGTTAGAATCTGAATAAGGGCCCAATATTTATTTGCACTTTATTACTATTAAACCAAGACCTATCCTTTACACAGTTTTATCATGTGTGTCCTATGTGTCTTAAATAGTTTTTTGTTTTATCACCTTGAATATTTTATTAAATAAAAAAATCTAATTTATAAATAATCCTATCACGCACTGTAGCTGCATATCACTTGTATCTGTGAGCAACTTCAGAGAGTTTAGAAAGCTAATTTGGAGAGGGTCTTTGCAGCCAGTAAAGGCAGTCAGTCTTAGCTTTAAAAGAAATTGGTAATTGCATACAAGAAGGCTAGTAAAATTGTGGTAGGCAGTGTTGGTGTAAAGAGTGAGGACAACCTGGAATAGGACAAGAGCCTTTGTAGGAGCATTGCTTTCCAGACTACATAACCTCTTTCCTGAGGTTGTCTACTGTTTACTCTGCTATGTGTAGCCTTGTTTTTTCATTCACTGAAATGCATAAGCTTGTATCACCAGATGATCAAAATAACCTTCAAAGTTTTGTCAACCTTTTACAAACTGTGTGTTTGTTCTTTAGCATGTGCTCTCTTTATTTTTCATTTGAACAGGTTCTGGTTCGCTCAGAGCAAAATTTGACCTTTCAGAAGGACCCAGTAAACCAGCAACACTTGCAGTGCAATTTGTTAGTGAGGGTAACACTCTTTCAGGAGTAGATGTTGAACTAGTAGGCACCGGCTATCGGCTTTCCCTAGTTAAGAAGAGGTTTGCCACTGGTAAGACAACAAATGATAGACCTTGGGACAATTTTGCACTTAGAAGGCATTCAGACATTTTTGCCAAATGTACATTTTATCATAAGTGCAAAGGGAAAATGCTTGTCTGTCAGGTCAACAGTTTTTTGTGATAGGAATGAACAAAGAAGTTACTGTCTGGCACATGTCTGTAACATGTAGAGACATGTTTTTAGCATTTACAGTTGTTGTCATCATCATTATCATCTTTACTTATTTCCCACCTTTTTCTTCAGAACTGGGATTCAGTGTTCCTTCCAGCATTAAAATAAATATAATGGGGATTAAACTCACAGAAGATCATCATTAACAGTCTAAACATTAAAAACAATTTAAAACATCCATTGGAATAATAAACATAGAAACAGTTTAGCAATATAGCCCACTCTTACTTGCTCTTTCTTTAAAAAGTCAGATCCCAAAAGCTTGATGCAGTAAAAAAAAGTTCTTGCCTCTATAGAAAGATTGGGACAGTGGGGCAGCATTTCAGAAACCTTAAAGAATTTCAGAGCTTAAGAACAACTGCTGAGAAGGCCCCCTTTTGTATCCTCACCAGACGTGCCTGTGAAGAAAGAAGGAAAGAGAAAATGGCCTCTTCAAGAGATGATAGGGCCTGGGTAGCCTTGTATGGGACAACAGAGTTCCTCAGCATGGATCCAAGCAATTTAGGGCTTTATAGGTCACAATCAGTAGTTTGAGTTGTGTCTGGGAAAAGATCAGTGGCCAGTGGAGTTTTTCTGACAAGGGAGTCATACGTTTCCTGTAACCATCCATGTAAACTTTCTAGTTGAAACTGTTTGGATAAGCTGAAATTTCTGAACACTCTTCAAAGGCAGCATCATATAGAATGTATTGTATTAAACCAAACATTAGATGAACAAAATCCTGAGGCCAGTACCTAAGGTGTTGAACAGGAATTTTTCAGCATTATCTTTTGAGCTCCTTCCCCTAGAAAGGAATGGAGCCACTGTAAAACAATGCCTTCTAGTCCCACTCCAGCAAGATGACCTAGAAAAATACCATTGTCAGTCACATCAAAATTTGCTAAGAGGTCCAGCAGGATCAAGAGTAACATGCTGTGTCCAGCTCCTGGCATAGTTTGCCCATCAAGGTGACCACAGAGTCATTTCCATTGTGTAACCAGGCGTGAAGCAAAAGTGAAATAGATCTATCTAGGAACACCTGGACCTAGGACACTCTCATCTGCTCTAGTACCCAGGGTAAAAATGGAATATTGGTGGCTGGTTGATAATTATCTATTACAGTGGAATTCAAAAAGAACCTTTTCAACAAAAGTCTTTCAACTTCTTCTTTTTGGCATGTTGGAATCCTGTCTTGTGATAAAGAGACAGTGGCCACTCCTTTTGCTGACACAGGGCCTTTCTGCAGTATACTGTTATAGTGCTATTATTCCACTTTGAGCATCCTGTGGAATTCTGGGGTTTATGGTTTATTGAGAATTCTAAATGGCCCTCCCTAAACTGCAAACTCCAAGATTCCACAGGATGTTGAAAGTGGAATAATAGCACTATAACAATGTAGTGTGGAAAGGCCCTCAGTCAACCTCCCCAGGCCTTTTTAATGAGTCAAGAAGGGCAAGATTCTAGCAGACACATGGTAGCTCCTACCTCTCCAAGAAAGCTGTCAACATCTGTAGGTTGTACAGATTGTACAGTGATCCAAGATCACTGGACAAGGGGGGGGCAAAGTTACATACACTGGAACTATATCAATACAGATCTGAGAAATTTTGTCAGCTAAATGGCATGCAAATTGTTCATAATGGATTTTGTACTATTCACTGTTACAAACTTTGGTATCTACCGGTGTATATTTTAGTGTTACATAGATTTCAAAAAGTATGAACCAACCTTCACCATTGTGTAGTAATTTGACATCTTAGCATTGCAATAGCGTTCCTACGTTAACAGACAAGTCCACAATTGGGAGGGCAGGCTTTTGTGACCAAACCAAGCATTAAGTTTGCTTACCCCAATTAACTAGTCTTATTTATTTGCCTTCTGTGCGACCAAGGAAGATTTCTGCCACCCTTTCTTGTAGGAGGGGGTGGCACAGAACTTAAGAGTTTGGCTCTATGTGGCTAAAGCATTCCAAGTACCTCAGCCATATAGCAGAGTCACCATACAACTGCTGGGATGATCCCTGTACACATCTACAGTTCACATTCACCAACAGGCAGTAGCACACTTGCTTCACTTGGTGAGGTGAAAGTGTGGATGCCTGATTAAAAACTCAGCCTTACCTATTCTTATCTTTAAATACAATTAATATGAACCATATAATTTTAAGTAGCAGCAGTCAGTTTTACTGTTTTAAATTCTAATGTATTACTGAAAAGATATTAACTACAGAAGTTTTTTGTGTCTTTTAGGACGATATATGGCAGATTGCTGAAGAGCCTATGAAGAAAAATAGTTTTCTCAGTGAACCGAAATTAGTTCTTTACTACCTTTCCAACACTATTTTAACATGCATTAATATTTGAAAATATGAAATTTGAAAATATGTTGTTCAGTTTTTATACCCAACAAATATGCACTTTTAAAACAAGTCATTTAAAAATACTCTATTATAAAATAGCACTGAGGTAAACGCCAACACTATCTATATAAGACCGACTACAATATTGGGAAACAAGATTATTCAGATGCATAGTACTTTTGTAGCATCTGAACCAAAATAGATAATTTGTGGTATTTAAAAACATAAGGTGCTGTGTGACTTTGTAGACAACCGCAACATATGTTTTAGCTTTCTATAAAGACTGAAGTATTTTTTTTCAGTTTCCATTATTGCCATTCCATATACAAAAACGTGGCATAATTTTTGTTTCACTGTTCTGTATTTATGTGCCATATCTTGCTATGGATGTGTATAAAAATAACTTGATTTCCATATACCGTATATAGTTAAATGTACACTGTTCTATAAAAGATTGTTTTAAAAATGTAAAGTGCAATTTTTTTAAAAAAAATGCAACAGAGATATTTACTTCTGCCATTAGTTAACTTTATGGGAGTTGTAATTTTAATTAATGCTGTAGATTTAATTTATTTTTATATGGAATGTGTAACTTTTGTGCCTTTTTAAAACTGTGCCTGCCAAACTGTTTATGTGCCTCTCATTTCTTTCTGCAGTTTCAGGATCTTCCACTCAGAAAATGTTGTTTTTTCTCTTTAGCATGTGTAGCCCCATAAATCCCTGGCAAGGATTTAGAAGGGAAACCCACAATAACTACAAAACACTCTTTTAAAATATTAAATGACTTCTTTTAGGGGTTATTTGCAATAAATGCAGTCACTGTAAAGGGAAGTGCTTTGCTTTGATATAATCACAGGAGAAAACTTTTATTGAAATTAAACTGCAGTATCACCAAAGATGTGTAAAATCTTGAAGGTGTATTAAATTTTAAAACAGTAATTTGTAAAACTACATTTGCAGAATTTTCTTTTGCCAATTGTAAAGTTTTGATATTTCAAGTGCTTTCGAACATATAAAATGAATGTAATAGCTGTTCCTGAAGAGTAACATTTTTTAAAGGTTTGGGGCAGAATAAAAATCATAGTAGTATCAACAACATTTATAAATTAATGATAGAACGTTTGGATTCCTCTTTATTGTCACTGTCACATTTAAACACAGTGGTAAAAAGTGTCTCTGAAGAACAAATGGTGTGGTTCATTGGAAAAAATTATAATACAGATTACTGTTTTTAGAGCTTATTGTGTATTATTCTTTTAGGACCTCATTAAATACTGAAAATCGAAAGTTGTCAGTGTTGTTAAATTCTGTAACCAGCAACTGTACAAAGATGTGATGTCTGAATTCCAGTGTCTAGGTAAAGATATAATAAAAGTAATAATTAGTTGTAAGACCCTGGTAGGATCAGTAATGGATTCATCAATCAACTTCATATATAAAATTTATTTATAACCCCTTTGGTGAATGTTAACACAGTAGAAGAGCTGTGTTATGTTCTATGACAAAAGCATATGTTCTGTTTATTTTGAAAGAACATATAGGACTTAATATTTCTAGACCACTTTTGAAATATTTTGAAACAGGGATATGGTCTTACTCTTAAAGACTAGGTAGCTGATGATTTCCTTGTTCAAAAAAGCAGAATCAATGTTTTGGCTCTACTTCAAGCAGCCGTGTACTTGCTGTGAGCAAGCTAGCACCATTTCCTTCGTAATTGGGGGCAGAATGGCTTAAAAGAACAGTATTTCATGGTGACAGTCATTTCTGAAGGTATTTGGGGGACAAAAAGATGACCACCCCTTTTTGGCCAATGGCAGCAAAGGTTTTTTTTCTGTTTAAAAAGAGAAGATAAGGCTATATCACCTTGCTTTTAATGACAAACTCATCTCCCATCACAAATTCTTCAGGATTATTCATCACCATCCGCAAACATTTTAAATCCAGTCTGGGTGACATTTGTCCTAAAATGTACCCAAAACTGAAAAATTCTCAACTGGATACTTCAATTTATATGTGGATAATTGATTGTAGGATTGCAGTTAAAAGATTAGTTCACTTTTTCTTGTTTTTATTGTGTTATACAGATTTCAACTAGCTTTTGTTCAATATATATTGGATTTTAATATTTTAAAATTTTAATCTTAACTGAATCATTAATAGAACCTTTAATTGAAAGATTGGCATTTCAAATGGTACAGTTTTTACTGGAATCTTAATTGTAATCTGCTAATACAGTCAAACTGTGTGAACAGTTTAATACCTTACTATTGAAAATTTGATCTACTTTATTCAGTTTAATCATATTATTTCTGAATTAGTGCAAACGCTAATTTTCAGCACTTTTATCTAGCCTTCATGCCAAGTGTTCTCAAACATACATTTACAAAGGGTGCAGGTTACAATTTCGAAGCCATACAATTTTATATAGAATTTTTGTAAAGAAATAAAAAAACTGTATAAAAAATACATCTATCTGAAGAAAATTGTATGTTGCAAGCTGGATCTTGCCTGTTTATAAAATGATCATCTTTGTAGCTGCCTCCTGAGAGAATGTGTAAACCCAACTTTAAAGTCTGAGGTTTCTATGAACTGTAAATTAGAGCAATATAAATCTTAGAAAAATTGTAAATATCTCTGATCTTTCACAAAATGTAAAAGAAAAATGCACCCTATAATAAACATGTAATATATAACTTACAAATTGACTTGTGCAATTTTATTATTAGTATCCTTGGACATCATAAAGGACCAAGAAGCAGTCTTCTCACACACACACACACAAAATGACTGGTTTTCTGAACAATGGAGAAATGCATTTAATCAAATTTTAGTAAAGCACATGGTACAGCATTATTTTTAGTGGGAAAAGGGTTATCTAACAGGCTTCTGTAAGCATCTTTCTTGCCTTCTATGGAAAACTGTTAGGAAAAAATGATATAGAGCCTTCCTAACATTGTTTACTAAAACTAATTAAATAAAACTTGAGACTTGTCGAAGGAAGGAAGGAGTAAACTGGGCCTTATGCCAGGCTTTCCTAACCTGGTGCTTTCTATTTCTTTGTTGGACTACAGTCATTATCATCTTGAGCCAGCATGACGCTTGCCCCACAAACACATTTGGTAAAATGCTTTGGCTTAAATTCCCCTTCTCTCACTCCTCATCTCAACTGTTAAATAGTGAGGTGTTCCATGGATGCTGTAATTCAAAATACAGTGGGTGCATTTGCAGTTCTAATGTTCAAGTATCTAATAAGCCCACTCTTCTCTAGACCCCTCTTTCTTTAACTGTGTAATTTAAGCGGGGGGCGGGGCTGTATTTCAGAAGAAGGAACTGGCAAACCATCTCTGAATATTCCGTGCTTAAGAAAATCCTATGAGATTTGTGGAATTGCTGTAAGTTGCTGGCAACTTGAAGGCACACACACACACACAAGAAATTGGGTAAAAGAGTGAGTTTAAAAGTTCAATAGAAAAGGTAGAGAGAGAGGGTAGAAGCCAAGAGAGAAAGAAATGGGGGGCAAGCATGTGGAAAACTTTTCACTGTTATTCAAACTGTTATTCAAACCTAACATTAAAAGAAGTGCAAAGGGGTTAATTGCAGCTCACGTCAAATAGTATGTATAATGTATATTGTACAATAATGTACAATACAAATCAGTTCAGAATATAATCAGTACAAGGAGAGAAGATACTGTGTCTCCCACACTCCAAACAGACTCCAAACACTCTCATACAGGTCCATGGAGTAGTACTAGCCTTTTTAGATTAAAGGTCCTTTCTAAATGGGCCCCCCAAAAATTGTATAATAAATAAAAGGGCCCCTCCCAAAAGTGCAAACCCCAGGATTCCATAGGATGTTGAAAGTGGAATCATCGCACTATAAAAGTCCAGTGCAGAAATGGCCTCAAACAAAAAAATATGTTCTCTGTGTGTGCATTTAAATGACAAGCTGTGAACAACTGTTGTTGTTGTGTACCTTCAAGTTGTTTCTGACTTATGGTGACCCTAAGGCAAACATATCATGGGGGTTTCTAGGGGCTGGAAGTGTATGACATGCCCAAGGTCACCCAGTGAATTTCCATGGCTGAGCAGGGCGTTGAATCCTTGTCTCCTGGATCATAATCCAGTGCTCAAACTACAACACCAGAGCATTCCAGACTTTTAATGTTGATGACACACTTTTTAGACATACATCATTTTGCGACACAGTAATTCAGTTTTACTAGCAAACTAGAGGTTAAACTAACCCCTTATAAGAGATACAGACACAGATATAAATTGTAAGAACAAAATGTATGGGGACACAACATATCTCATGACAACCTTTCATATATTTTTTAAAATACATGATTTATAAATAATAGCATACATTTCCTAGATTGTAGGCGACACACCTACACACTTCAGGCAACACACTAATGTGTCATGGCACACCATTTAGAAAGCCCTGTACTAGACCATGCTGGTTCCTATGACAACTGTACTTAGTACTTAACGCATAATGCTTATTGACATCTCCACAGGCCATCCCTAGGTTTGGGGATTATCTTGACCAAGCAACCCTACTGCACAGAGAGGCAGGTTGGAGAGCTGGGCCAAAGCTAACAAAATGAATCTCAACAGAAAGAAATGTAAGATTCTACACTTAGGCAGAAAAAGTGAAATGCACAAATATAGGATGGGGGACACATGGCTGCATAACAGGACTTGTGAAAGGGATCTAGGAGTCTTGGTGGACCACAAGCTGAACATGATCCAGCAGGGTGATGTGGCAGCCAAGAAAGCCAAAGCAATTCTTGGTTGCATCAATAGAAGTATGGTGTCCAGATCAAGGGAGGTAATGGTACCACTCTATTCTGCTTTGGTTAGACCTCATCTGGAATACTGTGTCCAGTTCTGGGCACCTTATTTCAAGAAGGATATTGACAAGTTGGAACATGTCCAGAGGAGGGTGACCAAAATGGTGAAGGGTCTGGAAGCCATCCTCCATGAGGAGTGTCTTAGGGAGCCGGGTATGTTTAGTCTCCAGAAGAGAAGGTTAAGAGAGGACACGATAGCAATGTTTAAATATTTGAAGGGATGTCATGTTGAGGAGGGAGCAAGCTTGTTTTCCCCTGCTCCAGAGACCAGGACAAGGAGCAATGGATTCGAGCTGCAGGAAAGAAGATTCCACCTGTACCTCATGAAGAATGTCCTGACAGTCAGAGCTCTCTGGCAGGGGAATATGCTGCTTGGAGTGTGTTGGAGTCTCCTTCTTTGGAGGTTTTTAAGCAGAGGCTGGATGGCCATCTGTCGGGAGTGCTTGGATGGAGGCTCCTGCACGGCAGGGGGTTGGACTGGATGGCCCCTGGGGTCTCACCCAACTCTATGATTCTAGGAGACACTGCAAGCTTCTAAAGGATCACATGAGTAAAATCATCTTTTGTGACTTGAGTGATTTGAACCATACTGAGAAATTCCTCTGAAATGAGGTATCACTGTTACAGCTTCTAATGTGTCCTCAAAACCCTACATTGGTCAGATGATACAAACCAATGAGTTTGGAAGAGATCACTGGATTTACTTTTTAAAAAAAATGTCTTACCACCTTATGGCCAGGAGCAAGAGGCTGTGGTGTCAATGGGGACCATAGTGACATATAAAAAATGCACCCTTTGTGCATCTTGGGACCAACATCAAATGGGTGGGTTTTTTTGGTTTTGCCCCAACCAATACAACTTATCGGGACCAAATTGTCCCCTGCCATTTTGGGGGGGAGAGTCACCTTGATGTGGGATCAGCAGATGTGATGTGCCTGGTTCTCAGCAAGCGGGACCGACCTGTTCAGAGAAAATGAAAACTGCTTCCTTTAGGGGTACACACGGGACTTCGTTTTGGGCTGAAGAAGCGCCCACACGCTCCGAAAAGCGTCGGGATGAAATAAAACAGCTTTATTTCAGTCGAATTCCACCCTGACATTTCTGACTCCGGGTGTTTGGGGGCAGCATTTGTGACTCTACACACCCGCTCCATTGGGCACGGAGACCTTTGTACACCCTGCCTTTCTCTATGGGGCTACAAAATGCCCCTCAGTTCACCCGGCACAACCCTCCCACGCAAGGAGGTTTCTGGCGCCAACTCTCCCTGCATCTGCCATGTCCGCACCAGACTGTTATAGCGCTATTATTCCACTTTCAACCTCCTATGGAATCCTGGGGTTTGCAGTTTCGGGAGGGGCCGTCCGGCCCCTCCCGAAACTGCAAACCCCAGGATTCCATAGGAGGTTGAAAGTGGAATAATAGCGCTATAACAGTCTGGTGCGGAAACATGATCACTGTGCACCTGCCGACTGCAGAGGGACTGGCTGATCCGCCTCACGATCTCAAAAAGAGCAAGACCTGTTTTTCTTCCTTGTCGTCCGAGGAATGGCGCGCTGCACGTGGGTCCCACGTGAGTCATAGCGGGCCCCCCCCATGTTTTGGCCTCTCTCTGCCCTCCACCGTTAGCGTGGCTACCTGGGCCGTGAGGGGGCTCTTTTTCCTCAGAGGGCGCGCTCGCCTCCCTCAGAGGGCGGCGGGAAGAAGAGGCAGCAGCTGGGCGACGCGAGGAGGGAAACCGCCGCCGCCGCCGCGCCTCCTCTCTCCCGCTCAAGGTCACTCCGGGCGGCCCGGCTTCCCAGCGACGCCAGCGCCCGGAGCTGAGGAGAGGCGGCCGGCCGGCCGGGCCCTCGGCCCCAGACCTCCCGCGGGGCTCCCCTCCGTCCTCCCCGAGGAGGGAAAGGAAGAGGCGGCGCTCCTCGCTCGGCCGCAAGGTACCTACTAGGCGTGCTCTCGGAGGAGCGACCTCTGTTATGTAAACAGGCCGGGTGTGGGAGAGGCGAGGCGAGGCGGCAGCTTGGTCGGGGCGGCGGTGATGGGGCCGCTGCCTTTTTCTTTCCGCGGCGGCGGGCATGGCGCCCAGAAGGCCCCCCTCCCCCCGCGGAGAGTTGGGTCTGCAGCCCCTTTGGTTCACTGGAGACGTCGGGGGCTTTTTCCCCTCAGCGTCGCTGCCGACCGACCCCCTCCAGCCATTCCTCCTGGGTCATAGGAGGGCGCTCTCCCGGGTCCCAGGCGTGTTTTGATAGGCCATTTCCGCACTAGCCTGTTATAGCGCGATGATTCCACTTTCAACATCCTCTGGCATCCTGGGGTTTGCAGTTTCGGGAGGGGCCGTCCGGCCCCTCCCGAAACTGCAAACCCCAGGATGCCAGAGGATGTTGAAAGTGGAATCATCGCGCTATAACAGGCTAGTGCGGAAATGGGACGAGGTCAGCATGATGCTGCAGTTCCAGGCGCGGTGCGGCACACATTAGGGGATAAAACCAACTTTGCCTTCCCTGGTTAAGCTCCCCCCTCTCGCCGTCCCCGGGGTTGTTACTTTAAACGTGTGCATGAGCATCATGTGTCCTTTGTCACCGCCGAGCGAGAGGATGGCCTCCTTCGGCACAGGTTGCACCGCCCGCGTAGCGAGAGGAATGGCCGCGCCAAAAAGCCCAAGCCGCCGCCTGTCTTCCAAGCCCTATGCCCCGCGCTCGGTCTCAGTGCTGGACCCAACCGCTGTGGGATACGACCGGGTCCTTTGTGCCTTGTGTTCAGACGTTCCCGATGCAGACCCGATTTAGGTATCCGGTTGGTTACCCGCTAAGTGTGCCATTTCCATACTAAGTGACTGTGATGTTGCTATTAGTCCACTTTCAACATCCTGTGGAATCCTGGGACACCCCCCCCCAGGATTCCATAGGATGTTGAAAGTGGAATAATAGCACCATCACAATCTAGTGCAGAAATGGCCTATGTTTGGGTGCTGTAGCGCTGAATGACTAGATGTACTGGGTCCATTTCCGCACAAGCCTGTTATAGCGCGATGATTCCACTTTCAACCTCCTCTGGATCCTGGGGTTTGCAGTTTCGGGAGGGGCCGACTGGCCCCTCCCGAAACTGCAAACCCCAGGATTCCAGAGGAGGTTGAAAGTGGAATCATCGCGCTATAACAGGCTCGTGCGGAAATGGCCTCTCTCTCCTTTTGGTGGTGAGCACCCTGCTCAGGAGAAATCCTCCCTGCAGCCGATGAAGCCCACAGGCTTTGTGCCATCATAAACCAATGGGTCTTATCAGACTCCTGGTTGTTTTGGCTGCAACAGACTGGCACAGCTGGAAATCAGTGCAGCAGCTTTAGAAATGTTTGGGGTTTTTTTTTTTTAATAATGCAGAGAAGTGAGATTTGTGTACTTGAAGAATTGTAAATCCGAATGAGAAAACATGTAAACTGGTAGGAAAATAGACGTTCAATGGTATAGTTGAACAATGATTTGATAGTGCTGGGCCATCAAATCTGTTGGTTTGGGTTTGCTGGATTTGTTCTTGTTGATTTTAATATAAATATGCTTCTTTGTTTACAAAGGCATATGATGTATCAATGAAGTGCTGCTAGCTATTTTGTCTATTCACTTTTTATTGTGCAGTTCAAAAGTAGATTTGGGTGCATAACCCTTGGATATACCCTTTGTGCAGGGGTACAGTATCCTTCAGATGTTGTCAGTGAGCACCCCTGCTGTACATGGAAGTCACGTGTGCATTAGGCTGGAGACATCTCGTGATCCAATGATGCTCTGATTTGCACTGTTCCACTATTAACATTACTGTAAATTTTGGAAGGTACATTACACACCATCCCATTTCTCTACTTCCTTTGTGGCACAAAGCCTTAGCTTCACTAAGTTTTGATAGGTAGTTTACAGCTGATAACTCATATTGGCCCAATTCCAGCTGCAATTAGTCATTATTCTTGTACCTACATATATAGTCCTTACTGAATTTACTTCTGGGCAGACTTTTATAAGATTTCACTGTAAGATATGGTGAAATCTTTTGAAATTGTAGAACTTTCAATAGCTTCAGCGGATTTCATAGCAACTAAAGCTATAGTTGGATTAGGCTGTCTTTGTCATACAATTATAGTGTTAACGTCTGTAGACAGATAAATATTTGTTGTTTTCCAGACTGAGGTGGGGATCATGCAGCCTTCCATATCTTCTTGAACTGCAGCTCCCATCAAGCCTAACCAGCATAGCCAGTTTGAAGAACACTGGGAGTAGAAGTGGAACAAAATCTACCACGAAGTTCCCACCCCTGCAGTAGATATACAGGAGGGTGAAAAACACAAGCGTTGAGTGAGGGTTTGAATCTCTGCTCAGCCATGGGACCCACTCATCTTCAGAGGAAAGCCTCTCTGAATAAATCTCTGAATAAAATCCCATGATGGGTTTTCTTAGGGTCACAATAAGTCAGAAACAACTTGAAGGCCAACAACAACAACAAAGGCTTTGGAGAAGGTTCCTTGCCTCCATTTTCAATTTTTTTTCTCCTTCTTCTACTTATGCTTAGAACAGTGCAAATTTTCAGAGCTCCCTGTCTTTCTTCATCTGTTTGTTTTTTGTTTTGTTTTCTGTTTCCTGTCTTCCTCTTCTGTGATGGTTTCTTTCTGCCTGGGTTTTTGCTTTACTGTCTTGTGCTATCTTTATGTACCAACTAGTGTTCAATATGATTTACATTCCTAAGTAAATGACCTCATCATCTTTCCTCCTGTTTTGATTTTATGGTTCTCTCTAGTGCACATGTGAGCTGACATTATGCCCTAAAACCTATCAAAGCTGACACTTTAATTTTTCCTGTGCTGAATGGAATAACAGCTTCCATTTTGTGTAGTACATTCAGTTATGTCCCAGTTAGATGCCCTCAAAAAGGATTAGCCTCCTTCTTGCCCCATTCTCACATTGCTGAGGTAGCAAGTTGGCAGTTATTGTCCATTTCCTTGGTCAGTTCCTTGATCAGTTTGAGTAAGTAAACTTCTCCTTATTGTCTAGGGAAGTGGTCACTGACAATCATGATTGAACCTAAAACATGGCATAATGCCCATTTTGAGTTTTCTTTCTTGACAGTATAGAATGGCAACAAAGGAGTGATGTATATCTGCTTTTTTGACTTAATCAGTATAGAGTTTGGATAGACCAGTGTATAGTATTTACATTCTGTCTGGTGTAGGATATATTCCTGGTTTTGTTGTATACATTCCATTTTCCTCTCCTCTCGTCTGTCTGTCTGTCTTTCTGCCTGCCTGCCTGCCTGCCTGCCTTTTCTTTCTTCCTCTCTGTCTCTCTCTCCTTCCTTCCTTCCTTCCTTCCTTCCTTCCTTCCTTCCTTCCTTCCTTCCTTCCTTCTTTCCTTCCTTCCTTTTTTTAACCTACCTGGGCTGTTGGGCTGAATTGGTTTCTTAGTTATACCTTCATAAGCTAGCATGTCCCCTCACATTGCTTGGACAGTTGGGAGTTAACATTCATCTAGTAAGTCAGAAAGAGATGGGAAGAGATTGTTTGGCTTTTTCTGTTTACTCCTGAGTAATAAACCCTGATAGCTTGTAAAAACCAGCTTGCCTTGGGATAGCTCATCTCCATCACACATATATAAAAAGTGAGAGGTGAGTCATGTATTGAATTCCTTTATAGACAGATAGATAGATATCAATTGTTATACAAAAAAACATTAACTCTGACTAATATTTTAACATAAGCATAAATGAAAATTAAAATGCCATACAAAAACAAAACAATAACTCATTAGAACACTAACTTAACTGACCAGACACTAATGTGCTAAAACATAGAAAGATTCTGACTCCATTTACCACCACCAAACTGTACTGAGAAAGGGAAATCAAGAAAAGACAGAATAAAAAATATTATTGTATTTCTGACTTTGTTCCACTTATCTGTCTAAGAGAGTTGGTGCTGACTATGGTTATGCCACAATCTTGTTGACATTGTCTTAGTTTCCATGACAGCTTGCAACCTTGTTTTGTTTGTTCCTTACTGTAGGTTTTAAAAGTAGGAATGAGCAACTTTTGGCCCTCCCGATGTTATTGGACTACGTTTCTCATCATTCTCCACCATTAGCTCTGTTGCCTAGTGCTGGTGGAAGTTGTAATCCAACAACATCTGT
Organism: Ctenosaura bakeri; assembly: GCA_948474755.1. Classification (NCBI taxonomy): domain Eukaryota; kingdom Metazoa; phylum Chordata; class Lepidosauria; order Squamata; family Iguanidae; genus Ctenosaura; species Ctenosaura bakeri. Next base: position 355,212 of record CAOLHI010001114.1, on the reverse strand, counting down.
AAGGCCACAAGTTGCCCACTTCATCTTAAAACTGATGTGCAGTTTAAGTATGCTGCCTTGGAATGTGGTGGAGTCTCCTTTGGAGATTTTTAAACAGAGGCTGGATGGCCATCTATCAGGAGTGCTTTGTATTCCTGCATGGCAAAGGTTGGACTGGATGGCCCCGTGGTCTCTTCCAACTCTGTGATTCTGTGATTCTTTCTAAGTAGCCTCCAAATTGCCAGATCTTTCTATTGTACTGTAGGCACATACTTCATTGAAATGTGATGCAGTGGGTTTGCGCAGATGATGAGCTATCAGGATTCCATTAGAAGCTAAATGCAGACTTTAATGTGCTTTGGTAGAAGTTCAAACAAATCTGAATTGTGCGGTGCTTTTATTATTAAAATTAATAATTGAAGCTAGGCCAATTTTGCAGCATAGAAGCTGGATTTTTAATTGTGAAATACACAACAGAGTATTCTTCCTACTTTTTAAATTAGTACTATTGAAAGAATTAGAAAAGTATTCTTACTTCCCTAAAATAAATAAATAAGGTCATGCTTAATTTTATTACAAAAAGATTGAAGAGGAAAAACACAAAAACTTACATATATTTTTTTTATGTAACTTTGTAACTTTGATTTTTTAATCATTTTTAATTATTTCCATTTGTTGTAGTCTTACTAGTTTTGTCTCTTTTTAGAAGAATAGAATTTTTTTTAAAAAAACAACAACATTAAATGCATTTCCCTCCTGTGCTTCAGCCAGGAGGCCAGCTTTGCTCGACATTTATCCTCTTCTGTCTTCAGGGAAGGCAAAGTGGGGTGCAAAGCGTTTTGAGATGGCTATTAAAGGGCCTCCTAGCAGTCCTTCACTCCCTGCTTCTCTTGTCCATGCAAAGAAAGCAAGAGAGGACTGGGGCTGGTCACATCCAGCTGTAGCCTTTGGGATTCATCTGTCAGTGGGAATCAGCACTCAAAGCATTGCTGAAATGTGCCCAGTTTTGCTTCCACTCCTTTGTCTACCATGTTAGAAAGGCAAAGTGAGAATGAAACCATTTTCTTAGCCACAGAAATCCCTGGCTGCAGCTCCATTCTTGCCCTTGCTTTGTTCAGAGGGAGTGTGGCTTTCAGAAAGATGACTGAGGAAATTCTGCAGACCAGATTGGGAACCTAGCAAACTGGATTGAATTCATGGGGCAGGACTCTGCTTTACTCTGTTTTCAGTTTTGAAAGCTCAGATTACCAGTTTACTGTGATAAAGTAGACAAGGAATACCAGGTTTAAAAAAACCATGATCAAAGTCTCCAGTTTAATTTAGTTTAATTTAGTCTTCCCCCTCTTGCTTCTCCTCCTCCTCCTCCTCTTTACTTACATGTAAAGAATTGTGGCCTTTGAACCTTATAGGGTTTATTTTTGGATAGAGATTCATTAGGTTGCACTGCATTTAGTGTAAGGTCACTTGATTAATGAAAGCTAGAGCAATGATCTGTGGATTGTTGCCAGTCCTCAAGCTGTTAGCTGCCTATCCATAGTGACTTTCCAGGAAAGAAAGAAAGAAAGTTGTGAGCAATAGACACAAATATGTTGCCAGTCCCTGACAATTTGGGAGAGAAAAAAATCTGGGCTCTAACATTGGATAATAGCCTGAGCAAAACCGAGTTCCTGCCATTATTGAGCAAAATATATGATATCCCAATCCTTTAGTTAATAATTCAGTGCTTCCCACTCAAATAATGAAGGAGTTATGATTTATATTTGCAATTTGGTAAATATTGTACTGCTTGTGGTCATATATCGAGCATGAATAATAAGACAGAAAATATATTTGGGGAGGGAAACAGGGTAGATAGGAATGGAAGAATCTCTGTATCTACGTTTGTGTGGCTGAATCTTGACAGAGGAACAAGTGTGGTTCACTAGTCACAAATGAGTGTAACTCTAGAATGTATTTCAGCAGAAGCCATCTAAATTCATTAATTCAGTCCTATTGATCTTAATTGTGAAAAAAGACTGCAGAGGGTTGCTCTGATAGCTAATGAAATAGATTTCTGGCTGGCTGGGAAGGGCAGTTTCCAGTTCTTCATTTTATCTGGTACAGAAAAGTAAAGCTCTTGTGCCACCCATAAGGTATATCTATTGTGTGAACAGATAAGGAATTCATGCCACGTGTGGTAGCAGTTACAAGAGTTGTTGATTGGATGAATAAACTAATCTGGAAAAGCCTCTATGCACAACCATCCTGTAACTGAAGCATTTTTGACGCAGTGGCATAAAGACCGTGCCTTCAGATCTGAAGAGCATAATTAAATTTCACAGGAACTGTGAGCCCCTTCCCTATTTCTCTGATTTGTCACTTAAAAAAAACGACAACTGTGTATAGAATGTGGTCAGAAAGACAGCAGGCAGCAGTATCCTTTTCCATCTCTCCAGCCCACAATATCTGTTATTAATACCTCTCATACTAGGGATGTCCCATTCCTTTAAACTTCTGAGTATCATATTATGGATACTATTCCTTACTGGTGAGGTAGGGGAACAGCCATCTTACTTTGAGAATCTTGTGGGATCTCAAAAGGAGCAAGATGCAGATTTTCCACAATGTAGACCAATTACATAACATATCCTTCAGCAGATGTGGGACTTTCAACTCTGTATGTGGTCTGTGGGGCTTCCATATCTCGCCTATAGCCTTTCTGTGCTACCTACCAGTGTTGCACCACTATGCAGCAATAGAGTTGTTTTTAAAAACATAAGTAACGTGCAGGGTTGTGACTGAGGGGTGCTGTAGCTGGGGAGAGAAGATTTAACTTTCACCAAATACTGTGCCTTCTTCAAATATTCTCCTACTAGGTATTTTCCTCGCAATTTAGGCTGGAAACAAAGCTTACCATTGCTCAAATGGGAGTCTTGCTCCAAGTCTAAGTGCCACAAAAGGAGTGATTTCAGGGGAAGCACAGCTGGAGAAGGAAACAAAAATCTCCCCTTTCCCATCACCCTCTTGGTGCACTGTAATCTCCCTGAACACTTCCCTCCACCTCTATGCAGTTAGACTTTTCACTAAGCCCATGCGTAGGAGCATGAGCAGCAAGATATGGGAAATTGAGCCACTGGATATCTAGCATGAGCAACAGAATGTGAGAACAAGAAAGAAGTGTAAAGTGGCCCCACTCATATTTGCTTTGTCCCCACCCACTGCTGATATGCAGCCTTCCTGAAGGTTTCCCATGGGGAAATGCAGCCCTTGGGCTTAAAAAAATATTGCTCACCACTACTCTACAGCAGTGAACCAGGATTAATTGAAGCCTTTGCTCTAGAGCATAATCCTTAATTCCAGAATTGTATTTGATAAAGAAGTAAGGTACAGAAAAAGTTAATTTAGATTCTGATCCTGTACCCGTCTACCCAAAGTTAGCATTAATTTATTAGTCGATAACAATATTATACAGCAGGAATGGGAAAATGCTGGCCACATCTATAATACAGGAATAATAATGATAAAGGAACTTTAGACTAGTCTATCAACTGCCAGTCAGGCCCTGACTAGATGCAGAGTTGTTCAGCTATAACAAAATTACCTTCGTTATAGGTATCATAAAGATTTCATAAATGTTGAGGCTTGGGGTGGGTAAAGTGCATGCTTCCAGATATTGTTAGAGTGCAACTACCACCATTCCTCGACATTAGCTGGGCTGGCTGGAGCGGATGGGAGTTGTACTTCAACAATATCTAGAGGGCTGCACTTTGCTCATGCCTGGTTTAAAACATTTTTCAATCTGCTCCTCACACACTACCCAGCAACATCTTTTTTCCTGTCTTAGTTCTGTTCCTTCATTTGTGTTCCACACAGTGGGCTAGTGTGTTGGTCAGCTTTTACTCAAGATAGTTTAAAAAGGCAGAGCTAATTTGTTCATGCATCCAAATGTCTTGTGCAGAGCAGGAAGGTATCTAGAATGAGATGATCATATGTCTTTCAAACCACTTTGTTCAAAGAAATGAGAATTGTGGAGAAGTATCATTATATGCTAAAGTTGTCGACGTGGAATTGAACCCCTTGTACAATCCAATTGGAAAAGACAGGGACCACCTTTTTCACTTTCTCTGGAATGTGTATATAACCAGAGGGAAGGACCAAGTCCAGGTTGGTACCCTTCTAGAGGCAGAGGTATCTGGGCTGATTTTGTACATATTTGTTTTTTGATGGAAAAAGCAAAATTATAATCTATTTAATACAGTATATTTTATGTAGCAGTTTTAAAAAAATCTCTTTATAATAATTCTGTACAACTATGTAGGACTTTTTTTTTTCAGATTCAGCATTTTACTGTTTGCTGCAGAAGTGTTTGGACTGGTACATGTTGAGTTCCTTTTCAAGTCATAACTTAGCAACTGACAGACTTTGGACTTCCCTCCTGCTAAGTAAATGCCATCCCTCCCCTTCATGTCTCTAGTACATATCATATTATCTATTTATCACATTTGTATCGTTACGTACGCTTTTTATGTGTCCTCCTTTTTTACCTCATAGGTACGTAAATCTGGGAGTAGTTGTCTAAGGTCTTCCAGCAATCTAGCCCAGGGTTGGGGAATGCAAGGCTCTCCAGGTTTTGTTAGGTTGGGATTTGCATCAACCTGAGCCAGCATAGTCAATGGGAGTTGCAGTCAAAAACATCTGGAGGGTCACATGTTCCACAACCCAACTTTGGCCACTATATTACAAGCTCATCAAATGCCTGTCATATCTCTACAGCTTCTTTTACCCCAATTTGGAGGTTTATTACTGACTTACTGATAAGTTTAGCAATGTGAATGCTTTGCATTCAGAAGGTATTCTTTTGTCCACAGTGTTACTCAATTTTTGCCCTTGGAAATGATTACATTCTGTGGGTATTGCATCTATCAAAAAACAGGAGAATTCTTATCTCCACCCAACAATTTTTAAGTCAGGAATAGGATCAGTTGTAAAATTCTCTCTTTATGCTTTCTAGATTAATAATTACAGTCATATTTTTGTTTTAATTCTCAGGTCTACTGAAGTGTACCATCATTCTCATTTCCTTAGAAGAAAACATGTAATGGCTCGAATTGAAGTAGGAATTTAAAAAAATAATAATGTATCCAGTTCCTGGTTCCGTGCATGGAGTGGAAGGAGATAATGGACACCCTAGGAAACTTATCTCTTTCCTTTTTGTTTTTGGCATTACGTTGTTATGTGCTGGATTTCTGCTTTCAATGTTTGTCTTGCAGACGTGTCCAAGTGGAGGCTTTGGTGACTGTAAGGGAGCTCTTAAAATCATTGGGCCCTTACTTGCTGTGGTTGGACTAGTTTGCATAATTCTGGCACAGTCCAGAGCCAAAGGCTACCTTCAAGAGGTGCCATTGAACAATGACCAGGTCTATGGTTTTGTTTTTTGCCGAGGAAACTGCCAGTTTGCTCAGTTTCTTGTCTTTGGCTTTTTATTTTTAACTAGTGGGATGCTTATTAGTGTCCTTGGCATTTGGATTCCTGGATGCAGTCCAGGATGGCGTTACCAGCAGCAGTTTAACCACAGCAATACATCCAGCCTTGAACTCCAGGACTGTGGATTTCACTCTGTTCAAACAATGGGTCCTTTGATTGTGCTTATTGGATTGTGTTTCTTTGTGATAGCTCACATTAAAAAGAAACAAAACATAAATCTCATCCAAGAATCTTCTGCCCATGAAGAAGAACAACTCAACCCTGAATCGTTTCATGTTACAGTAGGTAAGTGAAAGACCCAACCCAATGGTGTTGCCTGTAGGCAGTTCAGCAAGAATCTCTTGAAGGAGTTGGTCCATTCTGTCTCAGCTCTTGACGGATGGGAGTGGGTGAGAAGGAGGAGAACTGTAGAATTGGGGAGTTAAGGAAGAAGAAGCCAGATGAGATGGACCTTATCCAGAAAAAAAGACAGGCCTTTTACCAATTGTTCTTATGCATATGTAAATTTCAGTGTTTCAATAATTGGCTAAAACCCATATCATTGACTGACTTGGATCTACTTCACTAGGGGAAAGCTCTGAAAAAAATACTTTGCAAACTAAAAATGGAAAATGGATAATTGGTATATCATCTGAGAAAGGAAGAAATGGAAGCTTTTGAAGATTTTTTTCCCCAATAAACATGTGAGAGATAAAATAGGTTTCATACTGCATGTTTCCATTATGTGTAAATGTCAGTAGGACTGCTTTAAAAATTGTTGTTGTGTGCCTTCAAGTCATTTGTGACTTATGGTAACCCTCAAACAAATTTATCATGGAATTTTCTGGGGGTGCCAGTGTATGACACAGTCAAGGTCACCCAGTGGGTTTCCATGGTTGAGCAGGGAATCAAACCCTGGTCTCCAAGATTGTAGTCCAACACTCAAATCACTACACCACGCTGAAAGTACGCTGAAAGTTTAATCCACAGGGAATTATAAAATATTATCTATTTGTGAAGAAGGCAGACAAACTGAGAACAGCCAGTCCCAGCACAGGGAACACTACGAGGAGAGGGAGGAGGACAGAGTTCATTAATGACTGTTGGAAACAGTTAATGGAGACAGTCTACGGAGAGTTACTGAGTAGTGGGTGTCAGTGATAAAAGCAAAAGGTCTAATGTAATTCAAGTTGAATAGTGGTATATGTTTGGAACTAAGAACTGGAACTTAAGGAAACAATCATTCTGTTTGGTGTTAAATAAAGTGTTCTGTAAAACTGACTCAAGACAACATTATTAAGCCTGACACAAGGGTGAGTGACACTTACCATACAGAATGCAAAGCTAACACATGCGTCGTCCACAGTAAGGTCTAGGATTCCAAATCCAAGGAAGAATTTTGAAGGGGACTGGAGCTCAAGGTGAGAAGCAACAGGTTTACCAAGCTAGGAGCTTCAGGGCCGGTCTAGGAAGGAAATCTGTCAGACTATTTATTTCTGTGCCTATTTCCTACAAGCAAAGCATACTGCATTTTTCATTAATGTGAGATACTTTACACTTTAGAAGTTGGGATATCTTATGTATTGCTTTGAAGATCGTCTACAGAGGACTTTGATTTTAAAGCTTTGGCTTTTCTTTGTAGGTGATACTGTAATGGTATTCCCCCCACCGCCGCCACCTTACTTTGCTGACTGTCCACTACAAACAATAACTCCTAGCCTGGTGACAGATGACTTGACTTTAAGTGAAAATCCTCCACCGTATAGCAGTACTTGTAGTAACTGGTAAGACCACTTTTTTTCTTTCTAAGCATTTTGTATATGGTTAATGCATATACTTAACAGCCAAATTAATCATGAAATGAACAGTACAGGACTGGACTTTCCACTGTCTGGTATTTTGTTTCAAGATTTGAAAGCAACTGTGGGAGTTGGGGGATTGGACTGTAGCCATGTAGCTGGACAGGTTAAATCTCTCTCCCATCTTCTCAAATTAAGTAATGTCTCCAAAGCAGTTATTAGCTATGGAGAGGGAAGAGAAAGACTGGTACAATTTGGGTAGCTATTTCCTTTCCCTTTCACAGTGAAAACACAGTGCTGTAGCCTGATCCAGTCCTCTGTAAACCATACTTGCTTTCAAGTCTTTAAAAAAAATGTCATGCCTAGATGGGCCACCACTTTTCAAAAATGTTCAAAAATGAACATAGACCAGAGCATCCTTGCTGAAATTGAATAGGCCTGGTGTGATGAAATTCTGGGGGTATGGCTATCTGAAGTTCCAGAGCAGCCTGGAACAGGAGAGAAACCCAACTCAGTAGTATGTTGGAAGGGCTTATGGCTGAGAGAAAAAGTGAGAGCCTAGCAAGCACCTATGGAGGAAAGTCCTTGAGTCATCTAAAGAGTGTGGCTGTTTTGGGAGGTTTAGTTCTCAGTGGAAGTCTAGTGAGAGGCAAAAGAGTAATTAAGCCCTAGTAGGATCTGGTCAGAAAGTGTGACCTAGATTGAGGGTTAAGCCTTTGATGGGAGTCTAGCCAAAGTGTTGTTATATGATAATTGGGCCTTTCATGAAAATCTAGAGACATAATTGAACTATTTCTGAGCACTTAGTTAACTGTTAATACTCAAATGTATGAACACTGAATGCATAGGAACCCAACACACTATTCTTAATCATATTTTAATAAATGTCACCGTTTATCTTTGTAAATACTGACTGGGCTTGAGTTGCCTACTATGATAAGTAAAACTGAAAACATGCTACCATGAAATTATTAAGTGATTCTAAATAAACATTGAAACCCCTCACCCTTTTTACACCCTTTTTACACAAGTGTGATGTTATAAGAGGCAAAACAGAGCTCTGTGGAAAAGACAGGGTGCTTATCAGATTGGGAACTGTCACACCAATGTGAGAGAAGCAAACACCTGGGTTTGTTCAGTACTTGGATTGGATATCCAGTGCAGTATTGTTGTGTGCTTCTTGGAAGAATGTGAATGTAGTAAATAAATTCCAAAATTCAGTTCATTATAAATCCGCATTTATGTTCATGACTAATTACTGTTGTTAAATGGACATACCGTGTATTTCTGAATCCATTGGAAAAGAATTCACAGAACATCTACATCTCACAGGGTGATTGGGTCCTCTTCTCCTATGATAAATATCATCCTTTTGCTGTGTTGTTGTTGTTGTTGTGATAGAACACCACACATCCTTGTACTTCATTACATGAAAGGAATGTATCTGGTTCTACCTTATTTCACAAAAGAACACTGTGCACTTGGTGAGGCAGGCGTACCTATATTCACCACAGAGAAGGATATATGTGAAAAAAATTATTGTATAAAAAGCAGCCTTTGCCCTCCACCAGTTAGAAAAGGGGAATTTTAACCTGTCTGTATCTGTGCCTGATGTATTTCTTCTTCTTCTTCAGTGTGTATAACATTACTGTATTATTGTATTGTATATCATAGTGATATTGTTAGCCACTTTGAATGCTATATACAGACAAGTGGGATATAAATTGAAATAATAAGAAATTTCCAGCATGTATCCTTTTTTATTTTGCAGAGCACAGACTAGTACCATATGAGGCCTGGCTGATTCACCTTTTGAGACTTTCTGCTCTCTGTCCTTCCTCTGAGTCATCTTCCAAGATATAAGCCAAATGAAGCAGCTGTAAATAATGAATGTGTCTTGTCTTCTTCTCCCTGCAACACTCAGTTTTTCCATTGCTATATGCTATATGCTGGAGTGGAATGGAAGGAAAGGAAGGCTGTTGTATCAAAATAAGTGGGGAAAGAACTCTAGGAGTTGAGGCTGAGAATAAGCTGAGATGGTGGAGCCCTTGAGACTTCCTCTGCAGCCAGAAAAGAAAGCAACAAGCTTCATTGGCAAGATAGTAGAGGAAGTTGCAGTAGAAGCCCTGCCATACCAAGACTTCTGTCATCTGCAAACCAAAGGCAGACTACTTGTGGAAAACCTCCAGAGAGGTGTTTGTGATTGGAAAGACCAGAAAATATTGACACTTTTCCAGCAGGCATCAGAATACCCAAGTTGAAGTTAGCTGCTGTCTGGACAAAACGCTAGGGTACACACCGACCACAGGGAGAAGAAATTCTAGTAGCTTTGTATATGTTTTTATTTCTTCCTCCTGGCTGTTGACAACCTCAGAATTAAGGATACTGAAGCCCTGAGAGTGTTGAAGTTTATTTTGTGATTGGGGAGACCTTAGTGTCCCAAAAGTATGCATCTGTAAATGAGAGGTTGATATTGATTAAACATTGTGCTAGAGGAAGAACTGTAGTATATGTTTTGTCTTTAGTGTTTAGTGGCATATAGCAAGTCTCAACTTGCAGAAATAAGGGTCATGCTATAAGTTACAGGTGACATATACTTGCTACCCACATACTCATAATGAATACTCAAATGCACATGTGCACCCATCTCTCTGATAAAGTTTGGTATAACATGTACAATGTGACATTACTACATTTAGTTTTTCGTTGCTTCATTTCATTAGCTGGTGCTTACATGGGGAGGGAGTCACTGAGTAGGATATGATAGGTTTTTTTGTTCTTTATCTTTTGCTACTTGAGAAATCCACCATGGTGGAGGGTTGGGTAGCATCCATGCTTTTCTTGCAGTTGTTAGTCTCTGACAGTAATTCTGTCCTGCCATTGTCAGTAGGACAGTGGTGCACATGGTAGAGATTTTTTTAAATTAGAAACTATAGAGAGAGGCAGGGATTTTTATGTTATTTTATTGCTGTCTGTAACAAACCTAAGGCTGGAAAACCCTGTTTGTCTCCTAAGTTCCTCAATTTCTCTCTGAAAACATCTCTCTCACTACTTCCAAATGCAATGGAGCATGCAGGCTTTATTCTATGTCAGTTCTTGAAAATGTTGCTCTTTTGGTGAAGCTGGTCTCTAAGGAAACACCAAAGGAGGTCATTCCATTCACACCACTGGCCTACCTTGCTGGGTTACTTATATTCCTTTATCAATATGAGGAACCTTCCAAAGACTGTTTTACTCTGTCTGTCTAGTTGGGTTCTCCCTTCTATCCACCCCCTTCTTGAATCTCCAGAAATAAAATAATTGGTTTCCAAATACCTCTTTTCTTTCTCTAAAATGCCTACTGTAATCTTGATGAACCGTGACATGGATGTGAAAGTAGAAATCTTGTACATTGTTAAATGTGTCTGAGATCTTCTATAATTTCCCTAGCAGAATCTGAGTTTGGTCCTTTTTTTGCTTTTTGAAGTCAACAGCATATTTCACTCTCAAATAAATATGTTCTTTTAACTTGAACTCTGAAATAAAGTATTTTGTTATCACCGTTGGTGCTGGTTCAACTCACAGTGACTTAGCCACTTTACCCACATAATTTTTTTGCAGAGGAAAAAGGAAAACTGTGAAGTCTGTTCTCCACAGGTATGTACTGTTAAGTCTGAATTGTCCGCATATTTAGACTGAGCTATTAAAACATGAGACTTAAATACTCTAAAGGTACAAAATTCCGTCTGATCTTGAAAGCTAAGCAGTAGACCTGGTTAATACTTGAATGGGAGACCCCCAACAAATGCCAGGTGCTGTAAGCTATATTTCAGAGCAAGAAACTGGCAAAGCCACCTCTGAGTATTCCTTGCATAAGAAAACCCTATGAAATTCATGAGGTCATCATAAGCGGACAGGTGATCTGAAGACACACACTATTACACTTAACAGCCAGTGTGAAATAGTGGTTTAGGCATTGGGCTATGACTGATAACCAGAGTTTGAATCTCCATTGAATCATGGAAACCTGCTGGGTGATCTTGGACAATGACATTCTCTCAGGCTTAGAGGAAGGCAAGGGCAAGCCTTTGAACAAATTTTGCCAAGAAAACCCCGTGAAAGGGTCATCTTAAGTCAGAGATCGCTTGAAGGCACAAAAAAGCAACAACAACCTGTGATAATGGGGCTTCCCATTATCTAAACTTAGCAAAAAGGGGGACACTTCCCTCTTCAGGTAAACCAAAAGTTAATAAGGTGTTGGGATTAGATTACATTTTAGTGTGCGGTCAGCATCACAGGTCATATGGGTCAGCATCATAGGTCACAGGGTGAGACTTGACCAATCAAAAAGGAAAGTGGTGAGCATCTTCAGGATGCTTCCAGATGCTTCCAAGGAGAAGTTATAAAACTTCTTGTGAGGCCATGTGGCGAGAGAGATAACAAAGGGATAACAAAGAGACAACAACCTAGGAACCTCCTGGAGGGGGTTCTGTGCCAGTAGCAGGCTGCAGGCCTAGCCTCGCCTCCTGGGCCCCTTTAGAACATCTAAGCCTGAGAACCATCTGTGAGTACTAGACTAAAGTAGTTAGTTGCGTTAGGGACTTTTCTGTTATTTTGGAGGCTGGCTGATCTAAAGAATGTATCTGTGCTTTTATATCTGTTGTTTGTAACTACTTGCAACTAAGTGTGCCTGGGAGGAGGGAGCTTCCCATGTGTGTTAATTTGCCTTGCTCATTTACATACTTTTAATAAATACTTTCTGTAAAAGACCCTGTTTCTCTCCTTCCTACGCCAAGCTAGGTAGACTGGGGGGAAAGGAAGATCCTTAAGCTTAGAGATGTACATGGTTGGACAGGGTCCAACTGTACTGTCCAAGTGTCCCGATAATTCATAATTCAGTGGGTGGTGGCAGCAAAGATGAATTAACAGCTAAAATTCATAACAGGCTGGAATATACGTCCCAGCAGCACATGGGGACTTTCCAGCTTCACATGGTGGCAGCGGTGGGATCTAGCTTCACACAACCCAAGAATAAATATAAGCATTGTGCCATCTTTCTTACCTCAAAGATCTGTTAGAATCATCATCATACCCATGGCAACACTGATCCAGTACTAACATGGTTGAGTATCTTGGGAACTGAAACCTTAACTTTTAGAGTTCAGCACTCCAAGCCATGGGCTTTAAAGGGCAAATTTGTCAGTTCTGGTTTCATTCATGTTCATTTTAAAAATCTCAATATTTTCCATTTTAAATTTTCAGATTTTTGTAAATGATCAAATTTGAGCTGAAACTAAAATCTCACCTGCTCTCAAACAGAAGTATTTGCCTGACCACTGTTGGGAAAAAGATGCTGGGTCTACCCACTTACTGTTCTGATCCAGGAGGGCTGCTCTTAGGAGCTGCAGAAACTGTGGAATCCTCATGTTAAGTTCTTGCTTTAAGGTTATTTTTAAAGCCTTCCATGGCAGCAGAAACTAAGCAAATGTGCTTAAATGGTCTTCTGTTGTTTTCCTTCTGTGTGTTTTAAGCTGTATCTTCCAAATATCAGAGCTGAACCAAATAGTCAATTACAAAGTCCTTCTCCAAATATTTGGGCTCTTCTCTCAAAGCTATATAAAAAGGAGGGAAAATACTTTTTTTTTCTCATCCACAGAATTTCAGACTGTCCATAAACAAATGGTATCCCCCCTTTTTAATATACCTTTGAGAGAACAGTCCAAATGCTCTGAATAGACACGAAAGCACTTGTTAGTAGCCAACCAAAAAGCCTTTATTTTCTTTCCTGCAGTATTTCAGACTGTGCTCATAAAGTCTTTTTGGCTGACTACTAACAAGTGCTTTGATGCCTATTCAGAACATTTAGGATGGTTATTATGTAAGTAGTAATCCCCATGAAAATCAGTTTTAGCTGGTGGCTAAGAGCACTAAGTCAAAGCTGGAGAGAGTTAATGCACTAACCCTTTAGCTGTGGTAATGACTGATTTCACAGGAATTGTGGTTGCTGTAAATCATATCCCAGACAGGGCTTGCATCAGCTGGACCCATTTATTTTTCACTTGGCTTCTCCGGGGAGCTTGACCTCTTTTGCTAAAACCTGTTATTTGCTCATCTGCAAACCAGGAATTACCAGAGAAGGATTTAGAGTAAAATTGCTACAGATACCTTGAACAGTCAGGTTGCAAAATGTGGGCTGAGTTCTAATGGATGGGTAAGATTTCAGTGCTGAACACACTTACTAATGAGTAAGCCCCACTGCATCCAGAGGGTCTTGATTTTCAGAAAAAGTGTGCTATATTTCTTGTGATAGACGTAGAGGCTTCATTTTAAGTTTCGTTATGCCGTGTGTGATTGCATTGTAGGCTATTTAAAACATTTGTTAATGTTGAAAATGGATCAAGAAAAAAACGCAAGGGCATTTTAAAGGGTACCTCTGGCTCATTCTTTAATTATGAGACACATTTTCAAAATGTTTCCTACTCTTGACTCTCAGCCACTTGAAGAATGCACTACTGTATCTTATATATTCACAAACATTTGTATCTTGCTTTTTCTTACAAAGTGATAAAAATGTTATTTCAATAGCAGTGCAATCTCCAAAACTAACTCTAGTGCAAAAAGGCAATTCTTGTGTCTTTATGAGTGAATGTGTTATCCATTTCCACAGTGTACGGGAAGACTTGAGAGCATATCCCAACCCCATGTAAGTTATCAATCCAGTTTTGTCAGAGACTAGGGTTGTCTAGTTTAAAAAGTACAAAAGCAACAATGCACTTGTAACTTTTAACAACTATATGTTGGAAATTCAACTAATATTGTTTTTTCTTGTGATATTGTATAAAATATTGTATAAAATTTAAGCTGTCCCATACATATATCCAGCTCATAATATGGATACTATTAGTCCACAGAGCAGGAGTGAAATGTCCAGAATGAGAAAGAAATCAGTCAAGCTTTGGAGATGGGTGAGCCTACAACAGCGTGGGAAAAGTCATGTGCCATATCAAATAATAGCTGCCTGGTTTTCCCATCTCTGCAGCTACAATGTGCAAGACTATCCCTGAAGAATTATTAACCTGGTCATGCATTTAAAATCTGTATTTGTTGCCTTCTCTTGAGTGCCCCTGCAGCTAGAGATTAGTAGTGCTAGTCCTGCTATTATTCAGAGGGAAGTACCTGCCTCAGGTAGATGTTTGGGGAGGGGCAGTGATATAGGGCTTCAGAGCATGCCCTGTACCTGCCCCCGCAACCCCTGCAGCAGTCATGGGAACACTGTGCCATTGCCACTGTCAAAATAATATTCAGATGTCAGTCTGATCTACTTGCTTTATATAGAATGGAAGGCACCATCTTGTCCTTCGTCTCAGGTAGGCATAAAAAAAAAGGCAGGGAGGATAAATGCTTACCAGGCTAAATTTATCTAGTTCATTATTTTGGCTTACATTTCTGCAATCTGCTTGGCAATGGGGTGGAAATTATTATTATAAAATTAATATTCTTGGGTACATCTTCTGACTCAACAGGATTTCAGATGCTGCCTACTTCAATTTCTGTATCATTTATTTATTTAGATTTATTTGTTTAATTTATATCTGGCCTTTCTCCTGGCATGGGATCCAAGGCACCTTACAACAAATTAAAATAAATTCAGCAAAATATTACACACACAAAAATTAAATGATTTCATTAAAAGCACCAAGAAAAGGCAGTTTTTAAAACGTAAAAATAATTAAAGGTTTCACACATTCCATTAAGAGACCGTTGTGCCATGTGAGTTAAGAGCCGAGGCCTGACTAAATAAACGTTTTTTGCCTACCAGCAGAAAAAGTGCAGAGAGGAGGCCAAGAAACCTCCCATAGGTGGGAGGTCCACAAGCTGGGAGCAATCACTGAGAAGGTTCCCCCCACCATCTCCTAACCAAACATGATTGATAGGGAAGTGGAGCTGAGAAATACCATCATAGTTATGGTTTTACAATAGCATCAATCCAAATGAAACTATTTGCAGTTAGCAGGGAGTAGTGCTTGTTTCTATTTGTTCAGCTGCATTATTAGTTGTGCAAAAATACATGCTCTACTTTCTGTTATGAGACTGTAATTTTTAAAAGTGAAATAACTGCATTAGGTAAGCAGGCAAAAGATTTGCTGCTGCTATTTCGCTTCAAGAATAATCAAGAGGGAAAGAGTACAAATCAATGATGCTGAACAAGTCCTCTGCAAAGGATATGAAAGGTAGGCTGGAAGGGTTTTGAAAGATTCTGTAATATGTTTGTGATGGAACCTATAGTGTAGATTTGAGGAACAAATTCTATGAACAAATGCTTTAGAAATGTAGCACATTTTCCTTAGATTTTGGCAGAACTTGGAGATTTACTTTCAACTGGTGTGGATACTTTCAACTGGTGACTTCCACACTGGACTGTTATAGTGCTATTATTCCACTTTCAACATCCTATGGAATCCTGGGGTTTGCAGTTTAGAGAGGGGCCTTAAAGACCCTTTATTCCTTAAAGTGGAATAATAACATTATAACAGTCTAGTGCAGAAATGGCCTGTGTCTCTGGAGACAGCAGTGATTCAAGAGTGCTGATTCCAATGGTGGGATTATACAAATAAGGTCTTGCATAGGAACCATGAGAGCATCTAGAAGGTGCTCATATTTGATTCCATAGTGGTGGAGTGGTGGTGGGACAGGTAGAGGACCTCACAGGGAGTTCTCACTTTCCTGGTTTATCTGTGTATTTGTTGCCTCTGGCCTTTTGTCTCTCATGTCTTTCAGTCTCTGAAGGTTGTGGTTTCTTAGGCCAGCCCCTCCCAAAACTGCAAACCCCAGGATTCCATAGGATATTGAAAATGGAATAATAGTACTATAACAGGCTAGTGCAGAAATGGCCTTAGTTGTAATCTATGCATAGATAATCTCTGTTTCTGAATAAATACATGTGGGATCAGTTTAATCTGTGAAATCAGTGGGGAGGGATGAGACAAACCTGGAGTAACACATATTATCACCTAACAGGGGGATCCTATAGGAAAACAAAGTCTAGAGTCTATAATTGCCTAACTGCAGCACTAAAGTGTGGACAAAGTTCTTGTTTAACTATTGTGACATGCTCTTCCAAGCATATCTTTTTCGAAGACATTACCGAATTTGTCTGCTTTGGGATGGAACGGAACACCGATGCTGTCGAAGATTTCTCTGTCAGTGTGTTTTCTCTCACCGCTTGTCAGCCAAACAGCTCTGAAATCCCAGTGTCGGATGATAACAAAGCTGGCACCACCTTACTTTTCTCTGGCTTCTTTTTGGGGGCAGTAGGGATTACATTCACAGTGATGGGCTGGGTGAAACATGAAGGTGTCCTTCGCTTCGTATGGACACAGTTGCTCGGGCCTATTCTGTTTTCGGTAGGTGTCACTTTTTTGCTGATTGCTGTTTGCAGATTTAAGGTGCTCATGTGCAAATCTTGGGATGAAAGTGAAGAAAGAGCAGCTGATACCAATCGGATGGCTCATGGACAGTCCTTTGTTTTTACTGGAATTAGCCAGCCAATAACTTTCCACAGAGCAACTGTGGTACAGTACATTCCTTCTTATGAAACTGAAGGAGGTGTCAGCATGAATTCTGCTAATTTCCACCAAGTACACAGTCATTCTGCACCAGTAATTCGTGTTCCCCATCCTCATGATTATGATGTCAGCCCCTCGGATAACTCTGTTTTGTCTGTAGAGGAGAACCGCTCTGCTTTTTTTATGGTGGACACCAGAAGTGAAAGGTGAGTTAATATGTGTGCACTTGATTTCAGTGGCAAAACCTCTAACAGCTACTGGATAGATGTTTTAGTGAAACATACTCATAGTCTTTGTGCAGACAAAATTCCAATTACCAGCTTTAAATAAAAAAAAATTGCCTTAAGCATCAGCCCTAACTGGTTCATAGATATTGCTGTTCCATTTAATTAATGAGCTGGCATTCATTAAGCATTTTAATATTCTATCTGGTATTGTCTTTCTCAACTAAGTACAATCCTCCTTGTTAATTTTAAAAATCTGTATTACCTCTGACCTAGAGTTTATTTTCAGTTTGTCAAAGTAGTATTGGGAGAAGATTAATGGAATGTGATCCCAGTGTAACCTTAGCTTTACAGATTTCTGCCCTAGAATGTAATATTAAGAACATGCAAAGTAACAGTATGTAGGTGGGAGCTTCTGAGAATGTTCAGAATGCATTTTCCTCAACTTTGATCAACCACACCCCTACACAGTGAGAAGGAGTGCAGGAATTCAGAGACAGTATTGTTTATTGCATCAAGCAGTGCCTTTGCAGATCTAAGACCCATTTAGATTCTACTCAGGACTTCACACTTGGGAAACTCAGGGCATTTCTGCACTATGCTGTTACAGTGCTATTATTCCACTTTCAACATCCTATGGAATCCTAGGGTTTGCAGTTTAGGGAGGGGCATTTAGAATTCTCAGCCAGACTGCTCTTTGGCCTCAGTAAACTACAAACCACAATATTGAAAGTGGAATAATAGCACTATAACAGTGTAGTGCAGAAAGGCCCTCAGCCTAATTGCCGCTGATGATGCAGCCAGTGTGCCGATGATCACGAAGGCATTTGCCATTAAACAGAATGAGAACACAATGAGAAAAAGTTCTGAGCCATACAAAACCCTGTTGAATCTCTGCTGACTGATCAGTTTATTTCATAGTAAATACACACTTGTTCCTCATTTGCAGTTTTGAAGGAGAGAGAAGAAAACAGCCTCCACAAACTTCACATATAGCCACGGCTCATTGCATTAGCTCTTATCTGTCCTCAGCAATCCACATCACAGAAATCACTGGTGATTACTGAATAGGATGGGCAGTGGAGGTTGTGCCATCTGACTTTTTAAAATATTTATTTAAAAAAAAAACGTAGCACTCTTAAAAGTATGTAGTGTTCTTCTTAAGTTCACTTCCTGCACTCCTTCTTGACACTGTTTATAATATGTGTCTCTTTCTCCCATTTCACAATTTTCAGTTCAAGAAGTAGCTCAGAAGAAGCTCAACAGATGCCTGATGAAGATCCTTGCACTGACTACTTACCTCCACCTTATGATAATCTATTCCCTCCATCATCATAAAATGGTCCAAAGGTATCCTAACACCTTCATAAAGACTGAGCTTGCTTCTGTAACAAATCCACATATATGTATTGACAAGTGTGAACCTGACATTTGATACTGACAGGAGGTATTGGTGTACCTCCTGAAGCCGTGGTTTGACTATCATTTCCTCCTGAGAGCGGGCAGTGTCCATCCACCTGACTCAAACGTGAAGGAACTGTATTCCTCCCACTTGTATGTTCCTTCTATCTGGCTTCATCTTTTATAACAGCACCACCTGACCTTCTGTCCTGCTTGTTCACTATTTTTATTCTGGCTGTTGATTGTCCTTTTCCCCCCAGTTGGAATACTGTGTCAGTGGCTAGGATAAACAGTTTCATACGAGGTCACACATGGAATCTCATTTTTCAGGGGGTGAACTGGAAGCTTTTCTAAAAGTTTTTTCTAAGCTCCAAGCAGGAGATAGAAATAGTAAAAGGCGTAACCCACCTTCCTCTGTACATCTGGGTATTGAGCAGTAAGCTCAAAATTTGGAGACAAAAAGTGTTAAGTTCTACAACAACTTGTTGCCTAGAACTTACATTATTTGCCACAAACTCTGCTTCCACTACTTCTTAATATGGGAGAAACTGCAGTTACTTCTGTTACTTTTGGAAAAGTTACTTTTTTATTGAAATTCCCAGAAATTTAAGCACACGTCCATTTCTAGCTGCCTAGGATTCTTCAATCACACTGGTCTCTTTCAGAAGCAGAGCACACCATTTGCAATTGCCCACAAAAACATGCAGGGCCCCTCGTGGTCTTTTGTAGGTTGAGGTGCAAATTGGATGTCCTGGTGCTTCAAGTGGGAGGGAAGAACATCAGAGTCAGTCCTATCAGTAGGCAGAGTGAGGTAATCACCTCAGGCAGCAGATGCAGGAAGAAGGCAGCAAGGTGTTGATGGGCAGAGCTGTTAGCTAACCAGCTTGCCTGGAAACTCATAAAGTAGAGCTACAGTTACTTTTTTTAGCACTAGCATATATACCCAGTGTTGCCTGGGATTTTATTTTCTCATAGCTAATAGAAAGATTTGAGTTCCTGTGTCTCTGATTCCCCAAACTGTCTTGTCCATTACCTGTAACTTTTCCCCATATTCCCCAATCCAATCTGTAGTCAGAGTTATTAACATAGACATGTTGGTTTCTTGAGGGAATACAGTGTCCTCCTCCTTGCTGCTAGGCCTTGTCTCCATATCAACCAGCCTATGCAAGGCAGTCACAGTTGAGGCCAAAGAGCTCTCTGGCTGAGAATTCTAAAGGCCCCTCCCTAAACTGCAAACCCCAGGATTCCATAGAATCTTCACAGACAGCCAATCATATGAAGTCCTTTTGCCTGACACAGCCGATAATCATATGAGGTCAGGTCTTTGCCTGACACAGACAAGCTTTGACTTTTATATATTAGACTGGTAGCTGGAGAATTCTGGGAGCTGTAGTCCAAAGAAATAACTGTTCCAAGCTCTGCCTTATGGTAGCCTACTATCTTTGGAACCAGAAGAAGCTGTGGCCCCATCATCACTGTTGAAGAAAGATTCAACTGCCATTCCAGATGACTTATGTATGCAGAACTGGCCAGAATATCATTTTGCCTTATCTGGCAAAATATTTTGGGCAGGTCTGGGTAACATGCAGATGCTGTACACAACTGAGGTGGCTCTTTTTGGAGCTTCTTTGTTGTTGTGTGCCCTCAAGTCATTTCTGACTTATGACAATCCTATCATGAGGTTTTCTCAGCAAGATTTGTTCAGACTGGGTTTGCTTTTGCCTTCCTCTGAAGCTGAGAGAAAGAGAGTAGCTTGCCCAAGCTCACTCATTGGGTTTCCCATGCCCTAATGGAGATTTGAACCCTGTTCTTCAGTACTCCAACCACTGTACCACACTGGCTCTAGGACCACACAAATATGCTGCTAGAACCACACAAATGTTAGCAGTGGCAGCTTTACATCCAGTCCCATGCAAAGCAACTGGTTTGTCCAACAGTGCTGGGTTGCAAGGATTGTATGTTAACTGCAGGTTTTCCTATGGAACACTAGAAACATCTGAACTATGCCTGCGTCACTGAAGTGGTTATAGACTTGGCGATTTATAGATCACGACATTAGATTATTGAGATCTGGAAATGCTAGTCTTTGGCTTTCTCTTTCATGGCTAGCATTGTATTTCTGTTTATCAGCTGTAAAGTTGTTCTAGCATCTAATAATTGCTGAGTCAGATTGGAAGTTCAAATGTAATTTTATTAGGCTTCTAAGAGAATGAATGATTTTCTGATGTTTAAACAGCAGGTCATATGCCTGAGCAGCATGAAAACAGTGTAAGGAAATGATTCAGATAATGATATAAATTATCACTACTGTAATTCATATTTCTAAAACCATTTATGTAAGTTTTACCGTGTCACTCTTTATTAGTCCAATAGATTTGTCGTCTCAAACATGACTGAACATTTGGAAGTCAATATAATGGTTTCTCTTTAGTCTTCTGTACATCCCATGGAACGTTCAAGTTATTAAAATGTTTTTTAAAAAGGATAAGTAGTCTAATAACACTGTGGTTCTTCAATGGATGAGTGGCTTTCGAAGGGCTTGTTGATATCCTGTTCCCCCTTTCCTTTCATGAAAAGTATGTGATCATGTGAGGAAGCTGCATATTTATCTGAAATCCTCAATACAAGACAAAGTACAAAACAATCAGGTATGCAGGTGGTACAGTTGGTTGCAGCATTTGTCCCTACATTTAATGAAGTTGACACTGAAAGAAGTCATTAGATATCACAAGCTGCAGGGTCAGACCTACCATGAGGCAGAGAATGGAGAATGCTCCACGCAGGAAGTTTTGGTTGTCATGAAGGGACAGCAAATGATTACTTACTTACTTATTCAGTTAGTATAGCTAGGAATTGGCAGAAGTGCTTGTAAGATTATCTGCATTTGCAAAATAACTTGGCTGACTCATTTGAATACTATGCATTCAGGGGTGGGAGGACACCATTTGCTGTTTCTCCTCTGGAAGCAAAACATCTTAGTCAACCCTAACAAGATGAAAAATATGAAAAAGGAGAAAGGGGGCATTATGAGATGAGGTTGTGAAGTCAGTTTGGTACATGCAACTGGGCAAGCTGCAGTAGATCACGTCCATGAACGTCCCTCTCCAACTCCCAGAAAATGGTACTTAGCAGGGAGTTTCCTCAGAGTGTGGCAGAGTTTCCTTCTTTGGAGATTTTTAAACAAGGACTGGATGGCTATCTGTTGAGAGTGCTTTGATTGTGTATTCCTGCATGGCAGGGGGTTGGACTCAATGGTTTCTTCCAACTCTATGATTCTGTGACTCGACGTCTATAGCTATGGTTGAGAGCTTTGCTTCTCCAGAAAAGAGTTCTATCCCTTCCCATGAAATGTTCCTTCAGTCCCCAGATTTCTAGCATTTCAGTAGCTTAAAATTTCAGTTGACCATTTTAGGTATCCAAGAAAAGCAGAAGGCAAAGTGACCAAAGGTATGTGAATACAGCAAATAGAAGAATTCTAGGTGTGAGCAATTTTTAGTGTGTCGCTCTTTGCAATGCTGGGGGGGGGGTCAAAGCCCTCATCTTGCCTCTGCTGGAGCTATACCTTTGCTACAAAGTGAGTGGGATCTCTGTTGGAAGCGATAAGCTGTGGTGTGCAGGAAAAAGGAAGGATTCCTGAAAAATGGTCACAGGCTTTTTCCATGATCAGAGGCACTCTTCTATCCCCAGAAAGCAGGGCCCGGATCAAAACCAAGCATGATAAAATAGTTACCTGTTGTTAAGACAAATGCCAAGTTGGATTAACAAGAATCCCTTCTCAGCCTTTTGGCTAAGATCAAGTGTAGTGTAGATTAACAAAATGCCTGGGTTAATGGCACAAATTCATCATTACATATTTTTTTTTTAGTTCCTATATGAATGGAAAAATGAAACAATGGCTAGGATGAGAAACAGTGCAAGATTTCTTTCCAGGCTCGTCATGCAAAAAGTTGTATTTCACTAATGGGAACTCCCCTGCAAGAAAAGAAAAGAAATCATAAAGCAAAATCAGAGTACAAATAAAATAAAAATGTTGTCAGTGCTGTAGTACATTTAGTACAACCATTAAACAGACACAAAGCTTTGAGTTCTTCTGTTCAGGCTAGGTGCTTCAGCAAAGGTAAAAGCTATTTAAAATGAGGGGGGCTCCCCAAATATTCATCACTAGTGGGTACCCTAAGGCATCACTGACCCATTCATGGCAGGTGGATAAATCTATGAAATGCTGTTTTACCTTTGTACAATGTTGCTGAAAGATGTGATGCCAACTGCATTGTGGAACTTTAAAACCAGACCTTGGAAAATTTACTTCTTAAGGACTACAGTTCTCATAATGCTTCAGTCAGCATGTCCAAAATAAATGTCCCAGCCACTTAAAGGTTGATTTCTACCCAGCCATGCTCTGAGACTGCGGCCATTTCTGCACTACAGTCTTATAGTGCAATTATTCCACTTTCAACATCCTATGGAATCCTGGGGTTTGCAGTTTAGGGAGGGGCTGGTTCCTCCCTAAACTGCAAACCCCAGGATTCCATAGGATGTTGAAAGTGGAATAATCGCACTATAAGACTGTAGTGTGGAAGAAACGTGCCAGTTGTTGGTGTGTGCTTGCAAGTAATTTCCAGCTTATGAGAGAACCTATCATGGGGTTTTCTGGGCAAGATTTGTTCAAAGGGTTTTTTGCCTTTGCCGTCCTCTGAGGCTGAGAAAATCAGACTTGCCCAAGATCACCCAGCAGGTTTCTATGGCTGAGTGGGGATTTGAACCCTGGTGTGCAGAGTCATAACACTCAAACCACTACACCATGCTGGCTCTCATAGGATTGCCACTGCTACCAGGGAAACCTGTGGCTTATGAACAAGCTAAGTACCAGGGGTCCACCAGAGGGCTCCCTCAAGCCTGAAGCTAGCCTTGTTCCTGAGTGCGAGTGGAAGAACCTGAGTCTGCTGTTTGCCTCCAGATGGAATTGTGGAATTGTTATGTCAATTCAGGCTGGATTCCTAAGAATGCACAGTGGGCAGTAAGTACCATTCAGTGTGGTGAAAGGCATTCCTGTGCAAACATATCCACAATTGTCTCTTTAACTAGGTGAGACTACACTAGCCTTGAACAGATCTTATTTTGCTGGGGATTTTGGAGTGAAGGAATCACAGTGGGGCCCTCCTGTTGAAAATATAAAATCTGGCAGGTATTCAGGTCTGTCTGGAGCATGACTGCAAACTCATACAATCCTTGTGATCCTGAGAAAAAAACAAGGCAAACTGATATGAAACAG
This sequence comes from Ctenosaura bakeri, assembly GCA_948474755.1. NCBI lineage: Eukaryota > Metazoa > Chordata > Lepidosauria > Squamata > Iguanidae > Ctenosaura > Ctenosaura bakeri. The sequence continues at coordinate 331,550 of CAOLHI010001114.1, read as the reverse complement.
GCTGAATTAGTAACATACCCAGTAACCAAGGATATGAAAAGATTCTGGTATTCAGGTTCTTCACACTAATCTTCTGTCTCACAGTCACAGGCTCCGAGGTGTCCTGTCCTCCCTCTTTTAGCTTCTACATCTCTTGTGAAATATATGTGACATACAGAGGCTTCCTCTCCTTTGGCTGTGGAATCCGACGCATTACTGACAGTAGACGCCAGGGAGCAGGAGAGAGAAACGCTATGAAACATCTCACCGCAGAAGCCCGGTTTTGGCTGCTGCTGAGATGATGTGTGATGCCTTCCAGCCAGCACTGTCACAGGTGCAACACTTTATATAGCTTCTTTCTCTTCTTAACAACTGTTTTGCCACGTGGAGAATGATGCTAGCCCAGTCTGTCCTGTCCTTCCAGTGTTTCGAGTAAGCTCGTTCATACATTATTATTACTGTTTATTTGATTTATATCTCCTCCTCATAAGAGTTCAGGATGGCTGTTGATCTACAAAACAAAACAAAATGAAAACACACACAGTTAAAAGCATGAACAACAAACATTTAAAAGCACAGATCTAGAGTAACAAGTTACACATATTTGAAATTACAAATAACTACAATCACTTAAGTTGCAAGTGACTTGAAGGCACACAACAACAACAAACACATGGGGCCCAAATGGGGCACCAGATCCTGTCTCATCTCTGAAGCTAAGCATGGTCAGACATGGTTAGTACTTGGATGGGAAACCGCCAACAAATACTAGGTGCTATACACTACATTTCAGAGGAAGGAACTGGCAAAACCACCCCTGAGTATTCCTTACCTAAGAAAACCCTACAAAATTCATGGGGTTGCCATTAAGTAGATAGGAGACTTGAAGATATATTGATGCACAAGTGCACATAAACATTCACATATAATCACATATTGCTATTTATTGATTATCGTCTCCTTTAAAAATGTTTTAAACCACTCACACTTTTTTTATCTCCTTGCCCTTCTTAGTAGGTGTGTGTGTGTGTGTGTGTGTGTGTGTGAGTGTGCACGCCTTCAGGTCCCCTGTCAACGTACGGCAACCCCATGGATAGTGTAGAATTTTCTTGGGCAAGGAGTAGAGGAGTTTTCCTATTGTCTTCCTCTGAAATATACACTCTCCCAAATGACATCCTGCGTGTTGTAACACCTCAGCACCTATTTTCAATTGTACGTGTGTATGTCCCTTCAAGTTTCCTGTCGACTTATGGCAATCTCATGAATTTCATTGAGTTTTCTTTGGCAAAGAATACTCAGAGGTAGTTTTGCCAGTTCCTCACTCAACAGCAACTGGTATTTGTTGGTGGTCTGATAAAAATGAATTCATGGAATTTGCTACTGCAAGATGTAAAGATAACCACCACCTTGGGCTTCAAAAGATAACTAAGTAAGTTCATGGAGGGTAATGATAGCTAATAATCATGCTATATATGGATTTTGGAATCCAAGACAGTTTTGCATTTCAGAACAAGGTAGTGGAGAATATGAGCTAGATGGTCCTATTTCCCTTGTCCCTTGCTTATGGGCTTCCAATAATTATCTGGCTGGCCGCTATGGGAACAGACTGCTTAACTAGATAGGCATTTGGTCCAACCCAGCATGTATCTTTTCAAATTCTTAAGACCACATGGAGATAGGACTTAATGTATAGCAGTGTCACTACAATTTAGCCCCACATTCACTTTTACCTCCAGGACTCAGCCTAGAAGCATGGAAATCAAGAATAAAATATCCCTAGGCAAACGTGGAATATATTTTCCTTAAGAATGAGTAACTGAGAGCCCGTGGGGTGAAGTGGTTTGAGTGTTACACAACGACTATGGGAGACTAGGATTTGAATCCCCATTTGCCCATGGAAACCCACTGGGTAACCTTGGACAAGTCACACTCTCTCAGCCTCAAAGGAAGGCAAAGACAAACCTGCTCTGAACAAATCTTGCCATGAAAACTCTGTGGTAGGTTCACCTTAGGGTTGCCATAAGTCAGAAATGACCTGGGAAGCACACAACAACAATGACGAATAACTTTAGTGTGTCCAGAAGCATCATGAAAGATCAGAAAGTGGTGTTTCAGACAGATTTGTGAAATCAAGCACTTCCTGGTAGAACTAGTACTGCAGCCCCCATTCCTGCTTCTTACTGTTTGTGCATCTACTGTGACTGTCAAACAAATACAGCAGCCATGCACACTTTCCCCATCTCAGCATCCTACTTCCTGTTGCTTCTGTTTGTACTGAACTTCACAAACTTGACCAACATTGCATTGAGTCAGATTTAAACACAAAAACACCCTGCAGTGATTTTTAAACCTTAATTTCTGTGTCTTTGTAACTGCAAGAAAAAACTTTCAGCCTGATAGGGAACCCCCTCCCCTGCTTCTCTAAACTTTTAACTGGCATCTCAAGGTCAAGCTCCTTTCTCGATAATCATTGTCAACAAGAATTTTCCACTGCAAAATGTTTAAAAAGCAGTCATAGCCGCTTCAGCAAAGCCGCAAAGTCCCCAAGAATCCCAAGAAACCTTGCAGTAGTTAATAATTTCATCTTCCTTTACTTTAAACCTAATAATTTGCAAACCACCACTGATGTATTAGAGATTTATGGCTCCTATAATTTATGTCATGGTAGAACACAAATCCTCTTTTTCCTTTTCTTCCCCCCAGCCCTCCTCATCGTTCCATCCTTTTAACAGTCTTTGGCAGAAACACAGACTGTGGAAACTGGCCTGTTTTACATTAGTCAGTAGTACATTGAATCATTCCTGTGAAATGATTTACTGTGCATTACAAATTCTTATATGGCAGCTGAAGTTAATGATTAGACAAACAATAGATCACCAGCATGATGGGTCACATATGGCTTCTACTTGCGGCTAATGCGCTTGTGTAGTTGGAGGATTACAACAGTGTTTTCTTATATCTGCAGAGCAGAGCCCGTTGCTGTTTGCAGTCAGCCTGGCCCCACAGAAGGAGAACTGGAGACCCACTTTACAACCAGCCACCCACTTCCTCACAGGAGCTGTTTCCTGAGCTGGTGAAGCTGCCAGACTGCAATAAGCATGTGGATGCTGCAATCCTATTGGGACCAGAACTATCATGAGGAGATCAGGAGAATTCAGAGGGTGTTGGAAGCAGGGAGAGGAGTGAATGGGTATTGTTTATTGCTGTTACATGCCTTCAAGTTGATTCTGACTTAGCCCATTTCCGCACTAGACTGTTACAGCGCTATGATTCCACTTTCAACATCCTATGGAATGGGCCGGCTGGCCCCTCCCTAAACTGCAAACCCCAGGATTCTATAGGATGTTGCAAGTGGAATCATAGCGCTGTAACAGTCTAATACGGAAATGGCCTTACAGCAACCCTATCACAGGGTTTTCTTGGCAAGATATTTTCAGAAGAGGTTTGCCATTACCTTCCCCTAAGGCTGGGAGAGTGTCCCTTGCCCAAAGTAACCTGGTGAGTTGTCAAAGGTTGAGCAAGAATTTGAATGGTGGTCACTCAAGAGTCCTAGTCTAACTTTGAAATTACTACACCACACTGGCTCTTCTGGGTGTTCTAGTTCCCCTAAAGAAACAGATCCGCCCAGCTCAGTATTTTCTACTTTGACTGACAACATTTCTTTAGGGACTCACGCAGAGATGTGGTTCCTTGTTATGGTGGTGGTGTGCCTTCAGATCATATCCAAATTACGATGATCCTATCACAGAGTTTTCTTGGCAAGATGTGTTCAGAGTGGGATTGCCTTTGCCTTCCTCTGAGGCTGAGAGATTTGAATGCTTGTCTCCAGAGCCCAATGCTCAAATCGCTACACCATGTTGGCTTTAAGCGGTTCCTATTGTCACATATGACCTTTAGCCACATGGTCCTTGATCTGTTTTTTTATTGTTTGTTTGTTTTGTTGGAAAAATTCCAGGATTCTCTCTCCCCCACTCTTGTTCTTAGAGCAAGTGGACATAACTAGCATAGGGCTTCCTTTCTCTTTTGCATGCCAAAGCTACACCATTTGCCTTTCTTTTAATTGCATGATCATAAATACCTTCAGTGTTCAGGTGATCAGATCATGTGACTGTTACTGCAGTTTAGGCCTTCTTGGAGATACCCTAAGATATCACTTTGATATCAACAATTTGGCTCTCTTCTACCACCCCTCCCCATGTGTTTGTGAGGCCCCTGGACAAGCACAGAACTAGGCTCGGCCACTAATTGCTGAACATTCCATTCTCCACCCAGGCAGGCCAGAAATAGCCAGATCCTTGCTTTAGGAGACCTCTCTGCAAACACCCTCATTATGGATGCACGCTGTTTACAAAGGACTCCCTGCCCCGAGCAGGCAACATGGCAAGCTGAATACTCAACTGCCAAGCACTGAGCATTTGCATACTGGCTAACTCTTTGTCCATTCGGACTTAACTTAATCATGCTAAATTCTGACCTTTCCAAAGCTTTGTCCCGCTCCTAAAATGCATTGTCTTCCCCAAGAATGGCACAGCCTGCAGTCACATTCCTCCCTATAAAAACCGCTGATTCTGAGACCATCCTTGGATCACTCCCGAGTTCCAGACCAGCCTGCTGCCTCTTTGCTTGGCGAGCTTCCCCTCAGCCCCACGTGCTGAGATACATCGAACCCCAGCATCGCTCTCTATCTTCTTTCTGGGCTTCAGGAACAGGTTTCGTATCACCCAAATCAACTAACCCTCTGAAAATCCCGCTATCATACTCAAACCTTTATTTTCCTTAGTTATCTGTGTGCGTGTGTTGCTTACATTTTGTGCCCGTATTTAATAAAGATCATTCATTATTTCCAACACGGTTTGCTTCTTGACTTGGCCTGACCCCGGAAACATTGGGTTACAAGATCCTGTTGCATTACCCTGCCTCTCATAGTGCCAACCAGTGCTCTTGACTAATTTCCCCCATTTTGTGTAATTGTAAGGTTATTTAGGTGTCCCTCCCGGGACCCCCAGTAAACAGGGTAACATAATCCAGGACAGTTGATTGGGTCATCGGTCTTATAAAGAGACTCCTCTCTTGATCTTCTTCTTCTCTTCCATTTTTTTGCTTCCTCTTCCTCCTCTCCGTTCATGCTTCACATCTCCATCAGAAGATGGTGAGTTAAGAATGAAACTACTACTATTCATTAGCAAGTTAGGATGTAGGCTTCCCAATGCATATGTAAATATAGAAGTCATTAGTAAACTTTTCTATAGGGATGGGCCAACCAAATCCTCGAATTCTTGGCAGGGATTCGAGATTCAGAAATCTGAATCCCTGTGCCAAAATAAGCAAACCGAATCTTTCAAATCCGCCACCCAAACAGTTCGTTGGAGACCAGGATGCCTGAAAACCTGGGAGACTGGGATGCCTGAAAATTTGGGAGACCAGGACACCTGAAAATTTGGGAGTAGACACACAAGGGGAGATGGCAAGTAGGTGAATTTTTCCCTTGGAGTAATAATGGCCTTTGCTAACAATTTCACAAATTACATCTAGGGTTGTATTCTAAGATATTTAAATGGAACATTTCATTAAGTTCAGCACTTGACTGGAAACTACAGGCTTGAGATTTCAGGGACAGCTGAAACATTCCTTTGCATAGCTTACTTGCAAAGCTCTTTCAGACACAATTCTGAGGTTTGGAGTTTTATAAGGAGTCACAGCCTTCTCTGCCAAAGTGTGCTGGTACATCACCAGACTACAAACCCCAGGATGCCAGAAGCAGCTATGCAAAGAAAAGCCAGTTTTGACCTGGATTATCTCTGTACTGTAGTCATCCTGTTTACACAGGCAGGAAAATGTGGCATTAATCCACATTTTCCTGCCTGCGTACAAAGGGCCTTTATGACATTTTCAGGCCATTTCCGCACTAGCCTGTTATAGAGCGATGATTCCACTTTCAACATCCTCTGGAATTGTAAGGTTTGAAACTGCAAACCCCAGGATTCCAGGGGATGTTGAAAGTGGAATCATCGCGCTATAACAGGCTAATGCAGAAATGGTCTCAGTCTGGGGAGATCCTGAGGCAAAGCTATGACAATTGTCCTGGCCAGATTTCTTCAGAGGGAGCTTTGCCTAGGCCTCTGCTAAGGCTGAGAGTGTGTGTCTTGACCAAGATTATCCTTCTTTCCCTTGCTTTTTAAAAAGATTTGAAAGATTTGAGATTCGTGAGATTCATGGATTCCCAGAAACTTCCAGGGATTTGGATTCGGAAAATTCTAGATTCATCCCATCTCTACTTTTCTAAGGCCATTTCCACATGGGCTTAAAGAAATGGTGCAGAGTGTCCTCCAGAGAGAATGTCTGCACCTGAGAGCGGACTGGGTCGGATCTACTTACTGTAGATCCGCACCTCAGCCCGCTCCCAAACAACCTGAAGTGGTTGTCCAGCGTGCTTTTGAAAGACTGCTTGAATGAGGTCTTTCAAAAGCACGGAGCACGCCACTCCGTTCCTGCGCGCCAGTACAGATTTGCAGGCTCGCACCAGTGCAAGCCTGCGATCTGCCAGGGGTAGGCTTTAGGCTGGCAAGCTTCAGTGGTTGGTGGAGAGCCTCCACCTACCGGAAGCCACCATTTTCGTCCCCGGAGCAGTGCAGAGCGGTGGCCACGCACTGCTCCAGACCAGCCTGGACCCAAGCGTCAAGCCCAAAGGTCTGGTAAGTACCGGCACGGGGCAATTCCCTCACCCCGTGCAGAAATGGCCTAAGTTTGTAACCTGAAGCTGCCCGCATTTGTTTCTTCAGTCAGTTTGAGATCAGAAAAGCCATACACAAATTTAGACATGCTTTTTCTGCTACTCTGTTAAAAGGAGGCTGAATCCTTACAGTTTTAGCTTCCACAGAATTTCCCAACAAGGCTCAAACCCTGGGAAACTCTAATTCCCAACATGTTTTGGCTTTTTGACCTAGGAAACTTTTAAGAATCTGATTAAAGATATGGACCATCTCCTTACCCAAATACACAGAAACACATACATACCTTTTGCACAGAATTTATTTTGCTACAATGGAAATTAATTAGTCTAATTCATTAATTAGTCTGGACCAAAAAAAAAAAATACAGCAAGACTTGAGAAGGCTATTTTTTTAAACATTGAAATTAACTGGGGCAGGAAAAAAAATCCAGGTAACAGGAAAGAAATTGAAGCGAAAGAAATTCATGTAGTTCACACAGATCTCCTAGGAGCCTATGGATCTAAGGTTTAAAAACCTCTATTTTAACAGGAGACACCAGGAATTGGATCTGTGATTTTCCGCATACACCCTGGGAACGATCATTCCTCTCCATAGCAACTGTAGCAACAGAAGCCCTCTTGTTTCCTACATGCCCATCTTGGCATGTCACTAGCTATTGAAAGGTCTGGCCCTCAAAGTACCATTACACTAATAATATATTGACTTCACTCACACCACAAAATTAACACTTGACTAGATTTCTAGGATGGTTTCATATAGATATATAAATGATGGTCAGAGAGTCTCCAGTTATAAGAAGCTGAAAATCCCTGATTCAGAGATCCAATCCTATTGTGCATCTATTGAAAAAAAAAAAGCCCCTAAGTAGTCCTAATAGTAAGGAGATGGAAGGTCACACCTCCCCATTGCTGCTACCTTTTCACTTTTCTCCATGTTAACAGAGCAAACTATTTATGTGTTGTTAGATGAGAAAGATGAAGGAGATACAGTTCTTAGAGGTGATTTGAAACAAACAGGATAAAAAGGAACCATTTTTCCTTTAAATGTAAAACAAAACAACATAAAACAAGAACTGTCAATGGATTGCAATAAGCAGTAAATAGTTATAAGAAGAATGTAAGATGGCAAGTTACTGTCCCCCTAAAATAATGTTGCTTGATGGTTGCCCTTGTCATTTATCTGCAAGAATCACACAGTGGACCTCCCGGTCAAAGATGAGGACCAGCAAGAATTGTTTTGCATGACAAGAACCCAGTTATCAACAGTGTGTACACAGGCATATATATAGGGAGGTTCAAAGTATCAAGGCAACTATGCCCTGAGGTTATAATACTGGTGGAAGTACTTTATAGACCTATTCTCTGTGTGTATATGCCTTCAAGGTGCCAGTCAACTTATGGCAATTCTATGAATTTCATAGGGTTTCCTTGGGCAGGTGGACTAAGAGGTGGTTTTGCCAGGTCCTTCCTCTGAAAGATAGTCAACAGGTCCTGGTATTTGTTGGCAGTCTCCCATCCAAGTACTAACCAGAGCTGACCCTGTTTTGTCTGTGTTATTTGGCTTGTATACAAGGAATGCCTCTGATTGGTGGATCTCTTTGGACAGAGAGCACGTACAGCATGTATGCAACTTCTTGTGTGGTGTATCTTTAAATATCTAAGGAACTACACTTGTTCTCTTGCATTTTTTCCCTTGAGATAGATGCAGCAGAATCCTATACTGGTGACTTATTCCAAAGTGACTCCCACTTAAGCCAGTGGGCTGTACCCCCAAATTGAATGCGCATCCTAATGCAATGTTAGAATACAAACCAAAGAAAATACATTTCTAATGGTTTTCAATGTTTATTTACATTCCCTCCTTTCCACCCATGAATTCTCTTTCTCTGTAGGACATGCTTACAACCCTGGTGAAGCAGATCAGGCTGAGGGCCAGGGACTGGCCCAAGGTCATCCAGTCAGTTTTATGGCTCAGTGGGGAATCTGAATCTGAATCTTGTAAGTTGACCCCAGCTCTCTAACCATACACCACCCTCCCTCTCGAATACTTCCTATGATGCATAGGAAACCTGGGAAGATAAAGCTTCACCAACTGTCACTAAACGGTCAGAGGATCTCACAGCTTTAGCTATTCATGAAAGTATATTTTACAGACATCAGTTTCAAGAAGATGTAAATGTCTGGCCATGGTTGACATCCTATGCAATTTCCCTTTCCCCCTCTTTTCTCTCTACTGATTTTTTTTCTGAGGCTTTTCTTTCTTTGTAATTATGTTTTTCCTTCCAAAACAAGCAAACATCATATTCCACTCCTTACTTAAATACAGCCTTCCCAGCCTCTTCCACTTCTGCATTTTCCCAATAATCCAGAATAGAGTTTAGCCTTATCTCCTACCACCCCCCAAACGGGATTTTGACTCCCTTTGGCAGGACCCCAGGCCCACATTCAGCAAAGACGGTATTCCAGCCCATGCTTGCCAAAGATGCTACAAGACACGCTATCCTCTGGAAGAAGCCATTTGAGTAAATACCCGCTCTCCCCCACCCCCCATGCGCCAGGGGATATTTATTTAGTCTGTTTTCAAAGAGATTAGATAGGCTGTAGCAACCGATCAGGAGCTCAAACACAGAGCAACCTCCACCTCCCTTCTGCCTCTTCCAACGATGCCATATAGCCTCTTTGTAGGTCTGCTGGGCCAATTTCTGCACTAGATTGTTATAGTGCTATGATTCCACTTTCAACCTCCTATGGAATCCTGGGCTTTGCAGTTTAGGGAGGGGCCTTAAAGGTCCCTCCCTAAACTGCATACCCCAGAAGGTTGAAAGTGGAATAACAGCACTCTAAGAGCCCAGTGCGGAACCTCCTCCATTAGCTACTGACAAATGCAATTTACCGACGGAGTTTCCTCCGGTAACCAGATGGAGGATGGCCTGGTTGCAGCGAGGCCGTGGCCATACCAGGAGAGGCGCAGGGCCGAAGGGAGAGGAGGAAAGGGGGAGAGAGCCGAGATGCAGAGGCGCATCAATCTGGGTGCCAGCTGCCCCCAGCCCCCTCTCTGCGCCCCGCTTCGCCACCGTCAACGCGGCTGTGGCTTTTCTAACGAAGGCCATTCCCGCACAACGCTCTTATAGCGCGATGATTCCACTTTCAACCTCCTCTGGAATCCTGGGGTTTGCAGTTTCGGGAGGGGCCGGCCGGCCCCTCCCCAAACTGCAAACCCCAGGTTCCAGAGGAGGTTGAAAGTGGAATCATCGCGCTATAAGAGCGTTGTGCGGAAATGGCCGACGCTAGCGTGCCTTTCTCTCCATTCCAGCTCCGGAGTGAAACGTTAGCCTGTTGTTCTTGATGTCTTCCACGGTCTGCACCTGATGCGCATTTGCCTACAAGGAAACCGTAACCCTGGGTTTTATTTTAAAAATGTTCTCTCTGATTTTGGCCACCACGGCGCTGGCTGGGCCAAAGGAAGGGGGCGAGCGAGCGAGCGAGCGCAGCTTTTGCTCTGCTCGCCTCCCCGCTCCCGGGATCCCCGAGGCAGCCGAAGCGGCCAGCAGGCGAGCGCGCAGGAGGGCCGATCCGGCTCTGCGGGGAGGGAGACACGCCGGACCCACCTCGGAGGGGAGAAGAGGGCGGCCCCCCTTCCGCCACCGCCTTCTCCCCCCACCCTGCGTGCCTCCCTCCGGCCAACGGCTTTCCCATAGGCTGCCCCCCAGTCCCGTGACCCCCGTCCGCCCCAGGGCCTGGTGAGCCGATGGGAACGATCGCGTCCCCTTCGCACGCACACGCCTCTTGGCCCCTTGGCCTTGGCGAGGCGGCCATGGCCCGCTCCGCGCGCCTCCTGCTGGGATCGGGCCCGGCCCCGGCCCCGCGGGCTCCTTAGGCGGAGCTGCTTCTAGCCCCCCCCCCGGTGCCCCTTTCTCCTGCCCCGCTCTTTGGTCATTTGCAACTGGAAGCAGCTGCAGGGCACGGGGATGTCCCCGCCCCCGCCAGAGCTGGCCGAAAGCATTTCAGTGTCGGGGACACAGCAGCCAAGGGCGTTGCTCTCGGCCCCCCGCCCTGCCCTGCCTCCAGCGGATGGCTAGAAATCAAACCCAGCGAAGTTACGATCAGCACAAAGGCTGGAATCCTGTTGCTTAGTCTCAGCTAGAGCACACCTAGTAAATTGGTTAAGGAAAAAAATTCAACATTTTTTAAAAAAATTTCTTGGCAGCCAAGAAAGCCAACCTGATTTTAGGTTGCATCAATAGGGGTATGGTGTCTAGATCAAGGGAGGTGATGGTACCACTCTATTCTGCTTTGGTTAGACCTCATTTGGAATACTGCGTCCAGTTCTGGGCACCTCATTTCAAGAAGGATATCGATAAGTTGGAATGTGTCCCGAGGAGGGGGACCAAAATGGTGAAGGGTCTGGAAGCCCTGCCCTATGTGGAGTGGCTTACGGAGCTGGGTATGTTTAGTCTGCAGAAGAGAAGGTTAAGAGGGGACATGATAGTCATGTTTAAATATTTGAAGGGATGTCACATCGAGGAGGGAGTGGGCATTTCCTGCTGCTCCAGAGACTAGGACAAGGAGCAATGGATTCAAGCTGCAGGAAAGGAGATTCCACCTGAACCTCAGGAAGAACTTCCCAATGGTCAGAGCTATCCAGCAGTGGAATATGGTGGCTCAGTGTGTGGTGGAGTCTCCTTTTTTGGAGGTTTTTAAGCAGAGGCTGGATGGCCATCTGTGGGGAGTGCTTTGATGGGTGTTCCTGCATAGCAGGGGGTTGGACTGGATGGCCCCTGGGGTCTCTTCCAACTCTATGATTTTATAAATTGATCCAATAGTTCTGCTCTAGTTTGGACTAAAAATAGGCTTTAAGCCAGTATTAAATAAGTAAAATACTGTAACATTCAAAATGTGATGCCAGAGGAGAGTTCTGGCATGGACTGCTAAAAAGACAAGTGAGTGAATCTTAAAGCAAACCAAACCTGAACTCTCAGTAGGAGTGAAAATGCCTAAATTGAGACTGTTGTACTTTGGAGTTATCATGAGATGATGGGACTCACTGGAAAAGATGATAATGCTCAGCAAAGTGGAAGGCAGTAGTAAAAGGGGGAGAGGGCACTCAGGTGGAATTAGTCAAATAAGTCACAGCCCTGAGCCTGCAAGACCTGAGGGGGGCAGTTGGCAATTCATGGAGATCTCACATTCATAGGGTCACTGTAAATTGAAGTAGACTGGATGACAAATAATAACTTATCAGTTTGCTTTTCAATGATATTCCAAATCTGCTGCCTGAGGCAGCTGCTTCACTCAGCCCCCTCACTCACCTCTGCTTTGTTACACATCTGCTGCAGCAGTTTCTGTTTGTTAGTGACTCTGCAGCAGTCAGGTGAAAGCAGGTGAAGGAGCCGCAAGTAGCGGCCATTTACACACTATCCTGTTATAGCGCAATGATTCCACTTTCAACATCCTCTGGAATCTTGGGGTCTGCAGTTTTGGGAGGGGCCGGCCAGCCCCTCCCGAAACTGCAAACCCCAAGATTCCAGAGCATGTTGAAAGTGGAATCATCGCGCTATAACAAGGTAGTGTGGAAATGGCCTAGAAAGCATTCAGCAGGGCTAGACAGGGAATAGAATGGAGGGGAAAAGGTGAAAAGGCAGTACAATGCAGGTGTTAGGAGCAAGATATGGCTGGTGATCCTCATCTTGGCAACCCTGCATACACAGTTTACAAACAAAAGCATGGAGATTCTTCCAGGAAAGGCATCTTGGCAAACTTTTATTTTGAGGAAATTAAGCAGCCAGGGAAAGGCGAACAGTAAAGAGTAAAAAGCTACCATTCCATTCTTCCTGCTTGCTTGCCTTACAGCAGAGTCTGACAACAGAAAGAGTTCCTCTGTCTCAGTTGCATGGGCAATGTCTCATGTTGTCCTCAATGCAGTTTCGGGGGGGAGGGGCCTCTCAGCATGCCTAGATTCAGGAGACCTCAAGGAGTGGCAATTCACCAATCATAAAGGACCTTCTGAACTGTTTGACGTCAACAAGGATCCATTATTGAGAAGCAGAGTTAAAACCATACCCGGGTTTCAGTATGGGTTTTTTGGACAGCCTGTGAGGTCCACAAAATGTTCTGGAGAGAGACAATCGGTCCCCAAACCCACCACAGATGCTCACCTCTGCTCTTGATCATTGAGATGAGGAAAATGGGGGGGAGCACAACATCCCCCAGGTTCCAGCTTTCTGAAGAGCCTCAGGCACTGGGGGCTAGGAGGTCAGAAAAAAATACATTTGGACAAGTCCTGGATTGGGAGGTGCATTGTACAAGCATAACTATGATATGTTGGCCACCTACTCCCTGCCCCCAAATCCACTGCAGCTGCTCAACTTCTGCTGCAACTCCCTTAACACAGTCATTTTCTGGATAGTAGAATGGGGAGGAACAGAGCATCCAACAGTTTTCTGCGGATGGAGGCACAGCAACAAACATCATCCTTTGGGTTCCATTTGCTACTTAGAGACCCATATTGAGAGGAAGGCAGGAAATAAATAAATATCATCAGGAACCCACAAACAACCCTTAGGAGATTCTGGAGGATGCCTATCATTGTATATCCCACTGCAGGAGAATAGCTGAGCACTTCTTTCCTCTATCTCCATCTCCACCAGCCAGCAAATGGCTGTGTTGGGAGGCTGCAGCAAAGAAAAGGTGGGTTTGGGAGAGGATTTTGTTTGTTGGCTGGGTGGTATAGAATTCCATCCTCTGCAATGACCAAAAATGTTACTCGTGATGACATAAGCTGGACTCGTGTGTGTTGTGTGCCTTCAAGTAATGTCTGATTTACGGTGACCCTAAGGCAAAACTCAGGGTTTTCTGGAACTGAGAGTGCGTAATGTGGCCAAGGTCATCCAGTGGGCTTGCAAGGTTGAGTGGGGCATTGAACCTTAGTTTCCAGGGTTGTGGTCCAACTCTCAAACCACCACACCAGTTTTCATCCTCGTAATTCACTAACAAGATGCCAAAGTTTATCTCAGAACACAGAGAAAATGCAAAATACTATTCTATTGTTGATGCAACATTAAATTCAATTCTTGCCAACCAAACCACATTTGTCCTGGGTTATGTCAATGAAGAAACACACAAATATGAAATACAAGAACAATTCAACAAAATCACCAACTGCAGCCAAAAAAGCCAAGGAATTGTGATTGTAAACTAGATTTGTTTGACTCCAAAGAAACACTTGATTTCTCTTAATGACTCCTGTAGCCATGTGGTTATGACAGTGGAAGTGAGGCAGGTGGGGTGAACAATGGTGGTCACGAATTGTTTTGGTGGATTCCTTCTACATTTTTTCCCATAGTGAATGTATGCTTCTATGTGTTACAAATGTCATAATTCTGGTTTTAATCCCCAATGATGGAGAATTTCAAATGTTGGAAGTTTAGACTAGATTCCCATTGTTATAAAGTGTTTAATGAGGTAAAAAAGAGATGCTCTGTGCTGTGGCTTGTTTTGGATTATGTTGCATCATTTAAGTGCATAGTCCTGGCATTAGCCTGGTGAAAAATGTTGGTTCCAGTGGACCATAGAAGAAAACAGCTGCAAGATTGAAATGCTGTCAATGGTATTGAAGTCAAGAATTTTGAAGACTAAGCTCCATTTGAGAAAACTGAAACATTGTAGTTTCTGAACTCATAATTGTTGCCAGTACAATAAATATTGAGCTAGAATTTCTAGAGGTACACACTAAGAAGAAGAAATCATTTCTGAGAATTTGGATTTCTGTTGAATATCACCAAGATTTGCAGACACCCCAGTCTTTGCAATGATCAAAAGAAGACATGCACAGGTATATACTGTACTTATGCTTGTGTTTGTCACTAACGGGATGCCTGCCTTTGTGTATTCCTTGAGTAATTAGTAAAAATGTGTAGGAGGTTCTCCTCACTGAAGTTCCAGACCTGAAAACGGGGCTGGCTTCGTGCATGATTATTTTTGTGCTGCTGTGTACTGTATTTTGGATTTTATTTATTATTAATTGATTTATATATTTAATTTCTATGCTAGTAGCTTTAGATTTGGTCTCATGTATGCAGAAATGGTTCCCATTTTTGGAACATCTCTGATGCCCCAACTACCTGAATCCAGCCTTAACAGCCAGAAGGATTTGTTGGGTTGCATCTCTACTGCTACTCTGCCCAGAGGAGGAACCCGGGTGAGCAAGGGTGACATGAGAGGATACAATGGCCGTTCCTTACACCAACTCTATGTTCTGCTACCCAGAAAGAAGGAGAAGGAGGGTGAACCAAAGCGGGATTCTCTCTCTCTCTTTCTTTCTCTCTGCTGCTCTCTGTCTCTCTTGGGCCATTTCTGCACTAGACTGTTATAGCACTATTATTCCACTTTCAACATCCTATGGAATCCTGGGGTTTGCAGTTTAGGGAGGGGCCTGTTCCATAGGATATTGAAAGTGGAATCGATTGGCCCCTCCCAAAACTGCAAACCCCAGGATTCCATAGGATGTTGAAAGTGGAATAATAGCACTATAACAATCTAGTGCAGAAATGGCTCCTGTCACAATTCCCCGAAAGACTGTGCAAAACAGAAAAGACAAGCAGACTGGTGGTGGGCACCTGCTCTTGATTGCATCCTTCTCAATACTCCCAGTTCTCTCTAATTCCTTTAAAACTTCCCCTTCCCATTTCTCAGAAGTCCCAGTTAAGGTGGTGGTGGTGTATTTCTTCCTTGAAGGCGAAAGGAAGGCAGGAGGACAAATTGATATTTATAATTTAATAACATATTGATATTTACCTACCTACTCAGCAACCTACCTTCTCAGTTGCCTTTTCATCAAAATAAAATTTCCTTTAGGTAATGTACTGGGGAATCCTCAGCATATGGAAAGTTCTTATGTTCCATGTACCTGTTGTTGTTTGTTGTTGTATGCCTTCAGGTAATTTCTGCCTTATGGTGACTTTAAGGTGAACTTACCATAGGTTTTCTGGGGCTGAGTGTGTGTAATACACCCAAGGTCACCCAGTGGGTTTCCATGGCCAAGTGGGGAATCAAACCCTTGATCTCCAGGGTCATAGTCCACAGAGGTGGGGCAAGTAAGGCACATGCCTTGGGTGCCAGGGGGCACAAAAAAGCCATGCATGCAGGAGCAGGGTGTGGGGGTATGAGTAAGAAGGGAGGGGCTCAACTTCCATGCTTGCCTTAGGCACTGTTTATGCTAGATATGCCACTGGTTTTCCAATTCTCAAACCACTACACTGGAGCTTTCCATACTTTTCATGTTGGTGACACACTTTTTAGACATGCATCATTTGGCGACACAGTAATTCAGTTCTTCTTTGTGGTCTCTGTGCCTTCATACACTAGGAGCTTTAGCGCCTGCGCGGTAGCGTTCGGAAACTTCTAGAGCTTGTTCGCTTGGCGGGAACCCCTCCCCCACGCCGGTACTGCGCATGCTCCTCCCGCCGAGCAACGGTCTCTCCTCAGTTCTTTCTCGTCCGCCGCCGCGTACGGAAGGTTCTTTAGTTTGTTCCTCTCACGTCGTGCTTGGCTTGCTGTTTTTTCACGGTTTTACGGACTTTCGGACTGTCTTTGACCTCTCTTTCGGACTCCCCCTTCGGTTTTCGTCTTTTTGGATTTCGGAGTTTGGCGTTTCTTCGTCTTATGTCCGCGCTCTTTAAGAAGTGCGTGTCCTGCGGCCGCAAGGTTGCCCTCAACGACGGCCATAAGGAGTGTCTCTTCTGTTTGGGCGAGTCCCACAACATCCGGACTTGCCCAATTTGCAGGGATTTTACTCCCCAAACTCTTCGCAACCGCTCCGCGAGACTCAAATCTTATTGTTGGGAACAGTCTCTGCGGGCGATAGACGAGACCTCCACTTCCAAGATGGCCGACAAGAAGACGACCACGCCATCGACGGTATCGGCGGCTGCCGTTCCGTCCACCTCGTCGGTATCGGGCTCGGTACCGGCAAAAACGCCGATCTCGGCGTTACCGAGGATCCCAAAGCTGTCGGCGGCTGCCAAGTCAGCGAAAGGATCCTCGACGGCGAGGAAGGCTGAGGCTCCCCTTACGGAGACGCCTGCAAAAAAGCGCCCTGCTCCGGACGGAGGCAAGGGCAAGGAGAAGGAGAAGAAGAAGAAGAAGAAGGAAAAGAAGCGCTCCCCGGCTGGGGACGCTCAACCTCCTACTCCTCCTCCTACTCAGCAGCCTTCCAAAGGGCGAGGCGAGTCCGTCGACCTCTCGGAGGATGAGATCGAGGACGTTCCCCAACAGCGCCCGGACTCGCCTGTGGCAGACCCTCCAACCCTGGTGGAGGAGCGCCACCGCCCTCTTAGCCGTCGCAGGTCGGCCGACCTGCAGCAGAGAGAGCCCTCTGCTTCTCCGGAGCGGCGTTCGACCTCCTTCAGGTCCCGGTCCCGCTCTTCCGAGCGTCCGGTGGCCTCGCCGCCTCCGAGGGAGACAAGAGAGGAACAACCTCGCTCGTCTGCCTCCAGATACACCTCGGCGTCCTACGTGGCCAGGTACGCAAGGGAATCTGAATGGAGAGAGCGCCCGGCCTCCTATCGGTCGCATTCGCCATCGTACCGGGATCAGTACCATCGTGGCCGGAGTCGCTGGGAGACCTTCCGGAGGTCCCGGTCACCTCGTCGACAGCGCGAATCGCGCTCGCCTAGAGGGGACGAGGCTCGGTACCGTCGACGCCGAAGCCGATCTCCGTCGGACCGCCGCTCCTTCAGCCGCTCTCCCTCCCCTCGATATCATAGGGCGAGGGAGCCTTCACCACGGTATCGGGCGATATCGCCACCTCCTAGGGTCACGGCAACGGCGACGCGCCCTATGGAGTCGGTGGTGACTGAGCGGGCTACGACGACGTCAGCCAGCCAGACTACCCCGGTCACCACCAAGAGGGTGAAGTCAGTAGTCAGCCATCCCAAGCGGGACGCTGCTGCTACCACCGCCCCGGCTGCGGAGAAGCCTAGGAAGGCAACACCTGCGGCGACTACGAAGGAGCCGGAAAGCGAGCGGCGAGAGGACTCACCGAGCTCGGAGTCGTACGACTCGAGTGCGGAGTCAGAGGTGTCTGAGGCGGCCTCCCAGGAGTCTCCTCCGTTGGGATTCGGGGACCCGATCCCAGATTCTGCTCCAGAGGACGTCCACCAGTTCTCTGCGATGCTGCTCCGCATGGCCACTACCCTCGGCCTTAAGATCGCCGATGCGGAGCCGGAGGATGACGATCCAGCCTTCTCCGTTCTCGAGGAGAAGCGACCTTCCACGGCCCCGCTGCCTCTCCTGCCCCGGGTATCCAGACTGGTGAAGGCCGCCTGGGATAGACCGGCCTCGGCTCAGCCGATACCGCAGCGGTTAGAACACCTCTACAGGGTGCAGAAGGATAACACCGGTTATCTATTTAATCACCCTGCACCGAACTCTGTGGTCGTCGAGTCCGCGCAGACGAAGGGCTCCGGCAGGCAACACACCACCCCGCCGGACAAAGAGGGCAGGAAGTTGGACGCCTACGCAAGGAGGTTCTATTCAGCTGCCTCCTTGCAGATCAGGCTGTCCAACACTCAGGCTTGCCTCGCGGCATACCTGAAGAAAGTGCTCGATCGCCTGCAACCGGCGATGGAGGCGGTACCGGAGGACATCCGCCAAGCCTCCTCCGTGATCTTCAATGAGGCTATCTCCATCGCTCGGCACCAGATGGCCTCCTCCCGGCACGCAGTGGAGATCGCCTCCCGGGTCATGGCGGGATCCGTCGGCCTCCGCCGCCATGCTTGGCTGCGACCAGCCGACATCCAGGAGGACACCAGAAGGAGGATTGAAGATCTCCCCTTCGACGGTGAAGGCCTATTCAATTCGTCCACAGACGAAGCTTTAGACAATCTCGTCAAGGCGAGACTGACCGCAAAAAAGATCGGGCTGCAGCCGGCCACGCAGGCCCGCAGGGCCTCCACCTTCCGCCCATCCTGGCGACGATCCTCCACCTCGTCGTTCCAGCGTTCGGCCCAGTCTGGACAGTCGAGACCGTCCTCCGGCTCATCGGCCAGACGCACGATTAGGCGGCGCCCGGCTTCGTCGAAGAAGTCCTCCTCCGAGACAAAGTCTCGGTTTTGACGTGCCTGGCAGGACCCACCAATACCCACTCTTCAGCCTACCATCAGCGCTCGGAGACCGACTGACTCTCGCTCGACACCTAGCGGAGTGGCAGTATGTCACTACGGACTCTTGGGTGCTTTCCATCGTCCGTCTTGGCTACGCCATCGAGTTTCTCGATATTCCTCCTCGCGGCGTTTACTACTCCATGCCGTCGAGTCCGGCCCTCCTGGAAGAGATCCAATCCCTCCTCCAGAAAGGGGCGATCGAGCGGCTCCCGCAAGAGGCCAAGACCACCGGCTTCTTCTCCAGGTACTTCACGGTACCGAAAGCCGACGGTACCCTCCGGCCGATCCTAGACCTCAGAGGGGTGAACTACTACATCCGCCCCAAAAGGTTCAAGATGGTCACGATACCGTCGATCCTACCCTTCTTACATCGAGGGGACTGGTTCGCCTCCATCGATCTCCGAGACGCATACTTCCATATCGCCATTCGCCCGCAGCACAGACGGTACCTCCGCTTCGCAGTCGACGACACCTGTTACCAGTACAAGGTGCTGCCGTTCGGACTCTCGACTGCCCCAAGGGTCTTCACCAAGTGCATGGCCCCGGTGGTATCCTACCTGCGGACGAAGGGCGCTTCCGTCTTCCCCTACCTCGACGATTGGCTGTTGGTGGCGTCCTGCAAACAGAGACTTTACCACGACGTCCACATGACGTTGTCACTCCTGACCCGCCTTGGTCTACGAGTGAATCCGAAGAAGTCCCACCTCGAGCCGGCGAGGATCTTGGACTTCATCGGGGCGACGCTCGACTCGACCTCCGCCAGGGCGTACCTACCAGAGTCTCGAGCCCAAACCTTGATCCGGGCCGCTGCTCACGCTCGTACGGCCCCGACGCTATCTGCGAGAAGCGTCCAGCAGCTCTTGGGCTACATGGCTGCGACGACCGCTGTGACATATCTCGCCAGGCTGAGAGCAAGACCTCTTCAACACTGGTTCGTCCGCATATTCGACCCCCTGCGAGACGAACAGACACTCCGACTGCAGCTGCCGGGAGACGTCCGCTCATCCCTCCGATGGTGGCAGTCGCGACGCAATCTCATGTCAGGGATGCCTTTCCAACACCCGACACCGAAGGTGACGGTAACGACCGACGCCTCCCTGTATGGATGGGGTGCCCACTGCGGCGATCTCAGAGTCCGCGACAGATGGACCAACGACGAGACCGCTCTCCATATCAACGCGCTGGAGCTGCTCGCCGTCTGGAAAGCCCTACGGGCGTTCCGCCATGCCGTGGCGGGGCGCACGGTCCTGATTCTGACGGACAACACCACCGCCGTCTGCTACATCAACAGACAAGGTGGGACTCATTCCACGACCCTGCTCGACATCGCGCTCGACCTGTGGGAATGGTGCATTCGCCTGCACACGCATCCCGTGGCGGTTCACCTGGCCGGGCAGGAGAACACCACGGCAGACGCCCTCAGCAGGGACACCTCATCCCATCACGAATGGTCTCTCTCCGGAGAGGCGTTCAGACTGATTCGGGACCGCTGGGGCGAACCATCGATCGACCTCTTCGCGACCAGGGAAAACGCGAAGTGTCGCCGATTCTGTTCCAGAGCGGGCCACGATCGTGCCTCCATCGGGGACGCTTTCCAGTTTCCGTGGACCGGGGAACTCCTCTACGCGTTCCCGCCGTTCCCGCTGCTCGGCCGGACGATATCGAAGATCCTCGCCGACCGAGCCGACGCGATCCTAGTAGCCCCGTACTGGCCGAGGCAACATTGGTTCGCACCCCTGCTACAAGCCGCACGAGACGACCTGCTCCGGTTGCCACCGACACCGGACCTGCTCTCCCACTCCGACGGCCGAGTCCTCCATCCGGACCTGCCACGCCTGGCCCTCCATGCCTGGAGGATATCGCACTAGACGATCCCGTGCTCGGTACCGTCCTCGTCGCGGCCAGGAAGGAATCCACCCGTCGCAACTATCAATACAAGTGGCGACGCTTCCTGACCTTCGCTAACGAGAGGAGTGAGCCGGTATCGCCCGCGGGGCTCTCGACCGTCCTGCACTTCCTCCTGCACCTCCGGCAACAGGGCCTGGCGTTTCCATCCCTGAAGGTGTATCTCTCCGCGATCGTGGCATACCAACCGCCACGATCTGCTGCCTCGGCCTTCTTCAGGAACGATACCGTTAAGCGGTTCCTGAAAGGACTTCATCATCTCTACCCGCCGGTATCGCCGCCGCTACCGCCGTGGTCCCTCTCGCTGGTGCTCTCGCAGCTGACGAAGCCGCCCTTCGAGCCGATGGCGACCTCGGATGACAGGCTCCTGACAATGAAAACTGCCTTCCTGGTAGCGGTGACCTCAGCGAGGCGAGCGGGTGAGATCACAGCTCTTCGTTCCGATGAGCCCTTCACGGTCTTCCACAGGGACAAGGTGGTCCTGAGACCTGACATCTCGTTCCTGCCAAAGGTGGTGTCCAGTTTCCATCTCAACCAGGACATCATCCTGCCTGCCTTCTTCCCGAACCCGACGACACCGTTGGAGCGGTCCCTCCACTCCCTGGACGTGCGTCGGGCATTGGCTTTCTACAAGGACAGGACTGCTTCCTTCCGGCAGACGCCGCATCTCTTTGTTTGCTATGGGCGACGTCGGAAGGGCCTAAAAGTGTCCACCCAGCGCTTCTCCAAGTGGGTGGTGAGGACTATTGAACTGGCGTATGAGCTCGCGAGGAAGCCTCCGCCAGTCCTGCTTCGAGCCCACTCCACCAGAGCTGTGGCTACTTCTGCGGCCCTCCTGCGAGGAGTTGACCTGCATGAACTCTGCCGTGTGGCGACCTGGTCCCAACCATCGACCTTCGTCCGCCACTACAGGCTCGACTGCCGGTCGCGCAGAGATGCCCGGTTTGGACGTGAGGTGTTGGCTTCCGTGCTGTAGGACCTGACCCGCCGTCCGACCGGTAAGCTACACAGTCTCCTAGTGTATGAAGGCACAGAGACCACGAAGAAGAAGAACAGGTTGCTTACCTGTAACTGTGGTTCTTCGAGTGGTCATCTGTGCCATCATACACACCCGCCCTTCCTCCCCTCTTTCTCAGGTCCCTGTAGGTTCTACGGCGGACGACAGAACTGAGGAGAGACCGTTGCTCGGCGGGAGGAGCATGCGCAGTACCGGCGTGGGGGAGGGGTTCCCGCCAAGCGAACAAGCTCTAGAAGTTTCCGAACGCTACCGCGCAGGCGCTAAAGCTCCTAGTGTATGATGGCACAGATGACCACTCGAAGAACCACAGTTACAGGTAAGCAACCTGTTCTTTTACTAGCAAACCGGAGGTTAAACTAAGCCCTTACAAGAGATATGGACATGTACATAAATTGTAATAATGAAATGCATGAGGACACAACATATCCCATGAAAACCTTTCATATATTTTCAAAAATACATGATTTATAAATAATAACATACCTTTCCAAGATTGTTGTTATTTATGAGTAAAAATGTGTAAATCTGTGCAAGAATTTTAAAAAAATGAATAAAACCAATAATTACTTACCATTTTAAGAAGATGTTTCTCAATTAGAAATTTATCAATTTTAGGGGTAATTCAACTGCAGTGTAAGTAACTAAACATGAAAAATAACAGTACCAGCACACCAATCCCTCAGTGATAAAAGTGAGGCCATTTCTACCCTACACTCTTCTAGTGCGATTATTCCACTTTCAACATCCTATGGAATCCGGGGGTTTGCAGTTTCGGGAGGGGCCAGCTGCAAACCCCAAATCCTGCAAACCTCAAGATCCTGCAAACCCCAGGATTCCATAGGATATTGAAAGTGGAATAATCGCACTAGAAGAGTGTAGCACGGAAATGGCCTGAGAGAACAATCCCACATGGCACACACCTACCGAGCGGCCATGCCTTTTTGCATTCACTTCCACTGTTTCAAATCGATACCAATTACACATGTGCAGTACGCAGAGGTGTATCTAGGGTGGGGAAAGTCAGCTCCCCTATCTGATCCAGGCCTGCTGCTGTTGCCCTCACAAAGGAAAGATGCTGGTGAAGGCAGCGGCAGCAGGAAAAGCTGGGAGGGGGGTCTTTCTCAGCCCAGGGAGGCGACACATCTACACACTTCAGGCGGCACACTAATGTGTCATGATGCACAATTTGGAAAGCCCTGCACCACACCATGCTGGCTCCCATGTATGTACCTAACAACATTTTGAAAATACAACATTACCAGTATCTCCTCGAAACCTCTTGAAGAGTCCTCAAGGACAGTGCCAGAAATATAAATACATCCTTTTCAACTGGTGTGCTTTGAATGTGTTTTCATCACCATATGATCTGTGACTAGTCTCTTAAAATCTTAAGTTAAACCGTCTAGTTAGTTTTTTTTTTTTAACCAAAAGTGAAAGTGAAAGCCAGAAGTGAAAGGAAACCCCTCCACATAAGCTTGAAACTTTTCCTCTAATCATTGTTAAAATCTTTTTGCAATCATTGACTTTTTCAGTTTTCATCTTTTCCTTTCATCTTTGAAGATGTTGTTTTGGCACTCAACTCCTTTCTTTATTGGATTTTTGATGTTTTCTTCTAACTCTGGTAAAGTGTTTTGGCACTTGATCATATGACTGATACGCACACACTAGAATGTTTACTTTGAATTTGTCTCACATAAGAACAGAAGGCCTGTTTTAGATCCAACTAAAGTCCTGTCTAATCCAATTTGTGGTTCCCACCTACTAAGATGGGGTCCAAAGTCTTTTTCCTGCTCTTGTGCAGTGGTTGTTAGGAGTCTCCTGCCTCTCTCCCTCCCACATCTCCTTTTTTTTTTTCCATCTCCAGTGATATCTAGACTAAAACTGGTGGCATGATAGAGAGAATTATTGTGTGGCTCATGGTTAGAGTTTGGAAATACTACTTTTTTCTCTAGCTGAGTTGTAAAACTGGGAACTGAACTGAAGGGGAAACAAAAATAAACCCTCCCAACTCTGCTTATAGTGCATAAAGATGTCTCATCACTCTGTGAAGCATTCCCAGTTGTGGGGGAGCACAGACAAGGGTTTAGTGGCAGAGCACATGTTTACATGCTTTTCACACAGAAGTTATCAGAATCAATCCCTGCTGCTTTATAGTTCTTGAAAAAGATTCAGTAGCTAGTGATAGGAGAGCAATTTTGCCTGAGAGCGTGAAGATCCCTTGCCAATCAAAGTAGTCATTGCTGTACTGGACAAATAGCTACACCTGCTTTAAGCTAATGCTAGTTTTATAATGACCATTATATTGGGAGTGCCTGGGAGATCTGTCTCTGCCCCTGTCCACCATTTTTGATGTACAAAGACCTCAAAGAACCAGAATAACTGGGGCCCACTTGCTTTCTCTCATGATACAATTCTTTGTTTCAGCAACAACAAAGATGAGTTTCTTGGAAGCTGGCACAACTAATCGTTCTGTTGTTTGCCTTATCAAAGACAAAAGAGTATGATATCTGGAAAATAAGAAATTAAAACACATACACATCCAAAATCCAACCTCAACCTCACACCCCTGTGCCTTGCCCAGTTGTCAGCTTGCTTTAGTTGAACAGCTCCTTGTACAAAATGAAACTTCATTCTGCTAGGGCTGTCTAGGCCTGGATTCTGTCAGAGTAGGGCAGTGGCCATGGGGGTGAGATGTTCTCCAGCATTATTCCTGGATGGGGGAGGATTCTCTTGCTGCCTGGTTACCTCCCTCCCTCCCTCTCTCCCTCCCTCCCTCTCTCTCTCTGTGCCCCCTAATGTCCAAAGACATCTCACTTCATCTGTCACCCATTCTGTTCGCCTGCCCAGCTGTCAAAACACGGGGTGTCTCTTTCATTCCGGCTCACAAAGTACTGAAGGGAAAAAGGGGGGCTTTAATGCCTGTGTTTGGACACAAGCAATTATCCCTAATTATTGTTTTTCTTTTGAGCCTGCCCGTCCTGCTGGAGAGCCAGCAGATGAACAGGCCCTAATCCTCTCCAGTCAGTTGATCTCAGTGGGTTTTGCTGGACAAGTTGTCCCAAGGAGAAGGGGGCGGGGGGAAGGGCCGGGGCGGCCCTGGTGGCTTTCATCTCAATGTGAGTTTAGGGCTGATTCAAACTATTTGCGATGGGGAATTAACCTCAGAGCCAGGGCTTTCAATGGCCTCTGATAAGAGATTATATGGGTTGATGGCAAACTTTTCTTGGCAAAATGGTTTCAAAGGCCTTGGAGCTGTTAAATCAAAGCCCTATTGAATTGGGACAGGCCCCTTGTCCTGATCCTCCTTTTCTCTCCTTTACTGGTGGCTATAATTGCTGATGGGGTGGCAAGACGCAACTCTACCTCCAGCCCTTTCTACTCACAGGCCATTTCCGCACTACACTCTTATAGCGCAATTATTCCACTTTCAACATCCTATGGAATCCTGGGGTTTGCAGTTTGCAGTAAACTGCAAACTCCAGGATTCCATAGGATGTTGAAAGTGGAATAATCGCGCTATATAAGTGTATTGAGGAAATACCATCCTCACTTAGTAGCAAAGTCCCCATTGTTTGCATCCAAGATGTTTTGTTGTTGTTGTTTTGCTTGTACTGTAAAGCACTATGTAAATAAACGATATATTAATGGCACTATATAAATAAATGACAATAAATATGTCAGTTTGCTTTATTTTGTATTGTTTTGTTCTTTGTATTACATCTGGATAATTAGTTTTACAACTGCTTTGTATAGTTTTACGTTTCCATTACTCCTTCTTTCCCCAGTGTGTGTGTCTGTGTGTATTTTAGATTGTCTGCCTTTGTCAGGGCTGTCTGTGTTTTGTTGTTGCTTCACCTGTAAAGTGCCATGTATTTTGCTATATAAATAAAGGAGAAGGAGTAGGAGTCGGAGTCATAGCCTTCCAGATATTTCTTGGACTCTAGTTCCCATGGCTGTCATGGACTAAGGATGATGGAAGCAGTCATCCAACAAAATCTGGCGACCTGCATGTTCTGCACCCCTGCTTATATCCAGCTGTTCCTTTGCATCTCTCAGTCTTCCAATTCCTTATTTAATGTCATTACTTCTAAGCTGAAGTGTTGAGGGCAGGAGAGGGCAGTTATTCTTCTCTGCATACAATTTTTCAGAAATGTTGTATCCCCATAGCAGAAATAGGGCGTAGTGTAATGGAAGCAGCTTCCTTCATCCCTCACCTTTGGCTGTTCTCAGTATGGCAGATGGGAGCTGCACTCCAAGAACACATGGAGGGCCACTACTGCTCTATACACAAAGTTTTGTAGATAGTGTCAAATTTGGATATATGAGGGCTCATAGTCCATTTTCTGGTTGAAAGGACTTCAGAGAAGACATCACATGTCATTCTAGTCAGGAAAGCACCAAAGTCTTTGTAGGGCCCAGTAAGCTGAGCAAAGAATGTCCTCACTCAATACAGGGCACTTGCAAGGGTTGGAGTAAGAGAGACCATTCTGCTTGCAAGGTCTGTGCAATGCCTGCATCAAACTAGACAACATGGTATAGCAGTTGCAACCCTGGCCTGGAACCTGGGAGATCCAGGTTCATGTCTTTGCTAAGCCATGAAACTTGCTGGGTGACCTCACCCATTCTCTCAACCTGATGTACCTCATGGGGTGCTGTCAAGATGAACACGGGGAGGGGGAACACCATGCACTTGAGCTCAATGAAGGAAATATGAGGTAGAAATCGCATTAATCAGTCAGTCTATTTCTGGCCAGCTAGCTGGTGGAAAATAAGAGACCTCTTGCCCTCTTGTAAGGTTGCTTTCTTTGTCCTCCAAAGTCTGTAGCTGCCTCATGTCTGGGGCAGTGAAAAATTTTTCATCTGGAAGATTGGCTTCTGGTTCAAGAGGGAAGGGAAGGAGATTGCCTACTATGGGTGCTTGCAGATCGATTTACTTGCATGAGTCATCTGGACTTTGCCCTTGTTCTTTGGGCGCTCTTCTCCATTACTGCTTTCTGCTTTCTGACACATGCTGTTGTCAGGACTGGGTACCAATTGGTGAAGGGGGACTTCTTAGGGTGTGTGGGTCAAGCATCTTCATTGGATGTTTTAGATTTTTTAAATTATTCATTCATCCACTTGTTTATTTATTTAATTCATCTCTTGTCTGCCTCCTGGTGTGGGGCCTAAGGTGACTAACAAAAATGTTAAAACAAAAAGCTAAAAGCCTGATAATAAAAAAGTTAAAACACTACTAAGCAAGTTATCACATTAAAACACCATAAAGTGTAAAAATCATTTTAAAATGTAGCAATAGAATTAAAAATGCAGCACCCCCCACATAAAAATGACTCCCTGCAACCAATTAATAGTTAATGTGATGCCTTTGTTGGAAAGGGAAGGGAAAAGATTGACTTTTGATTTAATTGCAGCAGAGCTGGAAACATTATATGTGAACCATCTGCTAACTTGAAACTCCCAACAGTCTGCAGTCCTCAGTTTGGAAAAGTTACTCCATTTGGGGAGTAACTTTTCCAAGCTCAGGACAGCAGGCTATTTGAGTTTAAAGGTAGCAGGAATTCCTATGGACCCAGATATCATTTGTGCAGCTTCAGAATTCACCTAGCACAAAATTGGGCAAAATAAAGTCCATAGGCCACATGTGACTCCCTATGGCTATTTTTGATGCCACCAGGCCCCCGAAGTCAATTTAATTTCCCACACACACACACATATGCCATTTAGGGTATATATGGGAGAGATTTTTGCTATGTTTCCCTCTGCAGACCAATTATAGCCCAGGAAAGGCTTTTTAAAAAACCATAAGAAACTTCCAGTCATTTCATATTCTGATAAAAAGTAATCTCCTGAACCTAAAATGGCCCATGGGCAGCCTGAAAACATGGCAGAAATGTCTCCCATAGCTCCTAGAGAGGGCTAATGCAGCCTGCTAGCCTCCTACAGTTGCCCACCTCAATCTATCACATACTATGCTATGCAGTGCACATGGTGGCTGTGATCTTCACTTGTGGCCAGGACCGCCTAGATGTGAGCCACTTCAAAGGAATCAAGAACCAGGCAGGAGAGTGGCTTAACAGGTGGTGTTTGGTTAGAAGAGAACATTGGGCTGAGTCTGGACTGAAAATATTGTTTGAAAAAGAATAGAAGAATAGAGCAAGCAGGTAGAAACAGGAATGCCCAATGGAATGGGCTATGTTTTTTACTAGAAAGGTTGGGAGCCACAGAGTAGCACCGGTGCAGCCTGCTGTGTTGAGCAGGCCAGCCTTTTGTAATCCAGTAGTTGTTTCTGGATCACAACTGCCATCATCCCCCAGCCATCAGGGCACACATCTACAGAGCATCGTACTGGGGAGGGCCAAAACAGGTAAAAACAGAACACCAGGCTGTTCTGTTCCTTTGTATTTCTGGTTTAAGAAACTCAAAGGCTTCTTACTGCCTGCCATAAAGGCAGAAGTGAACCCTCTTGACTCAGATCTCCTCTTTTGCCTCTCTCGTGAAATTTTTAAAACCTCACTTTTTAAATAAGTGAGAGGATAGCAGCCTCTGAAGGAATGTTACCATTCAGAGGTTTTGGGATTTTTGGATTTCCCATTGTCCCTGCTTATAGGCCCTCCTGGCTAAGGTTGATAGGAATTAGATTCCAGCAACATCTGAGGGCCACACATTCCACCACCCTTTTCTAAGATGAGATTAGCTACAGAGGAGAGGATTCACTTAAAGATGGACCCTCAGTTCTGAATTTCCATCTCTGAGGATCCTGACTATTGTTTTCATTTTAGTTGCCTAGGCAAAGGCAATTTTAAGTCTTCACAGATGTTTTTGTTAATTGAGAGGTTTTTATTCCTGCCCATTTTATTTAGCAATTCATGTATGTTTTGAATTTTAGTGCTACATTGTAACATTTTCTTCTTTTTTAGCAAGCTTGAGAATAATTGACATTGAAGGGCAGCAAATAAATATATCAGATAAATTAGTGAATTGTTTTCAGATTAAGCATCTGGAGAGACTTATGCCCATGAAAATAAAGTCTAACCAAAAGCTCAGAAGTGCCATCTGGGTCAGTTGAACAAAGTGTCCTGTGGCACCTTTAAAAACTAACAGAGTACAGCCTATTTCGTCAGATGTATGGAGATGCATCAGATGCATTCATAATTTCGGGTGCAAATCTAATACACGTTGTTAGAGTCGGGATTGTAGACAGTGAGGTCAGGGGGAAATTAAAGACAGAAAGTACTGACAATGACATTATTTGGAGACAGTAGAACCTAGAAGCTTGCAAATTTGCTCACAGTTGCTGCTACTCCTTGGCTTTCTCCCACTGGTGCTCTGTCTGTTGGTATGTGGCCCGCAGTTGATGAGTTACTGATGTTCAAATGATCTTTCTTAAATTACTTTCTCTGCTTTTCAGTTATTACTGCTTATGATCCACACTAAAGGGAAGGAGAAAATCTCAGCCAAATATACTTTTCTGCCAAGACAGACTCATCTCTTTGCAAATAACCAAGTGGATTCTTCAGCACTAAGGAAACTTCATCTGCTTCCAGATATTAGGGCAATATGCTAAATAAACATGGAAAGGGGGATTAACAAGAAAATGCATGCTTCAATAAATGAGAGACATATTACTTCATGAAATACTATGAGTGTATCTACTTGATACAGACTTGAATGAATTTGAGTAAATGGCATTAAGTATAGCTGATCATTAGCTATTTCAATACACTGCATTAGCCAGAGAAAATTATTTCACAGTAAGAAAAAAAATGTACAACCACATCAGTGGCAAAAGCTTTCCTAAACCTCATATACAAATGAAGAAATACATGCACAGCAAACTATTTGCCCTCGTTACTACATCAATGTTATAGATCTTTTGTTCCTTGCAAATTCACTAAAGTCTAAGTCCATTTCTGCACTACGGAAATGACCCAAGTCTTCTGGAACATCTTCCAGATATTCCTTAAGATATTTCTGATTGAGAGTGGTTCTGATGGCTGAGCCCACTAGACACATTGTAGCCTGGAATAATACATTGAACTGGTCTACCATAGTCACTGTTAAGGCTACAGTCCTGTGTGTGTTCCTTTGGGTATAAATCCATGCCTTGTAACTGTCCCAAATTGCCAGGGACAGCCCTGATTAGTCTGCTATCATTTCACTTTTCCAGTCATTTTTAAAATGTCTCAGTTTTTCACTCCTCTTCACTTTCCCCCTTTGTCCTCTACTTTCAGCAATTGCACCAAACTGAGGCTTTTTCCACATGAGGATACTCTCACACATCATCCCATCACAATTCTGGCAGCACCTCTGCTGGGATGGGAGTGTGCCCCCAGAGCCTGGCTCCTCTGCACATGCAACTGGCTGCCTGCAGAAGAGAGTGCAAGGGCACACTCCATCCTTCCAGAGTGCCACCGGCCTTCTTCCCCTGGTGCAGTAGGGGATGAAGCTCGTACATTCTGGCCCTTCTGCATGGTGGGCTGCAATGGAAGGCTTATGTGATCAGGGGTCATTGATGGAGTTTCTTCATCCATGATATAGCCTGCGATCATGCCAGCTGGTGATGCAAGAAGAGCAGGACCACAATGATGTCATTCAGAAGTGTCGTCACAGTCCCATTCCTCTTGTGTCCCCATGCCAGGACACCATCATTGTGTGGAAAGGACCTGAGTCCTTATGGTTTGTGTTTGAAGGCCAGTGTGATGTAGTGGTTTGAGTTTTGATTAGGACACTGGGAGATCAGGGTTTGAATCCCTGCTTGGCCATGGAAACCCACTAGGTGACCTGGGCAAGTCATAATTTCTCAGCCTCAAAGGAAGACAAGGCCAAACTCCCTCTGAGCAGAACTTGCCCAGAAAGCCCCATGATAAGTTTGCCTTGACTTGAAGGCACACAACAAGTTTGCCTTTAATTAACTTGGAGGAAGACGAGACACTGTATTTCCCTTGCCATTAGGCACATTTGTTTCTGTTTTTCCTTTTTCTTTAGCCTTCCCTAAATTCCAGGGTTTCCTGACTTAAAATAGTAGTTTTTTATGTTTTTCTTCACAAATAACATTTGTCTTTTTGTTCTCTGGCCACAACTTTGTGGCCAAGTTCTGATGTTACTTGGCCACATGTGTCCCGGTTTTCATCTGTGAAATGTTAGGGGGTATGTTGTCATTGTATTTTTATTTCCAGGGGAGGAAAGAGATGTTTAAGGGATTCTCTGTTTCAAAGGACAAAATAACTTGGCTGGCTTGGGGTAAGAGGGACCTTGACTTTGCTGAGTGAGGGATACCATTTGCTGTTCTCCCTTCAGGCAACACAATGTGTTGGGCTAGCCCTGTGCACAATCAACTCAGCCAGATTACTGTGTTAAAATGTCATGCTGTGACAGAATCCTTAATATGGGTGACTGCCGTTGCCGAAATGTGTTTCACATTTGAGGTTGCCACCAAGTTTGTGGAGTAGGTGGGCTTCCTGGATCTTAGGCTGCCAGATTGTATTTGGGTGGCCTCAAAAGCATGTGTTTTGGTGGAACTGTGACGTTCTTAGTGCTCAAAAAGGAAAACTATGTGACACATTCCCTCAGTGTCTGCTACTGGCTCTGGGTTTACAGTACTGCCATCAAGACCATCTGCCAAGAAACAGTACCTAACGCGTGAAACATACACACTTTCTGGAAAGGAGAAAATAGAAATCATGACTGAGGCCATCCCCCCACTAGCCTGTTATAGCGCTGTTATTCCACTTTCAACATCTTATAGAATCCTGGAGTTTGCAGTTTACAGAGGGACCTCAAGGCTCCCCCCTAAACTGCAAACCTCAGGTTCCATAGGATGTTGAAAGTGGAATAATAGCACTACAACAGGCCAGTGTAGAAATGGCCTGAGTTGCTACAACCACTTCTGGGGACAGCTTAGAGCAGACAGACACTCATTTGTTACTGTGGCCCAGGCCTATCCGGAGATAGCATATGATATTGTTTTGATATCAAACCATTCGGCTTTCCTCTGCCACCCCACTCCACGTGTTTGTGAGGCCTCCGGACAAGCACGTAAACAGGTGTGGCTGGTAATTGCTGGACAGTCCATTCTCCACCTAGGCAGGCTGAACAGAGCCGGTTCATCGCTTCAGGGACCTCTCCGGCAAACACTTTCTTGCTTATGCATGATACTAACAAAGGCGCCCTGCCTCAAGCAGGTAGCTGTACTAAGAGCTCCGCATTTGCATACTGGCTACACTATTGTTGATTCGACTTTAAGCCAATCATGCTAAACTCTGACCTTTCCAAAGCTTTGTCCTGCTCCTAAATCACATTGTTCTCACTGAGTAAGGTATGGCCTGCAGTCACAATTTACCCTATAAAAGCCCCCGATTCCAAGACCTTTCTCGGATCGCTCCGAACTTCCATCCCGCCTTGCTGCCACTTTGTCTGGCAAGCTCCCCTCAGCGAACCACGCTGAGCTTCTTCACTGCACCCCAACATCGCTCTCAAACTACAGGACTACAAGACAGGTGTCGTATCACCCATCTCCCTCCGAAAATCCCTATTTCCAATTCTTTAGTTAGCTGTGTGACTGTGTTGTCTTTAATGTTTGTCCGTGTTTAATAAAACATTGTTTTTGCTATTTTAAATCGTCGACTGCTTGACTGACCTGACCCCGTAGACACTGGGTTGCAAGATCCTGCTAAGTTACCCTGCCTCTCGCTGGCTTTAGTGAGTGCTCCAGCTAATTTTCCCCAAGTTGTGGTTATCGTTGTGTGGTTATTTGGGGACCCCTCCCGGGACCCCAGAAAACAGGGTAATACTTTATTCCAATGGGCTTTAATAGGGTTTCCAGTGGGATTGGAAGGAAGCAGAAAGGCCAAAGCATGGGGCCACTGGACAGTTTGATTGCAGGGAGGATCTAGAATGAAACCTCCTTACTGACTCTTTTCATACATGACATATAAATTAGTGTTTGCATTTTTGCTTCAGTAATTCAAGCTGATTGAGAATTGCATGAAAAGTCAGGAGCTAGTTGTTAAAAAACATTCCCAGCCTACTCGTAGAAACCAGTGTCTAATCATGTTAGTTAAACTGAATCAGTAAGGAATCAGCTGTGACTATTGGCCTTTGAATCTGTGGCCTAGCCTACATGAGATGTTAAGTTCATAATTAGGACGTGATAACACATTTTCCTCCTGCAATGTGATTCCCACAGAGTTTCCTTCCTGAGCAGTCAGACTTGCAAATGAAGCCAATTTCCCAATGACCAATCACCAAATAAAGCAAGATCATTTTCAAAATGTGGGGATGACAAAAGCTTGTGCTGGGACAATCAGGCATCCCTGTCAGCTGTTTGTAATCCATGGCCATTTCTGCACGGGGCGAGGGAATCGTCCTGTGCCGCTACTTACCAGACTTCTTGGCTCCCTGGCCTGGTCTGCACTGCTCCAGAGCAGTGCATGCTCGGCGCTCCGCACTGCTCTGGGGACGAAAATGGCAGTTTCCAGTTGGTCGAGGGTCTCGACCAACTGCTGAAGCTTGCCAACCTAAAGCCCACCCCTGGCAGATCGCAGGCTCGCACTGGTGCGAGCCTGCAAATCTGCACTGGAGAGCAGGGATGGAATGGCGCACTCCATGCTTTTGAAAGACCTGTTTTAAGTGGTCTTTCAAAAGCGCGCTTGACGACCACTTGGGGTCATTCCGGAGTGGGCTGAGGTGCGGATCTACGTTAAATAGGTCCGACCCAGTCCGCTCCCAGGTGCAAGACGTCCTCCCTGGAGGACGCTCTGCACCGTTTCTATTAGCCCGTGAGGAAATGGCCCATGTCAGATTTCCAGAAAGAAGGTGGGAAAAGCACTAAAAGAACATTCAGCTAGAAACAAGATTTGGAAGAAAATTTATTTGGAGAGCCATTACTAGGCAGAAACAATCAACTGAGGTGGCAGATGATAGGGAACATCAGTGGCATCTTAACCCCAACCTTTGTTGTTAGTCCCCCGGCACTCCATCTGTTGAAGAACAGGATTTTTTTTTATTTTATTTGTATCCTGCCTTTCTCCTGGCATGGGATCCAAAGCAGCTTCCAACAATTTAAAACAAAGTTCAGCTAAAATCTTATTTTACACATGTCAGCAAATAATTCTGTTAAGAACACACATAGTGAGAACAGTTTGAAGCTCAGTTAAAACAATTAAAAAGATAGATAAAAGCACTGCATACTACACTGAACACAGCTTTCTACTACATGATTTCAGAACCAGTAGTCTGCTTAAGTAAAAGGGTCTCTGTTCACATAGTCTCATCCATACTCAGTCCAGTTTACTCTTTACATGGAAAGAGGGTGGGTTTCTCCTTTCCTCAGGCAGCAAAATGTATTGGGCTTGCCTTGCAGAAACAAGTCTGGGCAGAGTGTCTCTAGGGCAGCAGTCACTGGAATGAAAGCAGAACAGAAGATGAGAGGATGGGATCTATAGCCAAATATCTGGCATGTTCTTGTTTCACAGATTACTTTCTACCGCTGCCATTATCACCATTAACTGAAGAAATTAAATTTCACTAGGATGCGGAACTGAAAGGTAAAACAGAACATTCTTTACTGTGCCATGTTAGTGGCCAGCTTCACTATGTAGGGCAATAATAAGATTATATCTGTGCCCTACTCAGACATAAGCAAAGCTGTGCCCACCTCTTCACTTCCTTGGCAGTTCTACAACACTGCATCCAAACATTACATTTTCACCCCACGTTGTTTAGTTGGCTCTGTCTTGATATGTCAACTTTAAGTCCTTTTAAAATTCCTTATTATTTCAAACATAGAAAGGGGGGAAGTAAGCCCTTCCCCACCCCTGCCAAGCAGCCCATAGCCAACTCCCATCAAAGTGATTCAACATCACAAACAATTTCCATTTCGTAGCCAAGGCTAAATTTCTACATTCTCAGTCTCTCTCTCTTAAGACAGCCAGTCATTCCAGCCTAAGGTTTTGCTTACTCCTATAAAGACAGGTCATATGCTCCTAGATAGGTAAAATGAATAAGATCAGACTTTGGGAAAGTTACATTTTGCATGACAACTCTCAGAATCTCCACCCAGCTTATCCAGTGGGCATGGTGATTGGATTCTGGGAGATATGTCCAAAAAGTAACTTTCCCAAACTCTGACCAGGAATGGGTAAGGACCATTTTGGTGTCTCAGGAAAAATGAGTGTTTTCTGTACAGAAAGAATATAATTTATTAAACTAAACAAAAGTAAAGGGAAGCACTCCCAGCAATAGATTTGGGGAAGCAACAAGAAGGAAGTTCCATGTCAAGCAAGGTTGTGCAAAAGGTGAACTGTATTTCGTGGACTGTTTCTGTGCGTCCATGAATTCCTCTACCAGCCTTTAGTGGTAACTCCAATCTCAACATGGTCACTACTGCACTGGATGGATGACTGATCATTCTCCCATTAAGAGGGGAAGCAGATCTAGTCCAGGGTTTAAGTAGGAACATTAAAAGAGCTTTCTAAAATGCTGATGCCTACCCTCAAAATAGGTTCAGCCCTTTGGATCATTCTTTTTCATTTTAGATTAAAATTTGCCCCTTTACTGACATGACAGCCACCACACTTCACAACTCTGTGAGTCTTGCTTGTCAGGTCAGCTTGGACAATTAGTTCAGTTAGCAAGAGAAGAGTGGGCAGCCTTCCTCCTTCCTTTCATAGACAAGTGGCCATTTCCACACTAGACTGTTATAGTGCTATTATTCCACTTTCAACATCCTATGGAATTCTAGAGTTTGCAGTTTAGGGAGGGGCCTTTGAGGCTCCTCCCTAAACTGCAAACCCCAGGATTCCATAGGATGTTGAAAATGGAATAATAGCACTGTAACAGTCTAGTGAAGATATGGCCAAGATGTAACATACATCTGTGTTAATCTGATTGTTTTTTTGGTGTGACTTTTGTCTAGCTTGTTTTGTGCATAAATGTGTAGAGTTGGTGGGTGACCATGAGGGTGATGCTGCAGGCTTTAACTGCAATTCCAAAGGAAAAAACAAACAAACAAAAACCCAACCCCACACCTTCCTAATCTTCCACGTACCAGATGTTAATTCTACCCCAAAACATTTTACCTGGTGCTTTTATTGCTAGAAGAAACAGAGACCAAACATTAAGTTTTGAGTTGCCACTGCTGTTGTTTTACATGCAAAGAAGGTCAAGTTTCATTTTGCCTCATTGGAGGGATTCAGCTTTTCTCCCACTTAAAATAGCAGGTTTGCCCTTAAGCCGTTGCTGTGGTGTGATGAGGAAATCTTGCATGTCAGCTCAGTTAGCATCACATGATGAGATGGTTGATGTCCTCAGATAGCCCGAAACAGCAGGAGGCTTTTACAAATAAAATCACTGTGCATTTCATGATATCAGATGTATTAGAATTCCTTAGCTTAGAGAAAAACACATACACACAAACGTACACACATATACACAGGTTTTTTTTTTATGGTTTCAGAGCAAATTTCAAATGGGACACAGATAAGGGTCATTTTATTTTCACCATTTTTGTCCCTTACCTTCCTAGGGACTCTGTTTAGCATGTTTTTGAAAATTAGAGTTTATAGCAATATAGCCAGCAAGTGTGAAATAAGCACAGACT
The DNA here is from genome assembly GCA_948474755.1 of Ctenosaura bakeri. Lineage (NCBI taxonomy): Eukaryota > Metazoa > Chordata > Lepidosauria > Squamata > Iguanidae > Ctenosaura > Ctenosaura bakeri. The sequence continues at coordinate 295,158 of CAOLHI010001114.1, read as the reverse complement.
AATAAAATATGGTTCTCCTATCTCAGAATATGTATAGGTAAACAAGGTAGGTTTAAAATCACTGTGTATTGCATTGTGTAAGGTCAAGCATGATACAGACACTTGCTGTTCCCTAATATTGCAATTTTTTAATATGGAGATTTGGCAAAATGATTGGAAGAACTCAAATATTCTCACTACTGAATATACTAGTAGTATACTATAATATTTATAATGAGCTGAGGTCAAGTGAAGTTAGTCATGCTTTTGTTCCATCAAAATCTGTCCCCAAAAACAAAAGGGGGGGGGAAAGCAAAAATAGCCAGTCTAAGAAAAACTCTATATAAATAAGCAGAGATAGCTACACACAGCTATGGAAGCATTCCTAGCAGCAGAGAACACCATCAGCAGCACATGCACTGAGCCAGTAACACTCACCAACTCCAAGTTGTAATCTTCCAATATGGAGGCTCTATTCTTTGTTACAACATATATACAATACTTACAAAGTCCAGACAGCAATCCAGCATATCTAGCTTGCTCTATCCAGCAGAGCCCCCAGCAGACACACTTCAGGCAATGTATGTATGTTGGCTGGGATTGTGCTAACTTTATACAGACACCTAGCCAATCCTGGCCAACCCTTGTATTGTCTGCACCTGGTGCTCATCAGCCTGACTCAGCACAAACTCAGGTTGAGTCACATTCCTTTCCCCAGGTGCACTTAACAGTTAAAGCAATTAAAGCAACATGACCTTTACACATACTTCATAAAGTATTTTCTAGAGGTTTGATCCAACCTTCTCTGACAAAATCAACGAGACTAGTTGTATGCATGCATCCTTCAACTAGTTTCCAACCTAAGGCAACACTCTGTTGGAATTATCAGAGGGTTTTCTTGGCAAGATGTGTACAGAAGAGGTTGCCATTGTCTTCCTCTCAGGCTGAGAGCTTGTGACTTGTCCAAGATAATCCAGCGGGTTTCCATGGCTGAGCAGGGATCTGAATCCTCATCACCCAGATTCCTAGTCCATCATTCTAATACCATGTCAGCTCTAACGGTAACACGTTAGCTCCATTGATTTCAATGAATCTACAACAAAAACATGTAGCACAGTCTTAGGCCATTTCCACAGTAGACTGTTATAGCATTATTATACCACTTTCAACATCCTATGGAATCCAAGGGTTTGCAGTTTAGAGAGGGGCTGGCTGGCCCTTCTTTAAACTGCAAACCCCAGGATTCCATAGGATGTTGAAAGTGGTATAATAATGCTGTAACAGTCTACTGTGGAAATGGTCTTACACACGCCTAAATAGAAATAAGTCCTTCAAAGTGCAGTGGAGTCTACTGCCAAACAGGTGGATATAAGATTACAGCCTTGTGATACAATCCCATACATGTCTGCTGGCAAAACTTGTTGATTTCAGTGGGATATAACTCTGCATTTAACCTAATGTTTTTAAGGTATGAACTTGAAACAATAAATAAATAAATAAGAATATATAAAAGTAAAGTCAGCTTATTGTTGACTTCAGAAACATATGGGAAGAAAGACTACATTTGACCATGATTCTTTTCTTTTACTTCTTAATAAGCTATGGATTCATACGCTCTGTACACTGAGCAACGCCTTTGTGCTTTCAGAGCAGTCCTAAAGAGAATGAAATGCTCAGTGTTCCATGAGCTTCTTTCCATGCTCTCCAGATGACCTCTGATGTCGCCTGGGTCATTACACGCAATATACTAATGCATCTAGCACATAATTTTGTAGCCCCACCGCTCCAGAGCTGCCTGCATTCTAGCACACTTGATTACTTCAGTGGCTGGTTGTTAGTGTATAAATAAACTGCATTGCCCCAGACCCTTGGAGAATTCAGAACCTGCATTTCTCTGCCTCTGGGTTGTAGTAGACATATTGTTTTGAATGACTGAGGAGGAATATTTCAGTGAGCCAAAAGATGTAGAGATTAGAATTCAGCATTTACAAGACAAATCCAATACATGTCTACTCAGAAGTGAATCCTGTTGAATTAAATGGAGATTACTCTGAATTTATCTGGTTTACTGATATTTCATTCTTCTCTTCTGTGTTTTTTCTTCCTGTTCAAAACAACTTGCAAACTATTCTTTTTAAAGAAAAAACAGCTTTTCAGTTGAATGAGAGCATTTACAATGATTAAATAAACAAGCAAGATTATAAAAACTATACAATCTTAACTCAAAGATGTGTGGGCTGCAAGGGTTTAGGGATAAGCTAAAACCTCCCATTCCAGCTGAATTGGACTTGGCCTGACTGAATTGCTTGTATAACTCCCTTCTGCCAACTAATCTCAGACATCAGCTGGCAGAGAGATCTGCCTGTCCAACTGCTCTGCTGGCTGAGATCAGGCGGCAGAAGAGCCTGGAAAGGAGCCTAGAGAGGAGCTGAATTATGCCAGACACAAACTTCCCCCAGTCCACAGCTGCCGCAAAGTAGGGCCAGGTAGGCGGCAAATCTAAACCTGTACAATTTATAACATTCCTAATCTGGGCAGGATTTGGATTCAGCACTGCTTCTCCTGGTCTCGTGTTGGCTCAGCTGATCCTCAGCTGTCCTGGTGATTTAGAATTGCTCTCCAAAATGCTGAACTTAGGTGTTAGAAGCAGCAACTTATTACCCATTAAAAACTTATTTAAAGTAGGTATACATGCACAAAGAAAGAACTTGATGAGCATGACCAAGGAAGATCCTCTTACTCACCTGTTGTTATCTTCTGGGGTGACAGGGCAAAAAAATCTCTGAAATCAGTTTTTGGTTCTGGCAGGTTTGAATGGATTTTCATATCTGACATTTGCTTTAAATCTTAATAGTGCAGGGATTGGGAATCTTGGCAAGAATTCTCTTGAGTGTGTTAGGCCATTTCCGCACTGTTATAGTGCAACTATTCCACTTTCAACATCCTGTGGAATTCTGGGTTTTGTAGTTTACTGAGGCCAAAGAGCTCTCTGGCTGAGAATTCTAAATTCTAAATGCCCCTCTCTCTGACTTCTGGGGCTTTTGGCTAAGATCAAGTGTGTAAATGCCTTTCCCTAAACTGCAAACCCAGGATTCCATAGGATGCTCAAAGTGGAATAATAGCATTATAACAGTGTAGTGCAGAAATGGCCATGCGCCATTATAACAGTGTAGTGTAGAAATGGCCTTGTGCCAACAAGAAAGTTTCTTTCCTGTTAGCACAACACATACCAGACAGGCCAGGGTGCAGCTCTCATATTCTCCAACTATCAGCAGGGACAGTCCCAATTAATCCTCTATCATCCAACTTTTTCAGCTGCTTTTAAAATGTCCCAGTATCTCTGTCCTCCTCCTCCAACTTCCACTCATTGTCCTATTGATAACACATAATATAAAATAATGAATCGTTTTAGAAAGTGAAAAAATTAGTATTTTTCTAGCAGGTGAAGTTAGTAATTGAATATGTGCCTTTAAGTAAGATGATCGGTGTTACAGTATAACCAAGCCACCTTTTTAATTTCCCACAGTGCCCCTGTTGTAACATTACCCTAGGAACCAGACCCCAGGACAGGCATAAGAGAACCGCTGGGCCCCAACAGAGTGTTAGAGTCACAGCAGCTGGCTGGCTTCTGGCTGGGGCTTAGGGCCCAGACAGAGTGTGACAAATTATGGGCAAGCATTTCACCCCCTTTGCTTATAACTCTATAGATATTCTGTCTCATTTCCTCAAGCATTACCAGGGTTCATGATGAAGTGGTGTATTAGCAAAGGAGTAAAATGCTTCCTCACAAATTTCTTGGTACAATATGCCTCAGGACAGAGAAAGAGAAAGACACACAGATCAGACTGGAGGAAAAGCAGACAGGAAGCAATCTTTGCTATTGCCAAGGCAATCACCTTCCAAACTGAGATTGCAATTGCCTCCCTCACATAGTAGCAGAAGTTCCAGAGTCGCTCTTCTTGCTCCAGTTTACTCTCCTTGGAGTATGCCCCAAGGATGGCATGATCTGGAATTCCAATTCTCCAGGACTCCTTCTCTGGAAGATTAGCTGGTCATTACACAATTATAGCACAATGATTCCACTTTAATTGCTACAGTTCCATCCTATGGAATTGTTACTACGGTTCAGGCCTACCCGGTGATAGCACTAGATATCTCTTTTTGATATCAAAATCATTCGGCCTTCCTCTGCCACCCCGCTCCACATGTTTGCGAGGCCTCCGGACAAGCACGTAAACAGTCGCGGCCAGTAACTGTTGGACATTCCATTCTCCACCTAGGCAGGCAGAACAAAGCTACTCCGTTGCTTCAGGGACCTCCCTGCAAACACCTCTTGCTTAAGCGCGACTCCAAACAAAGACGCCCGGCCTCGAGCTGATAATCTTACAAAGCCAAGCAAGCACCTTGTATTTGCATACTGGCTATACTATTATTACATCTGCGCTAAGTCCATCATGTTAAACTTGACCTTTTCCAAAGCTTTGTCCCGCTCCAAACTCACATTGTTCTCACTGAGTATGGCATGGCCTGCAGGCACAATTCACCCTATAAAAAGCCCCCAATTCCGAGAGCACCTCGGATCGCTCCAGACTTCCATCCAGCCTTGCTGCCGCTTTGTCTGGCGAGCTCCCCTCGACCTCTACGCTGAGTTTCTTCCCTACCATCTTCAGCTTCTTCAGGACTACGAGAAAAGGTGTCGTATCACCCATTTCCCCCGAAAATCCTTATTTCTAATTCTTCCATTAGCTGTGTGATCATGGTGTCTTTACTGTTTGTTTGTCTGATAATAAAAACATCATTTTTGCTATTTTAAAACTGTCTGACTGCTTGACTGACCTGATCCCGTAGACATTGGGTTGCAAGATCCCTGCTAAGTTACCCTGCTTCTCGCTAGCTTTATTGAGTGCTCCAGCTAATTTCCCCAACTTTGTGTTTGTGTTTTGGTTATTTGGGCGCCCCTCCCGGGACCCCCAGAGAACAGGGTAGCAGAGTCCTGGACTTTTCAGCTTAGTGAGGGGCACTTCGTATTCTCAGCCAGAGAGCTCTAATACCAAACTACAAACCCCAGGATTCCAGAGGATGTAGCCATGGCAGTTAAATTCTCAACTGGATCCCATTTAGAAGAAAGGCAAGATGTAAGTTTAATAACTAAATACATAAAATTCAAAGTAGAATTCTAGTGCTTTTATTCTGTATTATGAACGGGCTCCTGGTCGAAAGGTGTTCAGGGCTTTTGTGTATCAACACCTTGAACTTGGCTCAATAGCTAACGTGACAGCCAGCCCAGTTGCCTCGTCAGCAACCAATATAGCATGTGCACAGAATAAATAGTTACTTACCCAGGATGCTAACTGCTATTACAAAAGTGGTGCATAAATGGTGTAGACTTTTCAATTTTCTAGGATTCTTCGTCAGGTGCAAGGGTATAAACAATAGAAGACAGGAAGAGGAAGAGAAAACTAAAAACCAAAAATGAAGATATGTAGATTGGTCATCCAACCTCTCTGCAACTGTAAGATAGCACCTCAAACTCAGCGATGTTCAAGTTCTTGTTGGTTGGTTGTTTATTATTTAATTTATATTCCATTTTTCTACTGGTATAGGACTAAAGGCAGCTTGAAATAAATTAATCCTCCTCCTTCTCCTCTACATCTCGCCTTTCTCTCAAAACTGGGACTCAGGGCAGCCTACAGATTAAAAATACAATAGAGTTAAAAACATAAAATACCAAGATTAAAATGGAGTTAACCAAAAACATTTAAAAATTATTTTAAGCTTCCAGTTAAAATGAGAACAAGAAGTTTAAAAATAATAGTGCAAGTTAAAACATAAAAACTGTACGGCACCTTTCTAAAACCCTTTCTTTTAAAACATATAGTTCTTGAAAGCCTGTTAGAATGGGGGGAGGAGGGGGTCAGTCTAGCCTCCCTAGGGGCAGCCACAGAGAAGGCCCTATCAGTTTTCAGCTTGCTGGTGTGGATAGTTAAATCTTTTTCTCTCCTTCGCCACTGACCGGATCCCTCGATTGATGTCTTGAGAACTGTTCCTTGTCGTTTTAAACGAGCAGAGGTTTGAAGCAACATGGCAGTCTGTATATCAACAAAGCTGTAGGCTATGGTCCTTATCACACAATATTGTTATTCTATCATAGCAGTAGTTTGGTCTTAGTCTCAGCCTTATCACACAATGTGGCTCTCTTGGTGCTACTGTGCTCTCTACAGTCATTGGGAATGTGATTCTTTTTCATGCTGAAAATAACCCATTCATTATTCGCTCCTTTTCTATAGTTCAGTAGCCAGTTTGAGTGCAGATGTCTCCTCATTGTGAGAAGAATTAGTGAGTGTAGTCTTGTTTCCCTCCCTTGGGGATTCCCAAGGAGCTCTTCATCAGTGAAATCTCAGACTACTTCCAGTGCTTGGGTGGGGAGGACAAGACATCTCAAGAGAATAGCTATGTTTTCTATGGTTTTCTACGCTCTTTAAACTCTTTTCAGATTTTTTCCTAACTTTTAATATAAGTGGTTTGCTGTTATAGTGCAATAACACTGAGAACCAAGAACAGGTTTTAAGAGGGTGATGTATAGTTTTACATTTTTACTGTACTTTTCTTTTAAATAATAATAATAATAATAATAATAATAATAATAATAATAATAATAATAATAATAAAATTTATTTCTATCCCGCCTCTCCCAATGGATCGAGGCGGCATTACAAAAATATATAAAAACATTAAAACATTAAAATGCACCCTATCCTCCCCACCCTCCAACCCTTCTATCCCCCTAAAACATATTAGTTAATTAAAACAAATTAAAAACAAGATTAACACAAAAGACAATGATGAGAGGCGATGGAACACTAATCTGGGAAGGCCTGTCGGAAGAGAACGGTCTTGACTGCTTTTTTAAAGCAGTCAAGACTGGTAATGTGCCGGGTCTCCTCCGGCAGGCCATTCCATAACTTGGGAGCGACAGAAGAAAAGGTCCTCTGGGTAACCGCAGCCAACCTAGTTCTGATTGGCTGCAGTAAATTCCTCCCAGAGGACCTTAGTGTGCGGGGCGGATTATATGGGAGAAGGCGATCCCGCAGGTAGGCTGGCCCCAAGCCATGAAGGGCTTTAAAGGTAAAAACCAACACCTTGTACTGTGCCCGGAAACGAATAGGCAGCCAGTGTAAAGACTTCAGAATTGGTGTTATGTGGTCACTTTTAGATGTTCCGGTGACCAACCTGGCTGCCATATTCTGAATTAATTGAAGTTTCCGGACTAAGCACATGGGTAGCCCTATGTAGAGTGCATTACAGAAGTCAAGCCGTGAAGTTACCAGCGCATGTGCCACTGTTTTTAGGTGTTCCAAGTCCAGGAAGGGGCGCAGCTGGCGTATCAGCCGAAGCTGATAGCAGGCACTCCTGGCTGCCGCATCAATTTGAGCTGTCATCTGAAGCGGCGAGTCCAGGAGCACTCCCAAGCTGCGGACACAGTCTTTCAGGGGAAGTGTGACCCCGTCTAGAACTGGTTGACAAACCTCTATACCTGGGCTGGGGCCCCTAACAGCAAGTACCTCCGTCTTATCTGGATTCAGCTTCAGTCTGTTTTTCCTCATCTAGTCCATTACTGCTTCTAGGCATTCATTTAGAGGTGAGATGCCATCCTTTCTTTTTATCATTTTAACTGTAAGCTTAAAATAGTTTTTAAATGTTCTTGGTTGTTTAACTCCATTTTAATCTTGGTATTTTGTGTTTTTAACTATAATATAGTCAAAATGCATATCACATTAAAAGAAAAATATCTAAAAACAACTCATGCATAATTAAAATTCATTGTTAAAATTCACAATTTAAAATTATCAAGATAGACCTGCCAGAAGAGACTAGTCTTTAATGCTGTTTTAAATTTGGACAGTGTATTCAGCTGTCAAATCTCCTCCGGCAGGTCATTCCACACCCTAGGGGTGGCTGTAGAAAAAGTCCTCTGAGTGGCAGTTCCAGCCTAATCATGGCCAGGTGAACTAAATGTCCCCCAGAGGACCTCTGTGCGGTGGATTATATGGGAGGAGGTGATAACGTGAACCCAAATCATGTAGAGGTTTAAAGATAATAACCAACACCAAGGGTAATAGTGTTATTATGGTGTTACTGCGGTCTAGGCCTACCCGGAGATAGCATTCGATATCACTTTGATATCAAACAATTCGGCTTTCCTCTGCCACCCCACTCCACGTGTTTGTGAGGCCACCGGACAAGCACGCAAACAGACACGGCCGATAATTTCTGGACATTCCATTCTCTATCCAGGCAGGCCAGATACAGCCGATTCGTCACTTCAGGGACCTCTCCGGCAAATACCTGATTGCATATGCGTGATACTAACAAAAGCTCCCTGCCCCGCGCAGGTAACCTGACAAAGCTGTACTAAGCGTTCCGTATTTGCATACTGGCTACACTATTGTTAATTCGGCTCTAATTCAATCATGCTAAAACCTGACCTTTCCAAGGCTTTGTCCCACTCCTAAAATGTATTGTTCTCACCGAGTAAGGTATGGCCCGCAGTCACAATTCACCCTATAAAAACCCCTGATTCCAAGACCTTCCTCGGATCGCTCCGGACTTCCATCCAGCCTTGCTGCCGCTTTGTCTGGCAAGCCGTCCCCTCAGTCCCACGTACTGAGACTCCATACCAATGAACTCAATCTCCAAACCTCTCCAGGACTACGAGACAGGTGTCGTATCACCCATTTCCCTCTGAAAAATCCCTATTCCAAGTCAATCTCTGATTCTTTAGTTATCTGTGTGATTGTGGTGTCTTTAGTGTTTGTCTGTACTTAATAAACATCATTTTTACTATTTTGACCTGTCTGGCTGTTTGACTGACCTGACCTCGTAGATGCTGGGTTGCAAGATCCTGCTAAGTTACCCTGCCTCTCGCTAGCTTTAGTGAGCGCTCCAGCTAATTTTCCCCAAAGTTGTGTTGTTGTTTGGTTATTTAGGTGTCCCTCCCGGTACCCCCAGAAATCAGGGTAACAATGGGTTAATGAGTACAAATGAAGCAGTTTTGAACAAGACAACCAGAAACAACTGACTAGTGTGATAAGCATTTTTGTTTTTCAGAGGGCATCAAAAGGCATCAAAAATGGTGGAAGATGGTGTTTCTCTTCCTGTGCCACCTCTTACAATGAGAGATTTGGGCAGTGATGGGTGGGCTGTAATGATGTCATGTTATAATGTTATTACAGCTATGTTTTAGCCAGAAGATAGATAGATAGACAGACAGATAGATGATCGAAACAAACCAATCAGTAAGCACAAGGCAGGGCAAATGGGGTGGTGATAATGGCATTAGTGCAGATAAAAAAACCTGTGCAGTTCAGGCTGTTACAGTGCAAATGTGGGAAGGATGTGAAATACAGCATGGACAGTCAGCTATCATTGTGAGGACAGGTAAAGCAGTTTTCAAACAGTATAACCTGGCATAACAGCATGGTGTGATAATAACCTAAATTTAAGGGATACCTATGCAAAAAAAAAAGTCAATTGGAACGCTAGTCTACTCTGAATGCAAAGGAAGTGATCAAGCAGGTGGGTTGATTACACCACCATTCTTGCATATTTAACCCTTGCTCTCCTTTTCTTCAGCCTCAAAGGCTTTTCTGTAGTTGCCAACTTTCCCTCAGGAGTCATTTGTTTTTTTTTGTGTATGCCTTCAAGTTGTTTCCAACTTATGGTGACACTCAGGTGAACTTGTGGAGTTTTCTTGGCAAGATTTGTTCAGAGGGGATTTGCCTTTGCAGTGCTCTGAGGCTGAGAGAATATGACTTGCCCAAGGGTTCAGAGGTCAAAAGCCTATTGTAGGCAGGGCCAGAGGTCAAAGGGTGGAGCCTTTTACAACATTGTTGTCATGAACCAACTTGCACTAAATCTTCTGCTAGTTCTTATTTAACAATTTGCAAGATAATGCTACTGCCAGAACTTCTCAGGATGGTCTGATGAGTCAATTTATTTCACTAGAAGAGGTGCAGAATTCGTCAAGCACCTCTCCCTCTTCTCTGGCAGCAAAATGGTAACAAAATCTGTAATTAATTTGTTACGGGTTTATGACCTCTCAAAATCTGCTGCCTGAGATTCTGCCTGATTTCTACTGTCACATTCTGCCTAAAGCAGTACTGGCAATCATGTGCCCCTGGAGCCCGCTGAACCCCTCAACACCAAGAAATAAAAAAAAATGCTAAAAAATGCTATTTTTGTTGAAAACTGGCCTGGAGGCACTGCTTCACCAGTCAACACCAGTAAACACTGTTTTCCCCTCCCTCTCTCCTTCCCTGCCTCCCAAACAATCTAACCGGTAGAGTATAGTTAAGTGAGGGCATTGGCCACCCCATAGAAATTCTGCCCTTCATAAAACTTTTCTTGAATCTCAATATTTCTAGCACTGCAGCAACATAAAACCTCAATTGACTATTAGAGGTACAGTTTATGTATCCAAAGAAAGGAGCAAGCAAAGTTCCCAGGGGACTGTGAACACAGTAAACAGAAGAGCTCTAGGGGTGAGCAATTTTCAGTGTTTTATTCTCTGCAATGCTAGAAATGAGGGTGGGGATTGAAGGGAAATGTCGTTGGGAGAGTAGAAATCTTATGGCAGCCTTCCTTGTAGCTATACCCCTGCATCATCTTCAAGAACCATTACTAGTTGCATCCAAGCAAAGGGTGACTAAGAAGTAACTTTTGGCTTCTGATTTCAGGCAATGCTGTGGCCTGGGCCGGGTCAGGAGGATCAAAACAAATAGCCCTCAGACTATCTGCACATGCCCACTGCAGGCTTAAAGGTAGTGCTGTTACCACGGTTCTGACATGCCTGGTGATAGCATCAGATATCTCTTGATATCAAACTTATTTGGCCTTCACTTGACCTTTCTCTGCCACCCTGCTCCACGTGTTTGCAAGGGCCACCGGACAAGCATGTAAACAGGCGTGGCCGTTAATGGTTGGACATTCCAATCCCCATTTAGGCAGGCAGATTAATGCCTCTCCATTGCTTCAGGGACCATTTTCTTGCAGACACACCTTGCTTAAGCGCGACTCTACACAAAGACGCACGGCCCTGAGCCGGCACCCTCTCAATGCTGAGCCATCTGCATACTGGCTGCACTACTGTTATCCAGCGCTAAGCTACTCATGTAAAACCTGACCTTTTCCAACGCTTTTGTCCCGCTCCAAATTCTCTTTGTTCTCACCGAGTATGGCATGGCCTGTAGGCACAATCCATCCTATAAAAAGTCCCCAATTCTGAGCCCACCTCGGAACACTCCGGACTGCTATCATGCCTTGCTGTCGGTTGGTCTAGCAAGTCGCCCCCTCAGCGAACCGCGCTGAGCTTTCCTCCCTGCAATCCTCCGCTTCTCTCCAGGACTATGAGAAAAGGTGTTGTATCACCCATTTCCCCTGAAAACTCTTATTTCTAATTTCCTAGTTAGCGGTGTGCTTGTGGTGTCTTTTCTGTTGTTTGTTCTTTAATAAAGCTATCATTTTTACTATTTTAAAAACTGTCTGACTGCTCTCCTGGCCTGACGCTGTATACATAGGGTTAAAAGATCCAAGCTAAAGTTACCCTGTCTCTCGCTAACTTAAGAGAGTGCTCGAGTTAATTTCCCCATCTTGCATTTTATTTGGTTATTTGGGCATCCCTCCCAGGACCCCCACAATACAAGGTAACAGTGCTCCCTGAGACACTTTTAAAATGCCTGTATAGAGCTATAGAGGCATCTTCCCTTCTTACAGCAGCAAACTACAACAACAACCTTTTGCAGAGACAGCAATATTTCTATGATGGTCCCGAAGGACTCCATTACATGATTTCCCTAGTGGGAAAACTTCCTGCTTTAAGAAGGCACCACATTCCCTTCCAAAAAGACCACACTGGAGAAGCCCACCCCTAATCTGTTGCCTGTCTGATCTCGCCCAAAGGGAAAATCCTTCTTGCCCACTGCAACAGCAGCAAATGGAGAGAAGCTGTTTCTCTTCAAGGGAACAACTCTTATGCAGCGGGTGTGTTGTGGAGGATATTGTACACTTAATCAAACACACATTTTTGTAACCTCAAGTTATAACCAACACATGGTAAAAGATAATTATTTTAAGACTTCCAAGCTGAACTAGTTTGACAGTGGGAGGTGAATCTCTCTGAATCTGGCAACATTTTTCATTCACTGGTCGACTTTAACAAGTGCAAAAAAGAAATAAACTCAGACAGCATAAAGTGTAGCTATGTCAGTGCTGGAAGGACCCCCACAAGGGCTTCCAGGTGCCCTCCATCAATATTCCTTCCTCCCAAGCTTAAAGGAAAGTTGATTTATGTGCTGAAGATGGAGTTTACCTTACTCCTCTCCAAATCCTCCTCAATCACTCTTGTCCCAATTGAGCTGTTGAGCCCTAATAAATACTTCTGGCAATCAGGGGAACGCCAGCTTCTCCTACCCCCAACCTCTCCCTTATGTCATGCTATGCAAAGGGCAACTTTTCGATTTTTAAATGTTTATTTGTATTTCACATGCTAAAATCATGGGGCTGGTCTCATCAGAGATGAAACCTGAAATATATTTATTGAATATGATAGACAAACAATTAGAATTGAGGGTTATTACTACTACTACTATTACATGATCAGTACAGCAAGGATGTGCAAAATACTGTGTGATGGTTTTCCTCCCTGCCTTTTTAAAGATGAGATGGAAACTCTATCAATTCTTCCCTGGATTAACTTAATTATATGTTTAATTTATTATAGTATCAAAGATCTAAGTTTAACCAATTTAGTGCATGTGCAAAGCTTACTTGTGAAAACAAGTCTTTCCTTGAGGAAGTCTGGGAAATCATGGAGAAAGCAGTTTGATAAGAAGGCAATATTCTTTCTTCTGTTTCAAGATAGATGGTTTGAAGAGCTTACCCCTACTTCCTATACTTACTTTTCCTTATGGTTTATCTAGACAGACCTGTTCTAGTTTATCAAGGGCCCTTTGATACTTGATAAATACAGAATTATATTCCACCTAAACTGCCATGGTACCATCCCACAGAATCTGAGGATTTGTAGTTTAGGAAGGAGCACTTAGAATCCCCTGCCGGAGAGCTCTAGTGCCTCATGCCAAGATTCCATAGAATGTTGACATGGCAATTAAAAGAGAACCATAGAGCATGTGATATGAAAGGGACCCAAATTGTGGTGCTACCCCTCATTCCATTCAGTTAAAGCAGGAGTGGGAAACTTTAGGCCCTCCACATGTTTTTGACTACCATTCCCATAATTCTTTCTCATTGGCCATACTGCATGGAGCCAATATGAGTTCTAAGCCGAACTAGCTGGAGAATCAAAGGTTCTTCACCCTAAGTCAGGCTAGTGCTCAAAAGAGAAGAGATGTGGCATTTCTCTCGGTCCTTATCCCATTGTGCTTAGAAAAGAGAAGAGAACCAAGAAAATCTTCCCTCTGGAGACATTTGCTGATCGACCTGAGTAGGCCTGCTTCCCAGCTCTCAGGCAAGCTACAAATAATAAAAGGCAACCTTTTGCATAAATCTTTTATATTACAGAGTAGATTACCCAGACACTGTAAATCAATTGCTACATCAACCTGAGAGATGACTTATAGTACAATTCATCATGCCTGACTTACTCCCTATTTTGCCAGGATATATACTATAATATCGGATTTTTTTGCCTGATAACTTCCCAGCTGCCCCCTACACACAAATACAATACAGTTCTCATATATCCTATGCAACCACACTCCCCACTAACTACATCTAATATGGGGAGTAAGAATGCGTGGAGGATATATGGACTATCTTGCATTTGTGGGGGGGAAATGGTTGGAAAGATACTAGACAAAATATTTGATATTTTTAAAGCTGAAAGGTTCAAATGGGGAATCCATCTGCAGCTGACTCTAACAGCAAATTCTTGACACTTTTAAAACATTGGTCCTCATAAAAATCTGCTTATAGAGGACTGGGAATCAGGAAGCTCCCCAATTTATATCTCTCATGATCCATAAACAGAACTTAGACGTGTTACTTTTCTGGACTACAGTCCTCAAAATCTCCTGGCCAACATGGAGAATTCTAGGAGCTGTGATCCAAAAAAGTAACTGGCTATAATTCACAAGGAGGGCTCATAAACAAGCCTCTCTTTCCTCTCAGATGTAAGCCCATTGTATCCTAAATAAGGATTGTGTTGTCAGCTGCTCTCCTTTTGCTGGCCAACAAAAACATTTCTCTTTAAGCAGGCTTTTATATGAGCTGGGGAGCTTTTTGGTTGTTTATTAACCTGTTTTTAAAATTGCAAATTGTTGCATGTTTTTATAATTTTATATGTTTTTAATGTTTTTAAATGTTTTAAATGTTTTTAATATTTTAACTTATTTTTGGAAGGTGCCTTGGGTCCCATTCTAGGAGAAAAGGAATTATACAAATAAAATAAATAAATACATTTATTTATTTATTTAAGTAACAACAGCAGCAGCAGTAGCAATAATAATAATGATATCTTCCCTGTGCAATTGATAAGAGACCCAGCTTGGTGTAGGCTTGGACTAGGACTCTGGGGAGATGAGTTCAAATTCCCACTCAACCATGGAAACCTACTTTCTTCACCTGGAGTGGGGAAGGCAATAGCAAACTTCCTCTGAAGAAATCTTACCAAGAAAATCCTGTGATAGCTTCGCCTTAGAATGGCCTTCGGTCAAAACTGACTTGAAGTCACACAGCAACAACAATGCAGTGGTGTTGTTGTTCCTAGCAGTGACATGAAGTGCTTGGAACACTCTAAAGTGCTGTATAAATCAACACTAATTATTATTACTGCCCATTTTTGTTTTGCATCAGAGGCTACAATTTGTAATTTTAAAATGAAATAGCTATGCCTTGGACACAATAAACAATCCTTCTAGCAAATTGTGACAATGCGTATTGAGCCATCCTGCGCTATGAGGCGCTGCATGAGGTACACCAATATACACTCCCTCCCTTTTCTGCAAGGTGACCCATGGCTCTATGATGCTCTTGCATGATGGGACCCATTGCACAATGGGATCCATGGTGCTATGGTAGCTTTGTTTGCACAGTGCTCCTGACGACATAGCTGTATCTCTACTCCCCCGAGAATGTAAATGTTGTGCAATGGTACTTGTTTTGCAGCAGACTTATGATCCCAGTGGGTACATGACCCCATATAAGCTGTGCCTTTCCTACATGACCTCGTTTAGCAATGGGATTCCAAGAAATGTTTGTGGCATTAACAGACATTTGGGTGGTGATGGGGAGGAGGGGCCATAGGAACAGCAGCAGCAGCAGGACACAGCCTTTGATGGGTTCTAATAGCGACACACACACACACACATACACACCAGCTTAAGGAAGTTGTCCAACATGTATTAAAAGATTCCCCACAGCAACTGAGAACTGTTTGGATCAGAGAGGCAACTTTCATAGGATAAGTTAGCATAAGGCAAACATCAAAACACAACTGCAGCCAAAACAGAAGGGGAAGAAAACTGTCCAACCTCTCAAGAAAGCCAGAAAGCTCCTGGCTTTAAGCAGCAAACTAAACGAATAAGGTTGTTGGGGGGAGAAGGATCACAGCAAATAAATGGAAAGGCACAAGATACGCCCCCCCCCAAAAAAAGGCAGTGATGTGGTGGTAGTTGGCTTGAACCTAAAAGACAGTGGACTTTCTCAAGCCATTTGCCAAAATGTTCCCACAAAGAAATAAAATGTTTTGCAATTAAACTTTAATGGATTCCTCAAAGTGATAGGAAATGCTTTAAAAATAGAAAGAAGAGGGCAAAGGAGTTTCAGTTTTAGAACAATAGCTTATTTCTTTAGTATGCTTATTTCTGGTCTTTCATTTAGTAGATTCCAGGGTGGTATAGCAAATGTATCAGAAAACACAACAATATGCAATAAAATCATTAACACTTACAGTGAAAATGAAGCAGCTAAGACATTTCTCAAGTTAAAAAGCCAAGGAAGATAGAAAATACCTTAATATGTCATTGAACACAATGCAAAGCGTGTGGTGGGAGAGGGGTTAAGAAAATGACTTAATTTTTTTTAATGACAATTCACAGAATGCCTCAGCCTACATAATTGTGGTATCTGAAGGACTGTGGTAGTTGTTGTCCAAAATGTAATCTTTCCAGTCTTTTCACCATGTGCTCCTGTTTACAGTGGACGTTTTATACCACAGGGCACCACCACTAAAAAACCTCTTGGCTTTTGATGTTACTTAGATCTCTTTGGATAAGGAAGATCATTGCTGAAGAGTTTCAGTGAGCAAAATAATGAATTAAAGACAGACACAGTGCCAAAGAAATTAATGGTGGGAAATAATTGAGTAAAAGACTGGAACTGAAATGAAGGTAGAGCCAAAGCTCTGGCTGCCAAAATAAATATTTTTGATGATAATCAACCAGTATCTATAGAGCAGGGAAGCAGCTTGGGTTCCTCTAGATATTATTGGAATCCTCACCAGCCCCACTCCCTCCAGCTACACTGGCTAGGACTAATGGGCGCTGCAGTCCAACAACATTTGGAGAGCCATATGTTCCCCCACTCCCTGCTACAGAGCTTGAGAAAAATGAAACATCACAACTGAAATGGGAATATATATTTTTAGCAAGTCAAAAGATGGGAGAGATCAAGGAATCTGGCACAAACATCAAGCAAATGGAAGCAACCATAGAGGAGGAGGAGAAAGACAGCATAAGTCAATGAGACATATTAGGTCACTTGAGTTTAGGGATATGAAAGGAGCAATGAGGTTCATTTGAACGGGTCCTAATAGAGACACAAGCCATGGGTACTAGGATTCAGAGAGCCAGCGCTGGTGTAGTGGTTTGAGTGTTGGACTATGATCCTGGAGACCAGGGTTTGAGTCTCACCCACCAAGGGACCTTGGGTGCATCACACACTCTCAGCTCCAAAAGCTCCATGAAAGGTTTGCTTTAGGTTTGCCATAAGTTAGAAACAACTTGAAGGCACACAACAACAACAAAAATAGGATTTAACTGCCCATACCAAGGCCGCAGTTTTTCCATCCCCTTAGTTATCACTTTATTCTCAGTGCCTGCTATTAATGTGTTGACCAGGAGACAGGGAAAGCTGGATGTTTCCTGCATTTTGCATGGCATCCTAGGGTATTTGTTGACTTTGAGAAGTTCTCATCAGTGAAACAAGGGGAAGGGGTAGGTGTGTAGCAGAACAGAGTTCATTAACATAGGATTGTTTTGCAGAGGAACATTTCACCATTTGCAATAGTTAGTCCAGAGTATGTAAGATCACACCCCCATCCCTAGAGCTGGCATTCCAAACAGCAGATGGTGTTTGGCAAATCAAAATAGCTAAGAGTTTAGCTGATCCTGAAGAAAGAAGAAGGAATTAAAACAGCATTCCGATTTTTCATGGTCCCAGTGAATTTAATGCCCCAGTCCTGAGAAGACCAACTGATCCCAATTATTTCAGACTGAAAGAGTAAGCATTCTTGTCTTTCATTTGCTGAGAAGGATCCATTACTGTGTGAAATCCACATTTTCTAGCTAATTAATTTTCTTTGGCAATATTTTAGTGATTTTATCTAGACACAGACAAATAGATGGTTAAAAAAAGAAAGAAAGAAAAGAATTGTAAATGTTTCCTACTGATCTCCACTGGTGAGGGTTGTCTTCTCCTCAACTTCTTTTGGCAGCTGCTCTGGGGGCATCATTGCTCCACCCTTGCTAAGGAGAGACCTGAAAGCAGAGAATGCAATATATTCCTCATGCCCAGGTGATCTTCATCCTCTGCTGAGCCTGCCAGCCAAGGTGCCAATTAGTGCCAATTGCATTAGAGGACTTGACAACATGGACACCTAGCCAGTTAGGAACAGAACTGAAAGCCTCCAACTGATTTCGTAGAGGTCACTGGAAAGCAATTGAATGGTAATAATTTTTTAGTCACTACCTACTTGGGTTGCAATCAAATCAGTGACCTGGAGGTAAAAGGCTATATATCCTATTACCAATCAGCTAAACTGTTCAGCTGGCCTTATTACTGCAATTTTAATTAACTGAGCCAATGACACGAAAGTGGGAGGGAGGGAGGACACATATGTCATATGCAACAGTGTGTGCTTCTTTGGATGCCCTTCTGTACGTACAGAAATGCCATCACAATCAGCATCCCAGGCTTGGTGCTTGACATTCAGTGTCACAGCAGGCCAAAAGCGGATTAGCAAACAGTCCTGCTCAAACTGTCCCAGGTACGTCTCGAAGCAACAGTGCATGCATGGATATCAGAAGTGCAGCCCAATACTTCTGAGGAGCTTGATCAAACTCTTTGAACGGAAGTGACAGGAATTTACTTCATTGTGTCCAATGAGCAGAGGAGACTCTGGACTGTGGTTGGGTGATTGAGATGAGTAGGGGGAGGTGTAGTGGCTATAAAAAGAAAAGTGAATCATTAACATGGGACTCAAACATATCATCTGTGAGCTCATTTTTCTCTCAACTTCGTTTGTTACGTTTATATCCCACATTTTCCCTAAGGAATTCAGTGTGGCATAATAGTCCTCGTCATCCCCACTTTATCACAATCACCCTCTGGGGTAGGCCAGGCAGAGAGACACAGAGAGAGAAGGGAGAATGGCAGCAGGTCATTGAGTTTCATGGCTTAGCGGGGACATAAACCTGGGTTGTCCAAATCCCATTCCCACAACAGCACTGCGTCCACAACATCACCTTGGCTAACTGCTTTCCCTTTCCTTACCAGCAATATGAGAATAATGATAGCAGTCACCTTTCAGAGTTTTGGGGGGCATCTCTGTGATAATGTGCATACAGTAAGTAGAGAAATCCTGTAGAAATGCAAGAGGATGCTCCTAAATTGTTTGTTACAAGTAACCTAATCTGTCTATCCACTCCTTTCTTTAAAGCAAGGAAATACTTCTCTCAGACAAAAGAATTGGTACGAGGGATTGGGGAGGAGGATACAGAGTGGAAATGTTTTTCTTTGGGAAAGGCTTTTGTAAGACTTCTTTGCTTAATGACTTCCAACTGATTTATCCAGCTTTGATACTGCTTTGGATAGCTCAGAGACTTCTCAAAGAATGGCCAGAAAATCCTCTTGACGTGGATTTTCAGAATCTTCAGGCTGGTTTGTCCTGGTCCTCATGAGAAATCATTCTTTTCCCAGTCATTTGAGTTCTTCTGAAACATTTAATATCTCTTACAGTTCAGAAATACAGGGAGACCTTCACATTAGGATAATATAATGTGGTACCCTCAAAACCTCTTGAAGGTTGTTGCAAAAAAATGCCTTTGCCTAGTTGTATTTGTCCCTGTGTTGCCAAGGAAAGGGAAGCAGTCCATAACTTGTTTAGTGAGTTTATTGTTTTAACCAAAGCCCCTTACAAGTCTGCAAAGAGGTACTATGTACACAAAGAAAACAAAATACAAGAAAAATGATGTTATCAACAGTAGCCTATAATTTACAGAGAATAATATAAAGGAATTTCAGAATTACCACCAACCAACTCAAATTAATAATCTGAGTCTCCAAAAAGCCAGCTCTTGTGTTCTGCTCTTTTTACAATGGCCTTAGACCCATCTCCTTTTTTAAGTCCTCACTTTTCCTGATCCTGGAATAACACACACACACACTCCCCACCCCCCAAGTGTGTGTGTGTTCTGCTTCACCCAACTTACTGGGAATAGTTTAGTATTTTGAGATTTTTCTTGCCGGCTGGCCCCTCCCGAAACTGCAAACCCCAGGATTCCATAGGATGTTGCAAGTGGAATGATAGCGCTCTCACAGTCTAATGCGGAAATGACCCTAGTTGTGTCTTCTCAGAAGTAAACCACACTAGCTTTGATAGGACTTACTCCCAGGTACATTTTTAAACACCGCAGATAGTATTGAGCTTATATACTGAGAGCAAATGTGGTGTTCCGGACTAGAATTAGAATGTTGGGCTGGGCTTTAGGAGACCCCAGTTCAAGTTCTCTTTCAGCTGTGAAACTTGGGTCTAATTACTCTTTTCAAACTGATCTATGTCGCAGGATAGCTGTGAGCATGAATTAGAGAGGGGAAAAGGCATGTTTGCTACCTTCAGCTCATTGAAGGTAGAGAGTGAAACAAATTAATTAAATAGAAACATCAGGAAACCTCCCTTATATAGACTGAATTTCTTAAAAAAAAATGTATTCAGTGCAGTTTGCTACAATCTACTACTCCCCCCCTCCAAAAAAAACCTCATACAGGTCTTTCTTTTCTTGGTTTCCTAATCAAGTTTTCCACATTGTTCCAAGCTCTGTCAAGCTGCATATAAGTGGTATTAGGTCGAGAAGCCTAGATGCACTGTATATGCACTGGGGTGTGTGTGTGTGTGAAGTGATCAGTATCACTGCTCCATCCATTATTTTTTCTGTGAAGCCAAGCACATTTAGTGCTTTGGGTAATTCTCCAGATTCTGAGTCAGCTACATTCAGGCTGACAGAACTCAAAACTAGTGTGTAGGTGCCTGCCATCCGCCCCCACCCCATGTTGTATATTTCAGCCAAGGGTCACTTTGGGTATGTCAAATCCTTTGAGCCCCAGGAAACCCAGTGATAGATTTCTCTTAGGATCAACATAACTCTGAAACAACTTGAGGGCACACCACCACCACCACAACTTCATCCTAAGAAGTGGGGTTATATCTGTGAAAGCTCACACAAAAATAAGAACCAGTTAGCCTTCAAGGTTCTGCCACATTTCTTTTCTTCTGCCCTTCCCTACCTCCTTTTTTCAGTCTCAAATTTGTTAGTTTAGCCACATAATTTGTACTTTGGGTTCCTAGTTTTCATAGAACAAAGGTGACTCTGGGAGCTGACTTTCTTGAAAATGAAAATTGACCACAACAACACGTTCTTTATTTTATAATGAAAGATTTTTCTAAGTCAGCATGTTACTTTAGATAACTGTATGTGCCTTCAAGTCACCTGTTGACTTACAAAGACCCCATGAAATTCATAAGGTTTTCTTAGGCAATTGTTACCCTGAGAATTGGGGGGGGGTCCCGTGAGGGGCACCCAGGTTGCCAATTAAAATACCAAATTGGGGAAAATTAGCTCAAACACTGTTTTGGCTAGCAAGAGGCAGGGTAACGTTGCGAGGACCTTTTAACCCAATGTCTACGGCTTCAGGTCAGGGAATAGGCATACAAGGTTTTAAAAGTAACAAAATAATCATTTTATTGAAGAACAACAGCGAATAAACCCAACACACACACACTATCTAACTGGGAGGCAGAAGGGGAGATAGTAAGGATAGGTAATACGACCTGGTCTCGATGTCCAGGAAGAAGATAGATGAGGTTCCGAAGTGGAAAGCTCAGCATGGCGGGATGAGGGGAGTTCTTTAGACAAACCAGCGGCAGGGCAGGATGGCAGTCCAAATAGTCCGAAGACTGCTTGGAAATCTGGGGTTTTTATAGGGAAGTTTGTGCCTTTCGGCTATGGCAAGCCAGGTGAGAACCAAAAGGAGTTTTGGCACTGGACAAAAGGATTGAAAGAGGTCCACTTAACCTGATGGGATTATCTCCTGATTACAATGGTGTAGCTCGGATGCAAATGACTTGTTTACTGAACTGGCTCGGCCGAGAGCCACACATCTATTGTAAAGTGCACATGGGTAGTTCCCTAAAGTGGGGAGTGGAATTTCAGTTTGCTGGCCACAAAGAGGATGGAACGCAAGAGCAATTAATGGCCGCACTCATGTCCGTGCTTGTCCAGAGAACTTACAAACACATGGGGTGAGGTAACTGAGAGTGGGTCCAGCTAAAGTCGAATTAGACGATATCAAAATGATATCTGGGGTCCTCACACAAGGGTGCCATACCAGAAGTAACACAATGAATGCTCCAAGGTGGTTTTGCCAGTTTCTTTCTCTGAAATGTAGCCTACAGCTCCTGGTTGTTGTTGTGTGTTGTTACTGCGCTCTAGGCCTACCCGGAGATAGCACTCGATATCACTTTTGATATCAAACAAATTCGGCTTTCCTCTGCCACCCCGCTCCACGTGTTTGTGAGGCCACCAGACAAGCACGCAAACAGGCACGGCCGATAATTGCTGGACATTCCATTCTCTACCCGGGCAGGCCAGATACAGCTGGTTCGTCACTTCAGGGACCTCTCCGGCAAACACCTCATTGCATATGCGCGATACTAACAAAGGCTCCCTGCCCTGAGCAGGCAACCTGACAAAGCTGTACTAAATGCTCTGCATTTGCATACTGGCTACACTATTGTTAATTTGGCTCTAATTCAATCATGCTAAATTCTGACCTTTCCAAAGCTTTGTCCTGCTCCTAAAACACATTGTTCTCACTGAGTAAGGCATGGCCTGCATCCTATTTATTCAACCTATAAAAACCCCTGATTCCGAGACCTTCCTCGGATGGCTCCTGAGTTCCATCCAGCCTTGCCGCTACTCTGCTTGGTGAGCTGCCCTCAGCCAATCATGCTGAGTTTCTTCATCGCACCCCAACTTCGCTCTCAAGGTCCAGGACTACGAGACAGGTGTCGTATCACCCATTTCCCTCTGAAAATCCCTGAGTCAATCTCTGATTCCTTAGTTATCTGTGTGACTGTGGTGTCTTTAATATCTGTCTGTACTTAATATCATTTTTATTATTTTAACCCATCTGGCTGCTTGACTGACCTGACCCAGTAGAAGCTGGGTTGCAAGATCCTGCTAAGTTACCCTGCCTCTCACTAGCTTTAGTGAGTGCTCCAGCTAATTTTCCCCAAAGTTGTGTAGTTGTGTGGTTATTTAGGTAACCCTCCTGGGACCCCCAGCAAACAGGGTAACAGTGTCTTCAAATCCTTTCTTACTTATGACGACTAAGGTGAATCTATCATGGGGTTTTCTAGGTGCTGAGATTGTGTGATGTGTCCAGAGTTACCCAGTGGATTTCCATTGTTAAATGTGGAACTGAACCCTGATCTCCAGGATCTTTGTCCAATGCTCGAACCACTACACCATGTTGGTTTTGGTATATACACTTTAATGTTGCTCACTTTATTTTATTCAGAACATATGTCTGGCTGGGAAATGGAGACCATGTCTTTAAAAAAGTAGACATTCTTCAACATGCAAATGTTAGTCCCTATGTGCTTTTGACACAGAAGATTGGAAAAATCCAATAACAGGACAATCTTATACTTGTTAACTCAGAAGTAAGTCCCAGTAAATAAGTTCAATGGCATTTACTCACAGTCTGTGAAGAACTGCAACCTAAACACATTTCAAGCTCAAAGGAAATGAATGGCATCCTGGACTCCTTTGTGTTTGGCTAAGAGATGCTTGTGGAAGCTGAGTAATGAGGAAAAAATTAAAGAGCTTTATGTGATTTTTGATTTTGGAACAACAAGAAGGAAAATGAATGACACAACTGAATGCAAGCAACAGAAAGAACTATCAAAACAAAACTGCAAATACAGTAATTTGTCTTGGCGCAAACATACATATTATGGCATGAGTTTCAGAAACTAGAGTACATTTTATAAGGCTTACATTTTTATTCAGTTGTAGTAGCTACATAATATGATTTTGGGATAAAACTTATTACAATCCTGGAAATATCATTTTCCACTTTAAATTTCCTATTCATAAACCTCCTTCTATTTAAACATGGTAATTGACACTTTACACTTCACCTAACACCATACCACCAAGTTCATTACGATTTCATACTGTGCATTCCTGTTGGATGAAATTACATATGTTTTTGCTGCTAAGCTGTTGATGGACTGATTAATGACTGAAGGGGGAGTGCTGCATTTTATCCTTGTATGTTTAAGGAAATATCAAAAAGGGCATGGCACTAAAGGCAAGCTTTTTTCTTTTTGAAAATGGAATGGGAGGACAGATCTATCATGTGCAGTTCTGTTATTCCAGTGGAAGGAAAAATTGGGAGTATAGGCCTGTGCAAAGCATGATTTCTCTCTGTTCTTTTCCCTAATTGGAAAGAGCTGCTTGGACATGGCTCATCCAGTTTGATTCACATCTTTAACATAACTGCTTTTATGGCTGTGGTTTTTATCACTGGAGAGTTCTCTTATTGTCTTTAGCTGTGTTCGGAACTCTTGTCACACAAATATCAAGACTTCTAGAACAGACAGTGTAAACTTTCTAATTTCTTCTGGGCCATTTCCACAATAGTACTATAACAGTCTAATGTGGAAATGGCCCTGGATTGCAGAGGGAATGTTTTCAGTGGGTCATTGGCCAAGCTGGCTATGGGATGCTTCTCTGTCTCTTCTCTGAGGCTAAATGGTGAGTGATTAAGGACAGATAAAAGGAAGTACTTTTTCACTCAGAGAATGGTTAAAGTTTGAAAACGAGTGCCACAACATGGCAGACATGGACATTGTTAAAGAGAATTAGACAAATGGATGGAAACTCAAGTTGTCGACAGTAGCTAGCTGTGAAGGCAACTCCATTTCAGGGGCAAAATGGCCCAGCTGCTGGGAACACAAGTGGGAGAGTGGTATGGTACTTTTGTTCTGCCATGGCAAGTCCAAGGCATTTGGTCACCTGAGATGCAGGATAAGGTGGCACCCTTCCCAGTAGCAGTTTGCTGCAGTTCATGTTGTACTGTACTGTAAAAATATGATGAAACTGGTACACAATAAGGCTTAAGGCCCCTTCACACTACTCAGTTATAGCTCTATGATTCCACTTTAACTGCTGGTTTAGGGTAAGGCAGTTAGAATTCTCAGCCAGAGAGCTCTAGCACATTATCAAACTACAAATCCCAGGATTCCATACAATGCAGCCATGGCCATTGAAGTGGAATCAGTGCTAGAACTGTGTAGTGTGAAACGTCTCCAGGAATTGCTGGTTTTGTTGGAGCAATTGGCTACTGTCAGTCCATAGAAATTTCCAAAGGCAGAGGGCCTATCCCTTTCTCTGCAAATTATGCCTCTAGGATCCTCACATGCATCTAGTTTGGTGAGTAGCTTCTTCCCAATGGTTGGCAAAACAACCAAATCTTCTGGTACAGCCAAGATACATTATATAATTTGGATTGTGAAGATCACTTATTAATGTGCAGTCCAGTAATACAGAATCATTAAAGTTCCACTTTTAGTTTCTAAAACCTTAAATTTCTAGCCCTAGCCTTGTACTTAGATGGCTTCAGAAGGAGATCACAGGACTAGTCATCATGGCCAAACATCAGGGGCAGAATGGCTGTGTTATACCTATTTCTGAGAAACAAAAGGTGGAGAATGTTATTGTTCTGCTTGTGGGTTTCTCATAGATATCCTGTTCTCATAGACATCCTGTGTTTCCATCCTGTGGAAACACAATGCTCTGAACTTCCCATCCACTATAGTCTGGAAGTCCAAGTAGGAAAACAACAACAACAACAACTGCACCGGTAAGGCCACTTGGCTCTGTGAGAAATTCTTTTATTTTTGATTTGGACGGAGTAGAAAACGGTGAATTGCAAAGCATAACTAGTTCGCAGACGCGATCCCATCTCATCCGGCCCCCATCCCGTTGCGAAAATCGATTGTTTCACAAACCCATGTGCGTTAGGAGCCAAGGCTACTA
Organism: Ctenosaura bakeri; assembly: GCA_948474755.1. NCBI lineage: Eukaryota > Metazoa > Chordata > Lepidosauria > Squamata > Iguanidae > Ctenosaura > Ctenosaura bakeri. The sequence continues at coordinate 269,557 of CAOLHI010001114.1, read as the reverse complement.
AGTAGCCCATCTCGTTTTTTCGCAAAACGTGAACGGGTACTGGATAGGACTGCAACCTTGGTCGGCTTAAATCCAAGGCTCGGGCTGCCAGTCAGCGTTGTTGGTGGTCCGCGAAGTTTTTAGAGGGGGCGTTTCTATTCAAATAGGCCTATGGACTGTTGCTGCTGACTGCCGGCAAGTGGACTTGGACTTATGGCGACCGTATGAACGAGAGATCGCCAAGTGACCCTGTTTTCAACCGCTGTACTCAGCAACAATCTTCCCCCACTTCGGCGCCCTCTAGGTATGTTGTATTTGCAGCTCCTATCTCTCCGTGAGACGTCTGGGGATGATGGAGGTTGCAGTTCGGCGCTGCGGGAGGACCCTGGGTGGCAGAAGGCTGGATGTAAACGTGTTTTAGAATTGCAACCTTAGCCAGAAAGGTTGCTTCTAAATAGTATTATTCCCCCATCCAGATGGAACAATTTAGCGCATCGGAATAGCCACTCACTATCCAAGAGCCCTCTTGAATCCTGTGCCCGAGGAAGGCGACATATAAATTAATTAAATAAAATAAGGCACATGGTGTTAGGTTTAGCTACGGGCAAACCTGAAGCCTATCAAACAGGGTTTGCATCAGCACTTTCTGCTGGGGCTTCTATTTGGAACCGAAGTGCTGGCGTTTGTATTTTGTTCTTTCCTATTGTGTAACTGGTTTCAGGTGCATAAAGTCGCTTCTCCCACTGCGGGCTGATCTGCAGCGGTTAGAGACAACCTCCGTGGCCCGTACTGGTTGGAGCCTTGGATCAGGACCTGGAAGTTCTAGTCCCTGAAGTTCGCCCGATGACTTGCAGGGTTGTCGTGGAAATAAAGTGAGGAGAAGAAAAACTTTGCACGCCGCCTTGAGCACCCTGGAGGAAGGGCGGGGATCTAGATGTTAACAAGGGCGGCAACCCTGCTGCGAAAGAAGCAGAAAGAGATAAAAGTGAGCAAGAACGAGGCTTGGGAAAATAGAGGGAGATCTGCCACTCAAAAATCTGAACTTTCTTGCACCATAAAATGGTTGGTTTTAGCATCCTAACAGTGAAGCCCCGCTCTGGTTGCTTTTGCCTCCCTGAGCTTGAACGCATCTGCTTGAGTATGAGCCCCAACCAGGGCTTTGTTTGCATGAGGGGGTTTCCCGCAGGCTCGGCCAAGCTTTCTTCCAGCCTTTTCCGTCAGTTGGGGAACAAGGGATACAGGGACTAGCTGGGGAAAAAAGATAGGCGGGTTTCTGTCTGGATTCAAACCCAAACTAAGGCTATATCCGCACTAGCCTGTTATAGTGCTATTGTTCCACTTTCAACATCCTGTGGAATTCTGAGATTTGTAGTTTACTGAGGCCCCAGGGCCTCTCTGGCTGCGAATTCTAAATGCCCCTCCCTAAACTACAAACCCCAGGATTCCATAGGATGTTGAAAGTGGAACAATAGCACTATAAGGGTGCAGTGCCTAAATGGGCTGAGGCTGTCATTCTTTGGGCATATCATGAGATGAGGTGACTCACCGCAAAAAAGAGGAGGGTCATTCGTGATAAAATGGGAGGTGGTGGGAAAAGAGGGAGACCCAGTTACAGGCGGATAGACTCAATCAAGGAAGCCCTGGCCCTGCCTTTGCAAGACCTGAGTAAGGGAGCTGCGGTCTGGAGATCCTAGAGATCTCTCATTCACAGAAACCCCATAAGTGAAGTCTGCTTAAGAGCAAATAGAATGCCCTTAGCTGCCTATTTCGGCTTGGGAAGGGGTTGGGCTGGATGGCCCCCTCCGAGGTCCTTCCACCTCTATACTTCCATGGCCATTTCCTCACTAGACTGTTATAATGCTATATTCCACTTTCAACATCCTATGGAATGCTGGGGCTTCCACTTTCAACATCTTATGGAATCCTGGGGTTTGCAAACTGCAACAGTCTAGCGCGGAAATGGCCTATGTCCCAATGGGATGGGGAGGGTGGCCTGTGTTCCCCGCCGGCCGCCTTTTGGGCTGGGCTCCATTTCTGCACTACACTCTTATAGCGCGATTATTCCACTTTCAACATCCTATGGAATCCTGGGGTTTGCAGTTTCGGGAGGGGCCAGCGGGAAACCAGGCTCTTCTTCTTCTTCTTCTTCTTCTTCTTCTTCTTGCTCGGTGGCTCTGGTTCGGCTCTTTCTGTGCAGGCGCGGCCCTGCGCTGCCGCTTCCCGGCTAATGGGGCGCAGGCGATGGCGAGCTCTGTTTATACAATCCATTTCTTCACACAACCTCGCCGGGCCTTTGCTGTCTGCGGTGGTTCTGTGATCCCGCTGACCCCGGCCATGTGGTTTCACTTTTTCTTCTGATCTCAATTCCAGGACCAGCGGGGAATAAAATACAAATTGAATAGTAACCATTCACAGACCATTCTTTTCAAACGCCTCTTAAGCCCTCTTTGTCTTGTCTCGCAATTGAGAGATAAATGTCCGCCTCGCATTTTGCCCCCATTACTCGAACTTTCTCCTGTTCCTCCCCCTCCCGGCTCCGTGGGTGGGTGGGTGGGTGGGTGTCCTTCCTTTTCTTTAAAAGGGTCCCCCGATAGGTGCCGCCTCGCTCAGGCAAACACACACAGGGACACGCGTGCTGCAGGAGGGCCGTCGAAACGACAAGGAAAAAGGCCACCCAGCCTCAGATGGAAGCAAGGAGAGGGGGTCCAGCGCGGGGGGGAAAGCGGGATATAAATTAAATAAATACATAAATAACTAGACGGAGGGAAAATGAGAGCAAGGCCACTTCGAATAAGAATTCCGCCCCCCCCCCCGCTTGAAATCTTCTTTCACCGTCCAAATCTCTAGCACTGCCAAGAGTGAGGCAGGTCATTTCTGCACTGGACTGTTCTAGCGCTATTAATCCACTTTCAACCTCCTATGGGATCCTAGGGTTTGCAGTTTAGGGAGGGGCCTTTGAGGATTCCATAGGAGGATTCCATAGGAGGTTGAAAGTGGAATAATAGCGCTATAACAGGCTAGTGCGGAGATGGCCACTGAAACCCCTTCACACCTACAACTCTTGTGTCCGCGGTGTTCCTATTGCCTTGGTCATTTTGGTCGCCCCTCGACTTATGGCGACCCCATGAATTTCATCGGGTTGTCTTAGGCAAGGAAACCTCGGAGGTGGTCTTGCCAGTTTCTTCTTCTGAACTATAGCCTACAACAGCTGGTATTCGTTGGCGGTCTCCCATCCAAGTACTAACTAGGGTTGACCCTGCTTAGGTTCCAAGATCAGATGAGATATGATGCCTGTCTCTTTTTCTTTTGATGCCTGCATTGTATTTCTAAAAATGCTCAACTGGAGTTTTGCTGCAATGCTAGAAGTGTGGGGACTGAAAGGGGGATTCTTATTTGGGGGAACAGTGCCCTTATTTTGACCCCCCCAACTACATCCTCAGAAGAAACACCTGCCCGAAGAGACAAAAAACCAGGTTGGTTCCCCATAGCTGGATACGGTAATAATTGGTGCCTCGGTGACATTCCCACGATGCTTTTTCTTCCAGAGGCCGATTGAACTCTCCCTCTCTGGACTGGAGTTCCTTTGTTGGACGACAACTCCCAGAATCCCTCAGCCAGTCTGGTTGGGGGATTCTGAGTGTTATCGTCCGACAAAGGACTTTTCAAAGTTCTGTTTCTCTACTCCCTCGAAAGAAAATAAGATCTTGGAAAGGGGACCTTTTGCTGGACCCCCCCGGTTGAACCCCCTGTTCCCCCCTCACCCCACGGTTGTCAGGGTCAGCTTCAGCTTTCTTTTCACCGAGAACCTCCTCTCGCCCGGCCAAACGGGGACAGAAGGGCTGTTTATTCAGCTTTTCTGGGTGGAGGGAAAAGGGCGGAGGAGACAGAGATGCGGGGGGGATCGGCCATTGGCCCGTGTTGTGTATCCTCGCCTTGCTGCTGCTGAGCTGGGGAAGGAGAGGAATTCCCCACAGAGCAAAGTGAGACTGTTTCAGTGTCGACCCAAGACATTGTGCTGCCTGAGGCAAAGGCACAAATGTGCTTTCCCCGAACGCACAGACCCACCAAATCGAGGGTCTGCGGCCATGTTATTTGGTTGCCTTAAGAAAAAAATTCTTAAGCTTTCCACCCCGGCAATTGAAATTACAACGGTAATAAAGGCAATGACCAACCCTTTAATGACACCCGATTCGCCAAACAGTAGGGCTGGCCCCAGGTACTTTTTTTTTTTAATTGGATGCCATTGAACACCATAGGGATATTCGAAGATTAGAGAGCATGCTTTGCTCCCCCTGCACGGTGGAGAATAGAGGGTGATCCTTGCTAAATGGGCCGATAGCTTAACTTGTTGTGTGCCGTCAAGTCGTTCCCGACTTATGGCAACCCTAAGGAGTTTTCTTGGCAACATTGGTTCAGAGGGCGTTTTGCCTTTTACCTTCCTCTGAGGCTGAGAGAGCGTGACTTTCCGGGGTCACCCAGCGGGTTTCCATGGCCGAGCGGGGATTCGAACGCTGGTCTCTAGGGTCCCAGTCCACGCTGGTCCGCGATAGCTTAACTACCCCTAGTGATTATCGTCCTCTTCCGTTACGATGAGGAGAAATAAAAATAGTGTAAATAGAAGAAATTCTGTCCCATAAATCTAATTGCTAGTCCCACATTCAGCAACTAGTGCTAATTGCTAGTCCCGCTAGCAATTAGCACTAGTTGCTGAATGGTCAGTCAACACGTGTGTAAATCTTACCGATTCAATAAGTGTGTTCTAGTCTGGACTAGAAATCGAAATTAGGCGATTACTGCGGTAACAACGGTTAAGAAAAAAAAATTACACGGTCCCGGTAAAGTGAGACAAGGGTGTGGAAGGATGCCTCATGGCTCCAGTTACTTGGCGAGTAAGAGTGACTCCTTCTTCGGACAGACTTCGAAGTGATCCCAGGTTAAATCCTCTCTCGTCTTTGGGTTGCGAGTCCTGTAAAATTCTAAGACCATTTCCGCACTAGACTGTTATAGTGCTATTATTCCCCTTTCAACATCCTATGGAATCCTGAGGTTTGCAGTTTAGGACCCTCCATAGGATGTTGAAAGGGGAATAATAGCACTATAACACTCTAGTGCGGAAATGGCCTAAGTAGCCGCATTGCGATCTGCGCCTGCAGTTAGGATCACTTGTAAATAAGTTTGCGTGAATCGCTTCGGTTCAACCGCTCGATCTCGTTGGCTACTTGGCAGTATCGATTCTGTACGGATTAACGGGCGGGGGAGGTGGGCTGCCAACCCGTGGCCAAACTGCCCGGGCTCCGAGAGCGCTGGGCGGCCCGAACTCCGGGAAATCGAGGCGATTTCTTCTACATTCATTTAGCACGAAGGAAGGAACTGGAGAACCCAGGAAAACAAAGAAGGGATCGCGCGGCTAATTCATTAACCTCAGAGTTGGAAAGGGCCTTAATTGGAGATACAGGAAAATGGGGAAGCTATACCAGGCCTGCCAGCGTTTCCGATTTAAACTGGCATCTTTTTGGCGTCTTCCATAATAATTATTCATCAGGTAGTGACTCCTTCTAGTTTTTAAAGCGGAGAATCAAGCCCGTATAAATAGCGAGAAATAATTTTCTTGTTCTCGCCCTGTACGGAGACCCCCCCCCAGTGTTCCTTGGGCGCGGTTGTCGCTCCATCAGCAAATCCTAAAAGGCAGGGCATCGCCTTCCGTTTGCGCGCAGCGGGATCCCTGAAGCGCGGAAATAAACCAACTCTTCCTGGTTGGGAAGATAAGCGAATAAGGAGGGGCTGCACAAACTACTTCAATGGGACTCGTCTTAGCACTGCGATCCTAAATTCCACCGAGCGATCCTATATGCATGCACTTAGACGTGAAGCTCCACAAGGCTGAATGGGCAATCCTGCGTTCATTCAGAGAGCCAGAGCATTGGGCTGCGAGGACGCATGGGATCCCGACATTCGTTCACTGAGTTTACCCTTGAGTTTGATAGGCTGGCTTTTCTTAGGCCATTTCCGCACTAGACTGTTATAATGCCATTATTCCGCTTTCAACATCCTATGGAGTCTTGGAGTTTGCAGTTTAGGGAGGGGCCTTTGAGGCAAACCCCAGGATTCCATAGGATGTTGAAAGTGGAATAATAGCACTATAACAAGCTAGTGCGGAAATGGCCTTAATTTGTGTATCAGGAACGAGAAGAAAGATGAGGAGAAAAGAAGGTGACGATGCGGACGCTCTGCCGATGACTTTAAATACCGTAAGCTTCAACCTTGGCGATGAAAAATCGTTCTCACAATTTACTATCATTATTTATGAACTCGTCGCCATCTGGGACCGCTTAAAGTTGAAATGCAGAAAGGACAAAGTAAAGGGGAAGAAATGCAACTTTTCCCAAGCACAATTCACTTGTGACGACAGCGGAGGTCTCCTGCTCATTCCTAATAGGGTCGTTGGAAGTCGAAGTCAACTTGACGGCAGTTAACAGCAATACAGCAAATTAATCCGGATTTTCCATTTAGGAAACCCATCGCAGATCCCTCGATCCCACCACGTGGCTTTGAAAGGTTTGGAAGGGATGATGTGCAGGAGGCAACTAGATTTTTCTCTCTCGAGTTTAAAACTACTTCGTTTTTTTACTTTTGGGGCTAGACAGGGCGGTTGGCCGTTAAAAGAGGAAACAGAGAACCAGAGGCGCACAGACGAACTCTTAACTCTCGTCCCTCCTCCGTCACCTTCTCTCAGTTTAATCATTTTGCTTTCAAAACAAGCAAACCTACTGAGAAATAAGTGTAATGGATTTCTATAAAAAGGTGGGAAGGAGGAGAAGAAAAAAAGAAATGTGGCAGCACCTTTAAAACTAACTGATTTTTAGTTTAGCATGAGCTTTCGGGACACAAAACCACTTCTTCCCCTGCTGCAATACCGACTGGTATGTTGCCTCTGAAGACCTGCCTTTAAATCCACGAAAGCTCATGCTAAAAACAGTCTTGAAGGTATTTCCACATTTTTTTTCTCCTCTTCCTCCTCTCTCCCTCGGTTTTATGCTACAAGAGATACACGGTTACTTCTTTGAAAACTACCACAACGGATTACCAGGGCTCCCTTTGAATCTTTTCTGCTCCGGAAGTAACTAAACACTGCAGCCTTCTTCCAGCTTTTTATCCTGGTGGAAACCGCGAAATAATTGTCAGGTCTTAGGGAGCCTCTGCATAAAAACAGTTATATCTACAGCTCAAAGCAATGTTGTTGTTTTTTTAAAAAAATCACGATCTCTCGTGGAACCCCCAGCCGTCTCTTGTGGAACTCTAGGGCCATTTCCGCACGAGCCTGTTATAGCGCGATGATTCCACTTTCAACCTCCTCTGGAATCCTGGGGTTTGCAGTTTCGGGAGGGGCCGGCCGGCCCCTCCCGAAACTGCAAACCCCAGGATTCCAGAGGAGGTTGAAAGTGGAATCATCGCGCTATAACAGGCTCGTGCGGAAATGGCCTAGGTCTCCAAGGAACTCCAGCTGAGAAACGACAGTGTTTAACTCAGCCCTGCCGACTTAGCCCCGGGTCAGCTAAGAGCCCTCGCATTGGAAGACAGCCTTAAGCCCGCGTTTAACTTCCCCCAGGAAGAGTGAAACTTCGCGTTTTTCCTTCTTTCGAGACTGCGCTAAAACATATAAAAAACTAAGCTAGTTAGGCTGGTTTGAAAACAGAATCCAGAAACTTTACTTTCAGACGATAAGCCCAGCTGACAGGAGAATTCTGCAAGTTTTAGTCTTAAAAAGTATATTTATCAATCCATAGAGACACAGCCCGAGCAGCTCGGGTGGCATTCTCCATCCAAGGGGGCCAGCAGGGACCCCTTCCTTGATCAAGGGAATACCCCCAAAACGCACAAACACACACAGAGAGATGTATAGTCCTTGATAAACCTACGCCATTGACTAATAAAGTCAACAGAGAGCCCTCTGTTTTGACTGCTCAAAAACGAGGTAATTTCGTTAGAAAACGTTGAAATCCAACCCGAAAGTATTCCGCCCAAATATTTAGCTAAAGCAACCCTGTGGGTTAATAAACTAAACAGAGGAGTAACCCGTGCAAGACGACCGCAATGAAAACCAGGCTAAATAAACGAAGGGAAGTTTAGAAAGAAGCCGGGCAAGGAGACCGGAGGAGAGCGGCGGGCGAGGTTAATGGGAAGCAGGTGAGAGGCGGCTCAGGTACCACGTTCACACGGCCGCGCGCGCGCCTTTAATCCGGAGCAACCAATCCGTAACTGCTAATAGTGCAAAGATGCTAGGAGATACTGTGGCCATTTCCGCACTAGACTGTTCCAGCGCTGTGATTCCACTTTCAACATCCTATGGAATCCTGGGGTTTGCAGTTTCGGGAGGGGCCAGGCGCCCCTCCCGAAACTGCAAACCGCAGGATACCATAGGATGTTGAAAGTGGAATCATAGCGCTAGAACAGTCTAGTGCGGAAATGGCCATAGTGCTATTATTCTACTTTCAATATTTCAACACTATTCTACTTTCAACATCCTATGGAATCCTGGAGTTTGCAGTTTATGGAAGGGAGAGCACCAATACCAGGTGCTGTAGGCTATATTTCAGAGGAACTGGTGAAACAACCTCTAAGGATTTCTTGCCTAAGAAAACCCTAAGAAATTCATGGGGTCACCCTAAGTCGAATAGCGTCCTGAGGGTTCACACAAACACCCTACACAGATGATGGCTTTTAACTGGCATTGAGACCTCTTAAGCTGTAGCCGTTGTGTCCGCTGGAGCGCTGCCCTGGAATCTGAGCTGAATATCGGCTTCTCCGCCCAATTTTCCCACGCGAACGATAGGAAGGGACTTTTTCCCTCAGTCCTGGGGCGCTTTAAGGCGCAGGGGGTTTCAACTATCTGATCTAAGGCCCTAAGTCAACCATTGGGTCAATTTCCTTTCCCAAATTTTAATTTGGCTCCCATCCAATTTAGTAAAATAGCAAACACATAAATGAACTTACACCAAGGAGGCTTAATTCCAATTGATTCCAACGCTGGGTAAACTTTGGGCCTTTTCGCACTACCCCTTTATAGTGCTATTATTCCACTTTCAATTATCCTGTGGAATTCTGGAGTTTGTAGTTTACTGAGGCCAAAGAGCTCTTTGGCTGAAAATTCTAAACGCCCCTCCTTAAAACTGCAAATCGCAGGATTCCAAAGGATGTTGAAATTAGAATAATAGCACTATAATAGTTTGGAGCGGAAAGGTCCTACGAGTCTTGCATCGGGACTTTGAGAGTCAGGTTCAAGTCCCCAGGAACGCATGAAACTCGCCGCTTGACCTGGGGCTAGGTAGTCTCCTCTCAGCCCGACCTCCCTCGCAGGCCTGTTGTGAAAATGGAGAGGACCATAAGCACTTTGAGCTCTTCGGAGGAAAATCGGGGTATGATAAATGTGACTGAAAAAGATTTTAAAAATCCCACAGTGCAATCCTTTATGCAGAGGTTCCCTAAGACGTGACAATTATTTCAAGGGTTCCTCCAGGATAAAAAGTTTGAGAAAGATGAACTATAAGCGGAGTTCACATTACCTGGAAGCGGCAGTGTGTTCCGAGAATCACGTCGCTTCATTCCCGCGGACCCCTTGCCCCACTTGCTTTCAAAGTAAAGGGAAGGACCTCAAAGAGGCCAACCAAACCGGAGGCTGGAATACATTATGCCTAGCACTGCCTCTTCCTTCCACCTCGCGAGCTTAACGAGGGTGAATAACTGGGGACTGAGCCATTTCCGCAGTAGACTGTTACAGGCCATTTCCGCACTAGCCTGTTGTAGCGCGATGATTCCACTTTCAACATCCTCCGGCCGGCCCCTCCCTAAACTGCTAACTCCAGGATTCCATAGGCTGTTGAAAGTGGAATAATAACAGAACCATAACAATCTAGTGCGGAAATGGTAACCAACTTCAACCTTCTGCGAGTTTAAGGTCCCTCAAAGTCTCTTTGCGAGGCAGCTGAACTAGACCGATTAGAAAAACAGCTCTAGGCAAAGATCTTCCTCCCCTTCCTTCCTTCCTTCTGCAGCCCAGTACATCTCCACCTACTGATACTGGAGACTGACACTTTGCCCCCCAATGTGCCCGGAACCGGCGCCCGCTGGGTATAACTGGAACTGGGAATAAGGGATCAGCTTCAGCTTCATCTACAGTTTTTTTCCTTCTTTCCTGGGATCTTGGCACTGACCGGCAGCCAATGGCTCAGGGACCGGCACCAGTCCAGGGACTACTAGTGTTTTGAGCAGCGCTGCGGTTGTCCACTCTGAGTTTATGGAAGAGAATGTTATCATTATTATGAGTACTTACACTGGGGAAAGTGCTGTGGATTACAACTCCAGAATCCCCAGCCATCCTCATCAGTGGCCACGCCGGCTAGGGGATTCTGGGAACTGCCCTCCACAAAAAATAGTTTGTTCAAGTCTTGTTGTTGCGGTTCAAGAAGAGGGAGCTCTGGTACTTTATTGTTCAGCTCTCAATAAAATATAAGCAGTAGTTGTAGGAGCAGTTACATGAACGTAGTTATATGTACTTATTGTAGCAGAGGTTTTTTTTTAATTAAAGGGAATCAGTGTTATGTCAAAGTAGTTAATGTAAGAAATAAACAGTGTATCTTAATCCTTAATCAGAGAATCTTCAGTATGTGTCTTAATGAAGATAGGGTATAAAAAGGTTGAAGGAGTCTGTGGTCGCAATCTTGTCCACACTGGCCCATCAGCGAGCTTCACCCATCACAAAGGGTCTGGCTTCTGGGTAAAGATGCCCAGGACTGCCTCTTAAATTATTAACTAAGGTCCGATCCATAATTTTTTTTTGTGTCTTCAAGTTATTTCGGGTTTAGGCGACCCTAGGGCGATTCTATCACGGGGTTCTCTGGGGCTGAGAGTGTGTAACGCGCCCAACATTACGCAGTGGATTTCCATGGCCCAGAGGGGAAAAGAACTCTGGTCTCCAGGATCGTAGTCTAATACTCAACGCACTACACCGTGCCAGTTCTCCCGATCCATAACATATTACGAGGATTACAAAGCACGGGCTGGCATCCTATTGGTTCGGCCCAATTACAGTAGGCCCATTCAATCACTTGCTCCTCGGATAAATCTAATGCATTTAATGGGTCTACTTTGGTCAGGATTAAAAGAGAATTGAGGCCAATGTATGTGAAAGGCTTTGAACGGAAAGTGTTATATAAATACTCAAAGGCTGTGATTACCAGTGGATTATTAGTGTTAACATTAATATTATTTCTGGGGAAATATATTAATTAAAGCTTGAAACAGAAGCCTCCGATCTTCCCTCGGAACTGCTTTTCCCTCGAGGTTAGGAGAGGGAAAATAACCATCTCCCTCTGGGGCCTGTCTTCTCCGTAGCCGGGAGGCTTTCCTCCCCCTCGAGAATCTTTGGCCATTTCTGCACTAGACCATTGAGGCCCCTTCCTAAGCTGCAAACCCCAGGATTCCATAGAATGTTGAAAGTGGAATAACAGCGCTACAACAGTCTAGTGCGGAAATGGCCTTCGTGACTCCCGTTTGTTCGCAGCTCCAGTTCCGCCGCGGAAGAAGCGCGTTTCCAGCGCCGCCGCCGCCGCCTCTCTTCTTAGTAGGCAGGAGAGGCCGCCGTCTCTTCTGCAAGCGGAATCTTCTACGTCGGCAAGGGGGTGTTGAAACGCCATGTCAGGGGCTCTTTGCCATCCCAGAGAAAGACGCCAAGTTGAGCGCAAAGGACGGGGAAGAGGAGCCCACCGATCCCCACCACGTCGGCCGCTCCGTCGACGGGCCGGGGGTCTGGGGAGCCGGGCTTCTCTCCTGGTTCCTCTCTGCACAAACCCTCCTCGGTCAGAGAGATTTCTAAAACCTTCCCAATCCTTTTCTTTCTCTCAGATCGACGTGATTCCCCTCTGGTTAACTCCCAGGACCTCGTCCTCCACGTCGCGTTGACGAGAAGCCAGAGCCTGACCGAGTTAGCTCTTGGCCTACAGCTCCCAGACTCCCCCATCCATGCTGGCTAGGGATTCTGGGAGTGGCGGTTTCTAAAAGTAACGTTTCCAAGCTCTGCTGCTGCTGCAGACAGAAATCCCAAACGCAGAATTCCCAAAAGCATTGACGGCGCCGGTGGAGCGCTCTCTTAGAAAGTCCGGCGGAGGATCGCATCGTTGACCTCCACGGGGCTCCCTTCCGAGGAGACACGTAAGAGGCCTGCGGCCCTCGTTTAAGGCTGCCTCCCCAGCGTGGATCCTTACCCTTCCCGTAGGACTGACTGCTGAACCAACGTGGGTGGGATTATGGCCTTGGAAGAGCTCGCCAGCTTCTTCTGTGCCGGGACCCAGACACAAAGCGAGGGTTTGTGTCTCCGGATTAGAAGTTGCTTTATAGTTACCCCTCCATATATTTTATTTCGTTTTATTTCCGTTGGGGAAAAAACAGGTACAGTTTTTGTTACAGATACCAAAACCTAGGGCAGCTTCTTAACGATTTAAACTGTGAATTGGCTTCTGAGAAGAATCAGAGCTCCAGCGTTTTAAGGAATTGGCAGACGAAGGTTCGGACCTTGTTGTTTGTATTGTGTGTCTTCCCCTCGTTTCTGATATATGGAGATCCTAAGGCAACCCTATCAAGGGGTTTTCTGGGGGCTGAGATTGTGTGACGCGCCCGGTGGGTTTCGAACCCTGGTCTCCATGGTCCTAGTTCATCTCTCAAACTACTTACACCAGGCTGGCTGGGGGTAAAAGTCCGCGGATTGCACGGCATGCGCACAAGCCCTGATCTGCGCAAACGCACGCCCATGCACGGTCCAGTAGGACTAAGTTCCTTCCGAGTATTATATTTATTAGTAGATATATCCAGCCAACGGATATAAATGCTCCACTGAACTCAAGGTAATGTATAGGGCTTTCTTTCTCCCCAATCCATCCTCTCAACAACCCTGCGAGGTAGGACAGGTAGAAGGATCAGCTGATGAATTTTGGTTCACTGGGAACTAGATCTCCCAAGCCCAACATTCTACTCACTATATCGGTGGACTCTAAAAGAACACAGAAGCCGGCTTCTTAGCATCCGCTGCCTCCTCCCACATTGGCTTCCTATCAAAATCTGTTCAGAGGTAAGGCACACTGAGTTAAATGGGACTTTTGTTGTTGTGCGCTTTCAAGTCATTTCTGATTTGATCCGAAGGCGAACCTCTCCCAGGCTTTTCTTGGCAAGATTTGTTCAGAGAAGTTTTTCTCTCTTCCTCTGAGGCTGAGAAAATATGATTTGGCCAAGATCACCCATGGCCCAGCGGTGGATTCGAACTCTGGTCTCCACAGTGGTAGTCTAACGCTTAAACCGCTACACCCCACTGCATCTCAATGGGACTTACTCTCCGGTAAATGTGCCTGGGAGGGCTGTTTCTCCAAAACAAACGCACAAACAGAATCGTCAAGAAGAAAAGGAAACCGCGTGGTTTTATCAAGGGGGAACTTTGGAAACACGACCCACGGCAGCCTTCCCAGGGAAATTGGATTTGGCTTCTCAGTTCCCAGCTTCAGTCCTCAAGCTGTGATATTTGAGCCCTGCTCCGAATTCCTTTCGGCTTCCATTAAGACTCTCATCGGCAGCATTGAATCTGGACCTGCTCTAACTACCCAGGAGACTTCGCTCGGTTTCCAGCAGACCATCAAGCGAGAGCAGGGGAGGGCTCACCCACAAGGCACGGAATCTGAGCCAAGCTCCCTTTCCATCGGGGTCCCCCGCCTCCTGGCCGGCGCGAATCACTCCCAACCGGAGAGCACTGCGGAGTGGAAAGGGAAGGAGTACCGGCGCAGTGATGGAAAGTGCAGGCGGCCGGTAGATCCAGTCCTTTGATAAAGGGAAAAGAGTCTGAGAAAAAGCACCCTCCAGTTATGAAGGAGGGTCAGGGCTTCATGGGGGGCTTCATGGGGAGCAATGAAAACATCAGGCGGATGAAATAATTCCGCGAGATTCCGCGTTCCAGGAGAGCGGATTTGTCTCCTGCTGCGAGGGGAAACGAGGACTGGGAAGCCCGGACGGTCATAAATCCAGGTTTCACAAACCGAGAATGGAATCCATATTTTATTTAAAAGACTGTCATGCTTCTAGATTGCGTTCACGGAACACGTTCCTCTGAGGGCTCTTTAAACCCAGTGCTGCAGCCCATGAGAGACCAATACTGTACAGGATCCAGGCTCTTTTTTTCGTCTTGCCCTGGATTTCTGTCCCGTGTAAATCAAGCCAAGGCAAAACTGAACGCACAGACGCAGGCGCGCACTCACATCGCGAACCATACCTCCACCTCTTCCTCGCACCAGCTGCAGATAAAGGAAAGCCTGTATTGCTAAGCAATGAAGGCAACCTGTTAAGGGCCTGCGTGTATCTTTCTAGGTTCTAGAAATCTAGAATAAGGAGCCCTTCCACACATCCCAAATGGAAATCCAGTAAGGATGGAAAAAGTGGAAGACCTATGTGTGATGCCACCAGAAAGTGGGAAAGTTATTGTCTGAGACTACAGGTCCCAGAATTTCCCCTGCAGTACAGCCATGGACATATTAAGTACCTATGCCAGGACTTTAGGAGCTGGGACAATAAACTGCCTCAACAACCTTCTAATTGGGATTTGAATCACAAAGTATCTCAGAATCCATCACCAATTACACTCATCCCTCCACATTTGCGGGTTTCACTTTTGCAGACTTGATTATTCACGGGTTATTTGTTATCACCCCTGCTGCCTCTCTATGCCATTTTTAATAGTGATTGCCAGTCTCCTGAGACTGAGAAACTACCAAGGAGGCTTGTAAGTCCCTATTAAAAATGGTGTGGGATAGCAGTGGAGGTGGCAGTAAGCCCCACCAGCCAGCCACTTCTGCCTTGTGAAGGAACCCTGATGCCTCAAAGGAATCCAGGGTGGGTTGAATATGGTGATCATACTTTTTTTGTGCATTAAATGTGATTTGGAAAGTCCTAGAGTTATTCACAGTTTTCCCAGTTATTCACGTTTTTTCCATTCAAGGGGCTCCTCTGCCCTAACCTTAGCAAATGTGGAGGGATGACTGTACCTACGTTTTAAATTTAAGATATTTTCAAAGAGCGAGTGCTTAAGATGATTCATAGTAACCACAAAAAAATACAAAAGTGATTTAACCTTTGTTGTTGTTTTTCTTGTGCGCCTTCTAGGCATTTTTGGAAATCCTAAGAGGAACCTATCATTGGAAAGAATTTTAAGACACAAAACAACAGCAATAAAGAAAAGCAGGCACAACTGAGAAGCCTCTCTTTCCATCTGCAGCTTGCTAGTTAGGAGGGCAAGAGAGACTGCATGGCATAGGCCAGTGGCCCTCCAGAGTCAGGGTGTATAGGAGGAACAGCCAGGGAGCTACCATTTTGTTCTCTGCCATCAAGCATCTGCTCCTTGTGCCAATCTGATAGTGGGGAGGGCTCTTAACAACAGCTTTTCCACAAAGACTTACATCTTGTTCAGTATTCATCAGATGGCAAGCTAGATTTAGGATTTCATAACTTCCAAGTGAGCCTTGATAGCTAAGAAGAACTGATGAAAGAGCAACCCCCCCACTCTTGAATTAATGGAAGATGTGCTTGATTTGGAAGCCTGGAAAAAGTGAGTCATCAGATAACTGGGCGTCAATAGGTGGAGGCTTCCTGTACTAGCAATCAAAATACCATGTGCAATTTTTCTCTGTTTTTTTCCACCTTCATGGGTTTTCTATGAAAAGACAGAAGATGGAAGAAGAAGTGGGAGAGTTGTAAGTAAAAGAGTTTCCTGGGTCTCTTATAAAATTTCATGAGTAAGTCTGGGGGACTGTGTGATAAGACTTCATTTGGAAGCATCCTTTGAGAATCAAATCAGAAAGAAAATCCCAGTAGTGTCTATGTACTGGTACTAAACAAGAAGATTCCAAATTCGTATTTGAAATTGTGCTTAATCCCACCTTTCATCTTCATAACAAAAACATTCATTTTCAAATCTTGTTTGGACTTTTGCATAGAGAGCCAGCATGATGTAGTGATTTGAGCATTGGACTATGATCCTGGAGACCAGGATTTGATTCCCCGCTCAGCCATGGAAACTTACTCAATAACCTTGGGCATGTCACACAGTCTCAGCCCCCCAAAAATCCATGATAGGTTCATTTTAGGGACACTGTAAGTCAAAAATAACTTGCAGCCATACAACAACACACAGCACCAGTTGGTCTTTGTCTTCTTTCTTAGGTGATGGCACAGAGGGAGTATGCTCAGGGGTGTCACACTGATGAGTCCATAAACCACATGGGATTTGGCAAGTACCCAGTCTTGCTAGTGGCTAGCAGTAGCCCACCCCATCCAAAATTATGACAAAATTAACAGAACCCTTTAGGCATTACTTCTGTGCAAAGAATATTGTGGCACCTTTAAGACTAACATATGTATCATGGCATGAATTTTTGTGCACTTCCGTCTACTTCTTCAGATTATGAGCAAGATTTGTAAATCAGACAGAGTATGATCTATAGGATCAAGTATCCATACTGTGCACATGGTTGGAGTGGATGGGATGTTGACCTGGAAGTCAGAGCAAATTTAATTGGTAATGATGCTTGCATTATTAACCCTGGCCAGTAGCCATTCACAAAACTGAAACAGTTTTTCTTCTGGACTTTGCTTTTTCTGTGCAAGTCTCACACAGAAGTCAGTGTTGCCGGGTGAGAGCAGCAGAAACCATGCCGAGTTCATTCATTCTGGCTAGTTCAGGAGAACTGGATGGTGTCCAAAGCAAGCAAGTTTATATTTTGCCATTGGTGCAACTTCTGTTGGAGAGAGTGGACAGGAAACTTGGCTTACATTGCACCTCCTCCCCCTGCCCCCCTCCCCACTGCTGGTGTCATAAAAGCTATCCCTTAACTGACTTTATCTTTCCCATGACAGGGTAATCCAATGCATGTTTACTCAGAGGTACAAGCGACTGCACTTACAGTGGTGCTTTCATCCCAGTCAAACAGGCATGAAGATTGCAGCTTTACATTGCATGTCTATGTACGTCTACTCAGAAGTCAACCGCACTGAGTTCAATCTGGATTACTCCAGTAATATGGGCATAGGAATCCAGCCTATATGACTTCAAAACAACTGACAATCTGCGTATTATATATCCAATGAAGAGAAATCCATGCAAAATTAAAATAGCATATTTTAAGAATCACTCAAGTAAGATCCAGCAGAGTCATAGCTGGGCAGACAATGAAATCTTTACTGCAGGTCACAAAATCTTTGCAGAACTTTCCAGACTAGAGAGGCCCCACATAGTTTTCTAACAGGAGGCCCACTGAGAAAAATAATGACACTCATAAAATAACTACCTTAACTGTAAGGGCTTATTTCTATTACAAACATTAAAAGTCCCAAGAGATTGTAAAGCCACAGAAACCCTGTGAAAAGAAACAAAAGCTCTCTCCCTCCTCATCTTTTCCTCCTCAGACAAAAATCTGAACCAGTTTCAGAAAGGTTTTGCTATGCGTTTATTTTCTGGACACACTGAGGTTTTGATACAAAGGTGCTTTCATACCAGTATTCCCTGGCATCAGGGTTGGAAACCAAATGTTGTTGAACTGCAGCTCCCAGTTTTCCTCATCATTCAGGATGCTGAGAGTTGCAGCCCAACAGTATCTGTGCACTACAGAATTCTCACCCTTGCCCTACATGCTTTCTGAGGACTGTAAGGCCATTTCTGCACTAGACTGTTATAGTGTTGTTATTCCACTTGCAACATCCTATGGAACCTGGGGTTTGCAGTTTCAGAAGGGGCCAGCCAGCCCCTCCCGAAACTGCAAACCCCAGGATTCCATAGGATGTTGCAAGTGGAATAACAGCACTATAACAGTCTAGTGCGGAAATAGCCTTAGAGGACTGTACCATGTGTGCTTTTCTATTACATATGGTGTGATTAAAGTGAACAGTGAAAAGTGCTTTGAGAAAAAAAAGCCAATTTAGTCCACCAGTATTATTGACATAACACAGAGTTAGTCAGTGTTTCTAAGTCTGTACAGTCCTAAGCATACTCCAGCTGAATTCTAGATTTTTCATTTTAAAGGAATTATATTAAATTCCTTATTTCAATAGGAATTAAAATGTATGGGTTATATATATTATTATATCCAGACTGCAGTCCAGAAAAAGTTGGGAACATAAGGATCCCATTGAAATCGGCTGGAACTAAAAACCTATTCACTGACTTTTTAAAAAGAAAACAAAACTGCCCATGTAAGACCAAAGTCAAGACTATATCATGTTGGCTCAATTTCCACAAAGCCAGCAAAATGGAAGCTAGGCCTGTTGTCTTTAAAGGCATGCCAACATGATCAGGAATGATGTTTGCAACATCACAATTACAAGTAACTGTGTTAATTGCTGGAAATATCTATAAGGAGACTGTTAATTAACAGTACAATCCTAAAAGTTTTTACTCGCAAGTCTCCCATTGGGTTGAGTCCCAGGTGTCCCATGGAGCTGCTGAGCTGCATTTTTTTTAAAAAAGTGGATGGATGAGATAGGAAGGAAATAAGAAAAGAAACAGGGCAGTTAGACAAGGTAGAATTATTTTTGTGCCTTTTTTTTAAATAAAAGGCTGAGAATGTTAGATATTGATATTCTTCAGAATAATAATAATCTACTGTTTTAATTTTCTAGATTATGAAAGCTATTTTTGTTGTGGTGTTGGTGTTGTGCTTTTTATAGCTTATTGGTTTTAAATGGTTTTAAACTTTTTGACAGTTTCATCACTTTTTAACTTTGCATTTTGTGAATTTTCAGTTTTAAAAAAATAACTATTGTAAGCCCCCTTGAGTCCCAAACTGAGAAAGGGATGACAATGATGATGTTGATGAGCATCTAAATCCTGGATGTTATGCCTTCTAACGTTTAGATGTTCTAGAGATCTAAGATGTTTCTATCTCCTGCACATCATTATTGCCATTTGTTTTAGTTCATAAACCTCTTGGTACCATTATAGATTAGGAATGCCCTTGCTTCCTTGCTTTCTGTTCCTGTTCACTGTATTTCTATTTATGGTAATTTGAATCATTTATTATGTATTGCCCACATATGTTTAATGTGCTTGACCAACCATGGAAGTTATTTTGATTGGAAAAACCAGAAATAAATATGGAAATCTGATAGAATGGACATCTTCACTGTGGCTGTTTCCCTAGGCAGGTGCAGTTTAATCCCCATCTTTGGTTTAGGACTTGCTGAATTTGTTTTACATACATTTTAAACTTTAATTTGATTAGTTTCTTTAAAGGTGACTAGAATAGGAATCCCAGGTGTAGATACCTTTGTGCATAATATTAACTTTGATTTTCTCTTCATGGTGACTTACAAATCCTTGTCCACATTTATAAACAATATTTCAGATTTGTTCAAATTAATTAGAAGGCTGGCTTTTCTATCATTTTAAAAAATACAATCATTATTTCTAAAAATGATTTTTCAAGATTTATTGATAGCAGCATTACAACAAGCAAATTGACTTTATGACATTGTTCCAGTGCTTCATAACGTTAGTTTTTGTACTACACCTCCTGAAATCCTGTAGCCAACATGGCCAGTGACTATTCTAGATGGAGTCTTTTGGTAGTTATGGTTAAACAAACACACTAAACCTTTTCCAAGCTCTGTGCTGTACCTATCATTTTGGTGTTGCATCTAATAGCATTTTCCAAAATTTCAATGGAACAAATTAATAAAGAGAACAACTTCATTTTGTCCAGTCTATTAATTCTTGCTGCTGCTGTATATTTAAGTATTCAAACAATTTATTTCCAAGATTCAGTTTTAAAAATATGAGTTTAATATGACCATTCTAATTTATCAAATGCCTTGGTAGGATCTATGATGTAATTTATTGTTTTTGTAAATGTAAATATAATTTAATGTAAATGTAATTTATTTCTCCTGATATATATTATATGAAATATTCTTCTGAGGGGATGTGTAATGTGTCAGTTTCTAATAAACTTTGGTTAGAACAAGTCTATTTGGGAGCTATTTGGGCTTTGAATATTAATTGATTAGTGCAATTGATCTGCATGGACCGTCATTCTCCCATCGTCTTCCATTTTAGGTTTACAGCCATTCTTGAGATTAGTTATGGTCAATGTTGTTTTTCTTCAAGACATTCCATTTAATATGGTAGATTAATATGGAGATAAGATTTGTTCCCCTCATAATTTTTCAACTGACTGTATTTTTTATTGAAGTATTTTCTTTCTAGCCCTGTTTGATGTTGTCTTAGTTTTATTGCTGAATTAGTAAAACTGTGACTTTTGCATTATAACTACACCATAATTTTGTTCTTCTTCTTCCTCTTCCTCTCTCTCTTTCTTTCATTTCATTTCCACCCCTTCCTTCCTTCCCTCCCTCCCTCCTTTTTTTGTTAAAGGCTGTTGTTTTCCCCATCACCACCTCCATATTGCAAATTGCTTGCGTTTCTCCTCAGATGAACTTCTGATTTCTGGTTTTGTTTGTTTATATTATTTTTTCTTTTTATGTAACCTGCTTCCCTAAAACACTACACTTTCACAGCAGACTTTGTTGCATAGCAAAAATCATCATTGTGTTTAGTTCATAGAACTGTGTTTTATAGCACTGGCAGTAGCTTGTCTTTGCTGCAATATCTGATTTAGTCTCCATGTTGGCATACTTATATACAGTTTTCAACTTGATATATTTTATATCAATGAAAATGTGAAAAATCCTTTTATTTTAGTTGTCTACATATCTATTTTTAACTAATAAAGACTATATTTTATGTATTTATTGCCTGTTTTTACACTATGTGGGCCTTATCTGTTCATTTATAAATGGTTGTTAATTGATTAATTGAAATCCTCAGCAATTTTCAAGTGGCCCATAAAAAAAAGTTTGAGACTTTTGAGTTAGATTACTGTAGTTAACTGTGCTCTCTCTCTCACACACACATGTAATAATAGTGACTGACACAGCACACTTAGGCATTTTCTAAAAAAACAAAGTAAGGCTGCAATTCAGTATCTAATTACCTATAGGGAATAATCTCCATTCAATTCAGTAGAGAGAAATGCACAGGATATACAATAAGGCTACATTCCTATACATTCGTACCTGTATGTAAGCTCCATTGAATTCAATAAATCTCATTTCTGAATAAACATAAATAGGATTGTATTGTTAAGATGCCCTCCTTCTTCTTCAAAACACCATATGTGTTCATATGAGCATTTTTCCCTCAAATTTAGCTAGTTGATGAAAGCTTGTACAATTAATCAACTACCTTCTTTTTAATTGAGTAGTAAGGCTAGTCTTCCTAATTTGTAAAAGGCAGTCCCCTAAACCCCCATGAAGCCAATGAAGAGACTCTAATTGATTTAAATGGAGCAGAATGTTATTGTGTTTTAAAGGGGATATTTTACAAACCCTGAGGGAGCCAGATTCAGCCTTGGTATAAACAGCTCTTTGGAGCCAAGGGCTGAATCTGTTTATTTCAGGTCTCTCCAACTCAGTGTGCTTGGGAGGGGAAACAGCCAGGCATGAGGAAGGCCAAAAGAAGCAATGAACAGGTTGTTGGACGCTCCCTGGAAAAGATTGACAAAATCTCCTTGTTGATTGTTCTGTGTTTTCTGATGGACTAAATTATTATCCCTGTTTGTTTTCTCTGCTCCCACATCATTAATATAAAATTATACTGTACTTTCAAATATTTATTAATTTTATATATAGGTGTGTTTTACATACGGGCATGCTTGAAAAAGACTGAGAGGTTATATGATAGCCATCTTTAAATACCTGAAGTGATGTCATGCAGAAGACATAGTGAGCTTGTATTCTGCTGCTCCAGAGATGAGAACATGAACCAACAGATTCAAACTACAGTAGGACTGCTAAACAGTAGGAAGAATGTTTTGACTGTAAGAGCTATCTGACAGTGCAACACACTGCTTCAGAAATTGGTGGGTTCCCCTTTTTTCGAGGTCTTTAAACATAGGTTGGATGGTCATCTTTGAGAAGTGCTTTAGTCGGGTATTCCTGCATGGCAAGGGTGGGACTAAGCGGCCCTCGTGGTCAATTTCAAAGCTATGATTCTACTCAAGACAGCCAGTATTCTGTATCAGATGCTTAGTAAATTAAATAGCCACTCCTGGCCTGACACCTTCTGCTGCTTGGCAGAAAATGGACCTCCTTTCCTCATGCAGTTGATACCCAATAAAGTAAGGTAAGTTGTGCCCACAGCAATAGTGCCACAATCATGACTAAGTAGTGGTCATGAATATAGAACAGTTACCTAGAAGTACTCATCTGTAACTGCTCTGTATTCACCATCGCTTCTCAGGCCCTTTCCGTACCTTACCTGGGTGCGGGGATTGAGCAAGCAGCCTCTGGCAAGAGGCTCTCGTGTCTGGGGTGCTTTGGCTCTGCATGAGCTGCCTGCTCGCATGAAAGCCCCACCTCGTCCTTCCGCAGTGCAGCCTGGGAGTTTCCCAGGCTGCGCTGGGGCAGGAAGCGTGACCGCCGCAGCTCCGGAGGCTCCGCATGCCAGGTAACTGTGTACGGGACCCAGAAACAATGTGCAATCGTGCACCATTTTTGGCTTCTAGCCGAAAATGAAAAGGTGCACGATTGGCACCTGCCGGCCCCTGGAGCATCATGCAATCGTGAGTGCATTGTGCAGATCGCTCCTCACAATCGCGCGATGCTCCAGGCACCCTTTCACATGGAAAATGCCATGCGAAAAGGGCCTCAGTATTTTGCTATTTTAAATTAGCATTTTAAATTGGCATAGGAAGCTCAGTTATATCAGATGAGACTACTTGTTCACTTAGCCCAGTATCACCTACTTGTCTGGCAGCAGCTCCTAAGGTCTCCGGAATGAATCTTTCCAAAGCCCACAACACTTTTTACATTGGGGCTACAACTGTCTCAATTAGAGTGGCCAAACTTGCTGGGGACTCTGGAAAGGGACCTCCAAAAAACCCCCAAAAACAAACATTTCAGGCTTTGGCCATCATCTGCTACCTGATCTTTTTTCCAAGAAGAAATGGCAGGTATTTGATCTAGCTCTTTTTCTCTGTGTTGCAGGATTACAGTGATAGAATCACCCAGTTGGAAGATGTCTTGAAGGTCATCTAGATGTCTTGAAGGTTGAAGATGTCTTGAAGATGTCTTGAAGGTTGGGGGGAAAGTTGTTGTACTAAATGTACAACTGGATTGGAAAAAAATGCCTCTTGTTATGTGGACATAGCCAGATGCTGTTCTGATTTCCCTAGCACCAGCCACAGAATGGTTAAGGCAGGCTCAGTGACTTTATGGTAGGTTAGGGTGGAGCAGCGTTTCCCAGACTCTGGCCTTCCAGGGGTTTGGAGTTCAGTTCCCACAATCATTGATCATTGGCCAAGGCAGCTGGGACTTTGGGGAGCTGAAGTCCAAAACACCAAGGAGAAATAGAGTTTGGGAATCACAGGGGTAGAGGATCTGGTTGATGCAGAAGAAAGAAGAAAAGAAATACCTTATATTCCTCCTCTCTTAGAATCCAGTACCGTACTTGATTACTGCAAGAATTCCAGGTGTTCACTGGTTAGACTCCTTTACCAATGTTTAGTTTTGCAACAGATAATTACATTTGGCCACTCCTTCTTGCTGAAATTCAGGGCATTTCCACACTACACTGTTACAGTGCTATTATTCCACTTTCAACATTCTGTGGAATTCTGGGGTTTGTAGTTTACTGAGATCAAAGAGCTCTCTGTTGAGAATTCTAAATACCTCTCCCTACACTACAAACCTTAGGATTTTATACGATGTTGAAAGTGGAATAATAGCACTAAGTGTAGTGTAGAAATGCCTTCAACTAGTTCTGTGCAGTAGTGTTCCATTGAAACTTATATGACTTGATTAACTTAACCTAATAACTTAAGTCTGACTGCAAATGCATCTACTCTAGTTGGGACTAACAATGGATTTTGCCCTCTGACTCCCTCTTCAAGGCTATCCTTTGGGCCCCCAAGGGCCAGTAGTGGCCCATAGACTGCCTACTTCCCACTACTGCTCTACTTGAAGATTTCCAGCAAAGGAAAGCCCCCCCCCAGATAATTGGTTCCATATTCAAATTGCTCTTACTGTTAAGATACTTCTCCTTCTGTTCAAATAATTTCCTTCCTTCTGCAATTTAAGACTATTAAATCTACTTCTACCCTCTGAGACAACACGGAAGAGGTCTTTCTGCTGCACGTTCTAGTATATAATAGCCTGCCAGCTATTGCAGCTAGAAACAGAAGTACAATGCTGCAGAAATCATAGAATCTTACAGCTGAAAAGGGATGCAAGACCCATCCAGTCCAAGCCCCTGCCAAGTGCTTTCTAATAGGATCACAGCCCTCCATTTGTGGAGCACAGGAGCACAGGACCCCTGCAAAAGTGGTAAAAAACATGAATATTATAAGTCCCCCCTCAACCATATTTAACACACACACAGAAAATACCTGTACTGACAGGGTGGCTGGGCTCAGCCACTCATGCATTCCCTTGCTTGCTCAGTCAGTCACACTGGTTGGAGGGGGAAGTTAATGGCATGGTGGGAGCAGAAAGAGGAACAGAGGAGACATCCATCTCATTCCCTTCCCCCTTCCTGCCTGCACAGGTGAGCAATTGAGAGAACTTGCATGCCTTCCTTCCTCCCTCCCCTTGCTGCTCATCTGGATGAGTGAGTGAACAAATGGGTGTCTCTCTCCTGGCCCTCCTCCTGGCCCATCCCCTTACTCCCTTCCTGTCCAGCAACATAGCCTATGAATAATCAAATGCTTAACCCGCAAAGGTGTAGGGCCAACTACTCTATAATCCTGTAAGTACAAAATCCAAAATTGATATTGTTGGCCAAAATGGCTAATTTTGATCATCTCCCCAAGCCAATGTCAGTGCGTATAGGAGGCATTTCATTTTTATAATCAGCAATCATGAAAAGTGACACTCAGGCCCTTCCGCATGTGTGAAAATAAACGGCTTTCTTCTCCGTCCGGGTGAGTCCATCAGGATGAGGAGCAGTACGAGCTCATTGTTCTGCACTGCTCCAGCGTCCAAAATGGCGGCTTCCAGTTGGTGGAAGCTCTCCGCCAACTGGAGAAGCTCGCCAGCCTAAAGCCCGCCCCTGGCAGATCTGCGGGCACACACTTGCGTGTGCCTGCAAATCTGCACCGGAGCGCGGTGATGGAGCAACACACAGTTGCGTGCTCCATGCTTTTTAAAAACCTCTAAAAAGAGGTTTTTAAAAAACATGCTGCGTGACCAGTTCCAGTCTCTCTGGAGTGGACTGAGGTGTGGAACTACAAAAAGTAGTCCACCCCAGTCCACTCCACTCTAAAAGTAGTCCACCCCAGTCCACTCTACAGTGCAGAAGACCTCCGTTGGAGGTCGTTCTGCACTGTTTTAATAGCCCAGTGCGGAAAAGGCCTCAGTTTTGTGCTGTAGACTTAGGGTACATCTGCACTAGCCAGGTATATCAGCTTCATATCACTTTGACTGTCATAGCTCCCTGCTTTTGAATCCTGCGATTTGTAGTTTGGAGAGGGACTTAGAATTTTCTTTCGAGAGTTCTTGTGTCTTCTTGCTGAGAAGAATTCTAAGTTTGACTCCAAACTATGATTCCCTAGATTGTGTATGATGGAGTTATGATAGTTAAAGGGCTCACTTTGAGCTCATTCTGAAATCAATCTCTTCAATCAAAGCTTTGCTTCCAGAGATTTGATGGAACAAACCAGATGGCAGTCTTGCTGCACATCACTGTTATCAGCCAAGCATTACTTTTTCCTGCTGTGTTTCGTTTGCCCTTGTAACACCATCAACTCAGCATTCTACTATAATTTTCCAGGCATGTCAAATGGCTTCAGAGTCCTCACAGCTGTTTTACAGAACAAACAGAATGAAATACAGGGATATACAAGAACTGGGCACACACACTACTAACAAAATTCACTTCAGGATCTGATTTGACAGTTCAGCAAAATGCCTGATTTTGCTCACACTGATTTGAATGCTGTTTAGTTTAAGTTAGGGTTGAATGGTTTATATATTAAACCTTCGTATCTTCTATTAACTATAACTGAATCTGTAACTTCTTTTGGTACTTCTTATTCACTATTTTGAAAGTCAATAAATGAGAATAACGAAATGAAGCTCTCAAGAATAGTACTGCTTTTTGAGGGGAGTATGCTTGCCACATTTCAAAGAACTAGGTGCAGGGATTCTAGTGCTAAATACCTTTAAATTTTTATTGATTAAAAAGAAATTGTCAACAACCATTTTATTTTTGAAAGAACTGGATGAATTTTGAGGCACAGTTGACTCTTCTTGGGGTATCAGGCCTGACGAGTTTTAGCTGCATCTGTGCAGAACATTTACTGTAAGTCAAAAGCAACTTTGACAGTCGTGGGACTGAAAAACTGAAAAAAAATCATGACAGCTAAATCAGTTTTTAGAGCCAGCATAGTGTAGTGGTTTGAGTTTGAGTGTGGTTTGACTGTGGCTCTAGAAACCAAGGTTTGAGTCCCCACTCAACCATGGAAACTCACTGGGTGACCTCAGGCAAACTACTTTCTCTCAGCCTCAGAGAAAGGCAAAGGCAAGCTGTTGGGAGTTAAGAGTTTCCCAGGGTATTAGCCCTTCTTGGGAAATTCTATGAAAGCTAAAACAGTTAGGAATCAGCCTTCTTTTAGCAGAGAAGCAGAAAAAGCATGCCTCAATCTCCATGTTATTTCCCTGAACTGAAACTGAATAAGAAAACAAAAAAAGGCAGGCAGTTTTGGGTTACATACTTGAAAAATTTACTAGTGGATTTTATAATTACATATACACTGGGGAGCCTAGATCTTAACTAGCTAATGGATAGGTAAGGTAAGACAAAAGCTTCATCCTTAAGCCACCATCTTCTTGATGGTGATGTGAAGCATGGTCAGAGAGAAGGAAGTAACAGCAAAAATGGCAAAGAGAGAAGAGGTTTGAGAAGTGGGGTCTTTTATAAGGTCGATGACCATAGGAACTGTCCTGGGTCACACGATCTGGTTACCTGGACACCAAAGGTATTTATAGCTATGTATTTAAATAACACAGGAGCAAGTGGTGAGACTTTAAGTGAAGAAGGAGAAGGCTCTGTAATGCAAAGAAAAACAAAACTCTATGCTACCTAAGCCCCACTTGCCCTAGAACAAGGAGAGAGAATGTTGGAATTTTCCAGTAGAAACCCCCTCTGAACAAATCTTGCCAAGACAACCCTGTAATAGATTTGCCTAAGGTTGACCACAAGTGGGAAACTACTTTGAAGGCACACAATAACAACAAAGAGTAGTCTTTGTGCAAATGGAGTCTTCAAATTTGCAGGTGAGGGTGATTCCCTTCCCCCTTTTCTCCCCTCCATACCTTAGTTAACAATGTCTCTGATAAAGAGGCTCCTTCCTATAAGTCTTTTTCTGTCCATCCAGCCCCTTCTCTTTTCCTCTTTGTTCTTTGCCTGGAAGTTTTTTTTTTTTTTAAATTAACTCTGGGAAGGTTGTGATGGACTGGAGAAATACAGACATTCAGTTGCCAAGCTGTAGCAGCTAGTCTGCAATAAACAGTGCAATAAATCCTGAGCAGGAAAAGAATGAGATACTTCTCAGCCAATCTTACCCTAGTTGTCTCTGCAAAATGACAGCAGCTGCCCCTAGAATTCCTTACTGAGGCCATTTCTGCCCTAGCCTGTTATAGTGCAATGATTCCACTTTCAACATCCTCTGGAATCCTGGGGTTTCCAGTTTCGGGGGGGGGGCCAGGATTCCAGAGGATGTTGAAAGTGGAATCATCGCGCTATAACAGACTAGTGAGGAAATGGCCTGAGTGTAGGTGAACAGCAAAACAGAAAGGGGGGAAGTGAATTAGCCTGCTTGTCCCAGTTCCCCCCAGCATATTAAAGAATGCATAGACTGATGAGTTTGGCCAATGAAATGGAAATGAAAAGAAATGAGAACTCATAAGAAAAGTAGGATCTGATGAAAGAAAACATCATCCCTCAGTCATTTTGGAAGAAGCTTTCTAGTGGTCTGCATAAGGTTCGGAATGTTGATGCAACATCAGCTAAGAGACATTGGAGAATTATATTGTATATGGTGACGACGGCTCGTATTGAATATGCACGATTTTGGAAAAATGAAACTACACCTACAACGGAACAGTGGTGGACAGCTTTTATGGAAAATAGAAATGTGGAATGTTTTCTGGCATTTAGGCAGGGCTTACCTGACCTGGTTGTTTCATTTCACATGTGCTTACTGTCAGTTTTGAAAAAAAATGAGTGAAATATATCAAACTGTTGTTCCTTTCTTGTGGTGTAGGAACCTATCTCTATTCTTTCCATGTTATTTCTATTTCTGGTACCAAATTTTCTGTTAAAGAAGTAATATCCAGGATACATCTACTTATTTAACCAAGATATATCTGCAGTATTCAAAGGCACAGGTCTGTTAGTCTATTTTAACAAAAAAATAAAAATAAAAAAAAAGGATATAAAGCAACCCTGTCGCTCCTTTGAGACCAAGAAAAAGAAATTTCTAGTGCAAACATTCATGAACTCCTGTCCACTTCATCAGATGAAAGGAGTGAAGCTTCTGTGGATAGCTATATGAGAGGGAGAATGTGGCCTGTAAGAAAATGAAAAATGTGTGGTTGATGAGGAATCAGAGAAATGTCTATTGATGAGGTCTAATATTTTAATTATGGTATACTTGTATTTTAAAATGGTTTGCTTTTTAGTGTATTTTCATCATGATTTGTTTTTAGTTGTATCTATGCTGTACCCCACCTCGAGTCTTGGGGAGATGCAGGTAACAAATATAATCATCATCATCATCATCATCATCAATGATAATACCATGGTTACGGTCATGAAGAGTAGTTTAAGAGACAAAGGTAGGAGACTGATTTTGCATGCAAGCTAAGATGAGGAGGTAAACATGTAAACAGTGGAAAAAGTTCTTGCTACAATGCATGATATGAATACAGGACTAGTAAGGGTTTGTAATGAAGCAGCCATGAGAACCTTACTTAGTGGCTGGGGTGTCAACTAATGTTTTAACAGGTCTAGTGTGCTACGTATAGTGTACCTGTTTAGAGCGTAGTGTTCATCTGAGAGACAGCTCAGTGTAGTGGCCTGAGTGTTGGTCTAGAGATCCAGGAGACCAGGATTTGAATCTCCACTTGGTGATGGAAACCCACGGGGTGATCTTGGACAAGTCACACTCTCTCAGCCTCTGAGGAAGGCAATGGTAAACCTCCTCTTAAATTTTGCCAAGAAAAGGTTTGCCTTAGGGTAGCCATAATTCAGAAATGACTTGAAGGTACACAACACACATTGATTGTATCATTGTATCTCTTCACGTTTGTTCTTCGTGTGCGTGTGATTTATATGAAAATGGCATCTGTCACAGAAGTGTACCCAGGGAAGAAATTTGGAAAAAAAGAGAAGGATGAATTTTAAAAAGTCAAGCTCTTTTTTGTGATCAATGACATTGAACCCATAAAAAGTGCAGTGAGGGAGGGCTGGGAGGTAGATGTAGAGCATATGATGGAAGAGGCAGATGGACTTGAACCCAGTGCAGTACCAACCTGAGTCTCACAGACTTCTCAACTCCCTTTTAACATTCCTGTTCCTGGGAGAAAGAATAACGGAGCATGGAAAAGTGAAACAGCCTTGCAATATTTTACTTCAACATTCCTGACTCAATATTGGGGTTGGGAGGTACTGATAAAACCATCCACTGGAATTAGAAGCTAGGCTGGGCTTCCAAGTTGCTCATTGCTTTTCTGATCCCAGATGAACGTGATGGTTCTGGTGGTATATCTCTCATGGCAGTTGTGAGTCTGGTATTCTGCTAGTGTAGCGGAGCTTCTATGGCATCCCATTGCCCAGTGGTGAGTAAAGTGCAGATCAAACATATCTTTGAAAATTCTTTTTCAAAGTTTTTTTGCCCCCCAATGTACTTCTTATTCACTTCCTGTCTGAACAACAAAATGATCCTTGCCAGACCTAAAATGGTCCAGAGGAGACCAAATGGTCCAGAGGTGCTCAGAGGATATTTGGAGACAATTTTTAAAAATTTCTATTTCTTTTCAGGGGTGCAGTGGGGAATGCAGCCCTCCAAGGTCTCTGAGGGGGCAATGTAGCCCTGCGACCCCTGATAGTTGCCCATCCTTGCTATAGCTCCTCAGCTGGTGGATTGTCAACACAGGACTGTATCCCCTGCTCTGTATTAAACCAAAAGTGTATTAGATTTCATTCATGTTGGTTTGTATTGTGATTCATTATGAGTCAGGGTTTATTGGACTACTGTGTGCTTCTTCATTACAAGGGTTTACTATTTGTTATTTTAAAACTCTTAACCTAGTAATGTGAGTATCTAGGCTTTTTTTACCTACGAAGAAGAAATGGACTCCTTACCCCCACCCCAAGTTTCCTTTACTGTAAACACATTTAATGCCAGGTCAGTGGGTTTGCCAAGTGGTCCAGGTGGGGTGAATAAGGCCAATCTTCAAGCTAGACAAGAGAACTAAATCATCTCCAATTTCCAACTGAGCATATTTGTTCAAGAACCAAGCAGAAAGAAATTCAAAAATGGTCAGTTGCTTCTCAAATAAAATGAAGTATCAAATTAGCTAATTAAAACCTATTAACTCACCAAAAGGTATCTGAGGGATTTCATCATCTGTCTTAGGCTTGTCTTGACTTTTTGCCAGATGTTTAAAGACAAAGGAAGAATTACCACAGAAGTATATTTTCAATGAGACCTGGGAAGGAGAGAAAGGCATTCAAACCAGCCAGTCAACAGCCAGGGAGGACCTGGCCATGTATTATCCAGGTGATTCCTCCAGGCAAAGGAAGAGAATTTGTCTGGTATGTGCAGAAATGCAAATTTCGGGGTGAGGGTGTCTACTGCTGCCTGGTGATGGTTGGCATGTTCTTTGTTCAGAGACAGTTCTAGAAAGGGGTGAGGAAAAGGTTCACAATAGGAGCCTGTAAATCCTCCAAAATTCAAACCCAAACCCTGACCAAGCCACTTAAGAAGGGTTTTGTGCCATATCAACCATCAGGTTACGCTGGAGGCTAAAAGATGATATATGAGGGTTTCTATAAATAAGTAAATATTATAAGTATTTGCATACCACACAGGAATAGACAGTGCCCCTGCACCAAACATACTGTATATGCAAATCAAAGCAAGTAAAATGAGACAGCACCACATAACTTTTTAAAAATAACCAACCAAATAGTTGATTATCAGTAACTCATAACCAAAACAGTTGTTTTCAAATCATCAGTACTTGCAGACCTGGGTTTGGAAACCCTGGGTGTGTTTTTAAGGTGCAAATGGAGTTGGGAGTGAAGCTCAAGAGAGTTCAGTATTACATTAAAAATAATTTGGAAAAGGATCCTGACTGTCCTGGTATGTCACAGTAGCACATCACCAAACTAGAATGTTAGGGTAATGTTGGGGCATTCTAGGAAAATTGGAATAGCCTTCCCCAAGGTAGAATGCTTCAGATGCTGTAGATCACTACTCCCATCATTTCTGACTTTTGACCATGCTATCTGTTGCTGCAGGGAGTTGTCAACACATCCAGAAAGCACTGAGTTGGGGAGACTGAACTAGAAGCTCAATTTTGGAAACTAAACTTCTTAACTCTCAACCTTAGTGCAGTGTCCTGTCATTTTTCTCATGTCAGTTTGGTTTCTCTTGCAACTGCAAAGCTCTGGTTTTTGTTGTTGTTTCCAGGGCACAGCAAGCAAGACAATGCCATCAGCTGTCCCTAGAAAACAGGCAGCATGTCTCCTTCTTCTTTGGCAATGAGCCTTGATTATAAGAACCATATTTTTAAGCTGATCATCCCTGGGTGGCATGGCAGTACAGTAGCTGTGTCACAGAGTCTCCTGGCCAATCTTGCAGACAAGAGGGTATGCTAGCCCCATTCACTCCCTTACATGATCCCTGCCTCAGTTTAAATCCACACCCAGCTCACAAGATAATTCGTGGTCAATAATTAACTTTATGTGTTCTCACTCTAAAACAAGAAAACTTGGAAAGGCTACTTTTTAGACTAGCCTATCCAAAACTGTGGGATTTGGGGAGTTGTTATTCAACACACTCAGTGTTCAAAGTTCTGAGAAAACTTTACATACATAGACAGACAGGCAGACAGACAGGAGACTAGTTTATATTCAAATCAATAAATGTGTGAAAATAATGTCCAAATTTTGGCAGGTTTCTGCCCTGCTGTATTTTTTTAATAGCTGATTTCCCACCATGTTTCCTAACACCAGTACTATCCAGTCGTCATATACTAAGAGTCATAAAATGTGATGGTTTTTATTCAAATGTGTTCCTTTTGTGTTGGGACCACAATGTAGCCAATTTAATTTTGAAACAGCTGTTTTGGGAAAGTGGCAGCTGGATAAGCAGAAATAGGTTTGTAGAGTGGATAAATTCAGGCTTAGCCCCACACTTTTTTCATTGACGAAAATGTAACCCTTTAATTAGATTGTCACATTATGTTCTTTAGCTAAATGTGCATTGCTTTTTTAAGGAAAATATGTTCTGGAAACTATTTTCGGCCCTTCCTCCACCCTTACTTCAATCTGCAGCTCTCTGTGACTAATTAAAAGAGTCAATTATTGTAAATAGGGTTATTGGATTATGCTGCAAGTATTTATTGTTCTGTGGTTTTCTTGACATAGCTATGCAGTTCTACAGAGGGGTCTACACACATCTGAAGATTATGCAAAAGCTGAAAATGATCCCAGCCTCTATTATGAATTAGTTGATTAAAGGTTCAGCATAGAGAATATTTTTAATTTCATATTAGAGCAATAAAAGTGTGGTGACCAATCATCAGATGTTTTCTCAGGAAAAATTCTCATTAACTATATGAATTGTTGCAAGAGAATAATTATTCCCAGGACTGTACAGTGAAACCTTTTAACATTCTGTAATGTAAAACTGTATATTGTTTCAGTCCTTCCTGATTAAATGTGGTTAGGAAATTGTGTATTCACAAGATCATTTAGCAAAGATTAGTTATCCCTTGCTGTGCTTAAAATGCAGTTTCACATACAAATAAAAGGTACATGAGCCTACTCAGACCTTACGTTTTGGGATTATAACTCCCAGAATCCTGAGAGATTCCAGGAGTTCTAGTCCAAGGAAGTAACACATCCAAACTCTGGGTTTTCTTTGTATTTCCTCACTGGGCGCAGTCGCATGTTTCTTCCTTGGGCCAGGCTGTGGATTATTGATTCATCTTTCTCCCATTTAGCATTAACTTGAAACTAATTCATGACAAAAGATAAGTTACTTGTGATTCATTCCCATTGCCAATAATAGTGGTATAACTATGCTGCATTACAGCTGTGACTTAACAATAGCTACCTTTCTTCTTGTTGTGGTATAAGTGGAACTTTAAATTTATTTTTACAGTTACAGGCTTTCAGGCTCACTAAACAGTGGGAGAAGATGATCAGATGACTGAAGTCTTGTTTTCCAGTGTGCCTCATGCTCTGTCGTGAGTGCTCAAGAGACAGTGAGGTAAATGAGAAGAGAGCAGATTTAGCATCACAGGCCAGCAGCTTCTGACATTCAGATTTTTTAGAAAATAACTCTGTCTCTCTCACCAGGCAGATCAGTTTTGGAGTCCAAATGTTCAATGGAGCCCAAATGTTAACAGATGTCAAGTGACAGAGGAGGCTATTTTTGTTTTGGTGATCTTGTTGGAGACTTTTTGCATTAGCTTCACACTATGAGGCTGGGAAAATGCGTGAAGGCTGGGAACAGAGTGGTGGAGTGAATTTTCCTCTGTTACTAATCTACTGCACAGTTCTAATAGCTGTAGGGAAAAGAGAAGGGTTTATTCCTCACTTTCATTTTTCTAAATTTTTGATTCATTTTTAAAATGGTCAGGTTCTTTTTTTGTGTGTGTCCTATATAACCTTTGGGAGTCTATCTTCCATCAGCCTAACTCTTGGTTGGGAGGTAAACCCATCTCATCCCCATACCCCTTTTAGGGAAATGTGGGGAATTGGATTGCTGACTAGGGATACTCTAGGTAGAATTATTTGTTTAGGGGGACAGTTCTACCATTGGCTGTCAGGGGATGCTGGAATGCTTCTCTGCTGTGTACCATCTGTTGCATCATTTAACTTATCATAAAGCTTCCATTGACAAAGTTGCCATCAAGAAAGCTTCTCTTATAGCAGTAATGTGTGTCAGTGTTTAGCACCAAATGAAGTCTTAGGCCATTTCCACACTACACTCTTATAGCGTGATTATTCCACTTTCAACATCCTACGGAATTCTGGGGTTTGCAGTTTTGGGAAGGGCAAGCTGGCCCCTCCCACAACTGCAAACCCCAGGATTCCGTAGGATGTTGAAAGCGGAATAATCACACTATAGAGTGTAGTGCGAAAATTGCCTTATTGAAGACTGCAAATACACTCAGTTCCAGCACAGAGCATTTAGTAAGTGTTGAGAAAACTTGAAAGTAAATGGTTACTTTTAAAAACTATAACTCTAACAATGGTTAGGTATTTTTGAGATCTTGAAGTAGAAACCAATTACTTTTTTAAATTTAATTTTCCAAGCTCTAAGTTAATATGAGTGGCTTTATGAAACTGGCAAAAATAAGAGAAGCAGCACCGTCTTCAGAGGGCCTAAATACCAAGGCACCAAGTCCCATTTGATCTTAGAAGCTAAGCAGGGTCAGCCCTGCTTAGTACTTGGATGGGAGACCACCAATAAATACCAGGTACCATAGGCTATATTTCAGAGGGAGGAACTGACAAAAGCAGCTCTGAGTATTCCTTGCCTAAGAAAATCCTATGAAATTCATGGGTCAATTCATAAATCAACATGCAACTTGAAAGCACATATATATATACAAGCACCTTCTCCATGTTTATTTAATAAGGACAAACATGGACTATTTAATGTCTTGACAGTTCTTGATCTGAAGCTAAACAGTCCTTGGAATCCAAGATATGCCTCAGCATCCTTTACAATGCATTATATTGATTATACCTAGTTGTTTTGGTCTTTGTTTCCTTTACTTAAAATGGAAAGTGACTGATGTAAAATATAGGAAAGACATAGAAGAGAGAAAAGATCTTACGTTTAGCTAGATATATCAAAATTAGTTAAAGGAAGCTGGAAAATGCGCCAAAATAATGTTTCTTTTTCCCCCTTTTTTGGCTACAACACTATTTAATTATATCTGGTGTTGGAAAGGTATAGACTTTATAAATGATAGGTGTTATGTGTATTTTAGATATTAAAACATTATATCAGTTGCAATAGTGAATGCAAGATATAGTATAATATGTCTTGAGTTGATTGTGGTGTTATTTGTCTGTCTGTTGTTGGTTTTTTTGCTGTCTTAAATGTATATAAATGCCAATAAAGACTAATTTAAAAAAAAATGGAAAGTGACTGAAATTGTACAGCATAAGCTTGGTCTTAGTAACAACTTGCCACATGAACTGCCTTCTATGGTACAGTTTACCTGAGCCTTCCACCCCAAATTGCAACAACAAGAAATACTGTCTTGATGTTGTGAAGATAGATGGCACAGGTGTTGCCATCTGCATGGGAACCCATTGTAGATGATTGCCACAGGAAACAGCTCACATAGGTACAATTTCAAGCAGTTCCCATGATGACCAGCTCATGGAAAATCACTTACTTCCAAAGCTGCATGCTTAGGGAAACATCTCCAGCAATAGACAACATCTCAGCACCTAGATATTATTTTCTAAGTTTGGGTGCTCCTCTGGGAGACAGTCCACAGTTCCATCTCACCTGTGGGCTGCACCAGAGCTTGGAAAAAGTACTTCTTTGGACCACATCAGCAAGATTCTGGGAGCTGTAAGTCCCAGCAAGGAACATTTCCAAATTCTGGAAATTCAGGTTCTGTCCTTTCTTTCTCTCCATCTGCTCCAGAAGCAGCATGTGAATCACACTAATCTACCAGTACTTCAGTCTGAGAGACAGAGAGGAACAGACCTTTAACTGTTTCACTATCCCACTGTACAGGTTGATTTAAATATGGTGACCATGTGCCAGTAGATGGCACTCCAGAATGTAAGACTTTTTCCAAGGTCTTACAGAAAGAATAAAACCTGCTACACATTGCCAGTGCTATTCTCCATGCTTTTTCTTTTCTTTTCTTTTTTTGTTCACAAGAATTGATTGAATAAGAACACACACATCTACCTTCATGCTAGGGGATTTCCTCTGGGCATTGGTCTGATGGCTTAAAGAAACCCAAACAATGCCAAGTGCTTCAGCTTTGCCAAAGTGTAACCTCTCTGTATGCGTCAGCATTAACAGCGGTTACCTTCCACTCTTCGCATCCCAAGCTATGAGCCCAATGGGGATGGTGAAAGCATGCGGTGAAGACAAAGAAACCCAAGATGGCAGTAGTAAGATTTCTTGATAACACTGTATTACTAGTACTGTGGTTTCATTAGAGAACACTGGTGCATTAGAGAAGACTCATTTCTTGGAATGAGGGCCTCTTGTAGCCAAGTGCAAACTTGTCCACTAAAGCTAATTCTGTCAGGCCTGTCTGGGGACTACCGTCCCAATTGAATTTCGCATGTGGGATAAATGAAGATGTTTGTTTTCTATTACTTTCATGCTTCTCAGCTTGCCTGTCCCACTTTCTCCTGCTTTTAAGCACCTGTGACTTGCCCAGAATGGTGAAAAGGGGTTTAAAATTCATTCCTTTGGCCTTTTTGTTTAAGCTTAATTATTTATCTGGTAGCTCCCCAGCTATCCACAAAAGTTTTAATAAAGTTACTTCTGCCTTCTGGTTTCTTTTTTTTTTTTAATTCCTCTTTAAGTGACCCTTTCCAGCACTTGGCCTCTTCTTTTGAGACTTATTATTATTGTAGTTTGAATTGGGAACATCTACCTTTGTTTCCGTAGTATCTAGCAATCCAGCCTCCTTAACTATAGACCTTAAATGAGATAACAATGGGGCAGTCTCCTTCCGACATGTAGATGATTTATCTATTTCTTTTTCAAACTCTAAAGGAATGGTGTTATCCATTGCTTTTGGGGATGCCAAATCTTTATTTGCAAGTAAATTCCTTGATTTCTCAGTTCTGCCACCAGCCAAAATTCTGCCTTGAGGCCTGAGATGGACAACTTTAAACAACGGATCTCTAGTAAAATTTTAGAAATTGACTCAGAAATCAGAAACCAATGTTTGGAGAGTATATATAGGGAATTATTTCTAAGGCAACAATTGAGATAACATATGGGGTTTTCTCAGCCAGCTCCCCCTGTGCTACGTACAACTAAGGCTGAAACTGGGAAGTTTTGTTTTGAACTACAAATTCCTCTTTCATTCCCCCTTCCTGCTTATTCATTTGTGTGATTTATGTGCCCCTTTCTCCTATAACTTTCTCATAATCATTCTTCCATTCTTGTTTCTCTCTTTCTCTCATCCCACAACCACAGCTTTCCCTTCACTTTCCTCCTTGCTCGCATTATACAATTTCTTTGTTTCAAATTGTTTGCAAATTCTGGGCCCTGTAGAGGGAAGCAGCACAGTGAAGTTACTTAGAGGCCCACTGAAGAAATGAACTTCCCAACGCTGCCTCCAACCCCATCTCTAAGACAAATTAGGGGCCAGTGCCTAAATAGGGTTTAATTTAACAGATTAATTTAACAGATTTTAATTAACTGTAATGTATTAATATATTAAAAAAAACAAAATGATTCTGAGATGTACAACTCCAATGTTCTATTAGTATCCTTGGAAATTTCAGTTACCTAATTCAGGCAGCTGGAGACAGACATACACCTATTCTTTTTCATTATTTTGGATAAATTGCCCTTTATTCCAGCATCTCAGGAAAGACAGCTGCTAAAATGCTATTGGGATGTACTGGACTGGAATCCAGAAGAGCTGAGGTTCAGATTAGTGGAGGCTGGTAGCTATAATGTGAGTGGGACACTGTATCTTTTTCACTGTGAACTTTTAGGGAGCTATCCAAGGTGCTAAACCCTACTTTCAAAATAGGTAGGGACCCTTCAATAGCTCAAACTAAAACCCAGAGCAGAGTCACCACTGTACTCAAAGTGTAGCCACCACTTGCTCTTGTTCAAATGCCCTTTCTTTCTTAAAGTCCACTGGGTGGTATTGGGCCAGTTATCATCTGTCAGCTTAACCTGGCTCCTAAAAGGGATAACAGTAGACGAGGGGACTAGGTTGCTGCCCCTAAGCTTTGGGGAACAAAAAAGAATGGGATAAAAATGTTGGAAAAATTCCAGTATTCTCTGTATCTCTCTTCTCAGATCTCTCTCTTCTCTCCTTCTCCAAACTGCTGCTTTGTTTTGTTTTCTTAGTTAGTCTCAGTTCTAGAAAGCCACACAAAAATTTAAGCATGCTTTTTCTGCTACTCTGTTAAAAGAAAGCTGATTCCTAACCATTTTAGCTTTCTTAGCTTTAGCTTTCTTAGCCCTGGGAAACTCTAACTCCCCCCCCCCAAAATGATAGTCATCTCTGTCATAGGTCATGTGTACCTATAGGCACTTGTTATTTCTGAAAACTGCCTCAAAAATGTGTTCTACCAGTTTGTTGTCATTGTGCACCTTCAACTGATTCCAATATATGCAACCCTATCATAGGGTTTTCTTGGCAGGATTTATTCCAAGAAAGTTTGCCATTGTGTTCCTCTGAATATAGCCTAAAACACCTGATATTCTCTGACTGTCTCCCTTCCAAGTACCCACCAGACCTGATGTTGCTTAGCAGTACCTCTGATAAATAAACTCAACTAGCATAATCTCATTGACTATGGCTACAAGTCAAGCACAAATGTGTTGATCGTTGTCCTAAGCTTAAGGTCAAATCTGAAGAAAGAGCTCATTGTCCTCTTTTACAAGAATTTTCTCTGGGATGGGGTAGAGGGGGAGGGAAGGGGAAAGAGAGGCAGATGAGGGAGGGAGAGAGGGAAAGTCTGGCTTTCACTTTTAAATGAAAAGTCAGTCATCTTCCCATTGCCATGATTGGATACAACAGATCTGTTGGATGGAAGGAACTAGCACCCCAAAAGGTCCTGCTTTCCCCTGGCCAGTCCAGTTCCTTCCCCACAAAACCCTCTAATCCCAATGGCCATTTTTGGTCTATCATTCTGAGAGCCGCATACTTCGCATTTTCCTTCAACAAGTAACTGCTCAAGTCCTCTTTTTCAAAGACCCTTTATTAAACCCCCCTCCCAACTATTTGCTGTCGAGACATTTAAGGATGAAATCATCATGTTAAACAAATAAACGCTGCTTCATACAGATCTCTGCTCTGGGAGCAGAAAAAGAAAATAATTTCTGTCTGCTGTCCACAAAAGCGCCTGGAAAGGCTGAAAGGAAAATATTATTTTTACTTCATTGTGTGAAATATCATTTTGGAGGATCTGATGCGTTGAGTGTTTGAAGAGTTTTTGCTGGCAGGTTCTAAGGGTCTCCTAGGTTGACCCCCTGGGATTGTTTTCTTCATTAATAAACTTAGCGTGATGTGTGTTAAAAGGAACATTCTGTTTGCTTTGTAAATAAGGGATGTCAAACAAGAAGCAGAAGCCTTACAGACACACTAGGCAATGTGTTCGCCAAAGGGTGTGTTGTGGAGGGGGGAATGAGAAGCCTGGAAAAATTGTGAATGCTCCAACCACCTTGAGTCAAAGCTGGGGTTTTGTTGAGAAAACAATTCATCCAGAGAATCCAAGTGTGATGGTTTCTTTACTGATACTGGTGGGAAAATTGTACACTCAGTGTCCCAAACCAGCAGGGAATGGCCATGGAAAGGAAAGCACTCCTGCTTTTGTTGCTAGCCTACAGAGGGCTTGGATAAGTGAATGCGGTGGGGTAGTGGTGGTAAAAAGTCTAAGAATCTTCCAGCAGGCATGACTGCGTGCTATGCTCAGTGGGGGTATTCTGGGAGTGGTAGTATTAAAAGGTATCTTTTTCAAGCTCTGAGTCTGTATAGCATATGAGTGTCACATCAGACCCTTGCAGGTAGGATACAACATATATTATAAACATTCGTTTTATATAATAATAATAATAATAATAATAATAATAATAATAATAATAATAATACTATAACAACAATAATAGTGTCATACCTTTTCTCTAGGATGGCTGGGATGGCTCAGGATGGCTTACAAAGATTAAAACAGGCACAGATAAAAAAATTCAAATCATACAAAAGTTAAAAATATAATTAACCTAAGAACATAACTTAAAGGATTTTAAAACATAATCATTAAAAAGCAAACAACTCATAAACAGCACAGCTCATTCTGAAAGTGTGACATGCACATACATGAAATCAGCTCTCAAAGGGCTACTGAAACAAAAAGATCTTCACCTACTTATAGAAGGATAGCAAGGTGGGTGTCAGTCTAACCCCACTAAGAAGGGAGTTCTAGAGCATGGGAG
This sequence comes from Ctenosaura bakeri, assembly GCA_948474755.1. Lineage (NCBI taxonomy): Eukaryota > Metazoa > Chordata > Lepidosauria > Squamata > Iguanidae > Ctenosaura > Ctenosaura bakeri. Next base: position 229,028 of record CAOLHI010001114.1, on the reverse strand, counting down.
CAACTGCTGGAAAGGTCCTGTCTCATGTTCACACCTCATGGAACTGTGAGGGTGGTGAGACAGAGCAAAGAACTTCCCGGAAGATCTCAAGACACAAGCAGGCTCATATAGGAAGATAACCTGGATCTGAGCTGTACAGGGCTTTGTAGGTCATAGCCAGCACTTTTAATTGTGTCCTGGAACAGAAGGGCAGCCAGGGGAGCTGTTGCAACAATGGACTTGTGTGCTGCACCTAGCCAGTCTTAGGTTGCTATCTGACTGCAGCTCTTTGAACCAGCTGAAGTTTCTGAGTACTTGCCCCATGTACAGGACATCACTGTAATGCAAATACGATATAATTACATACCCTCTAACTGTACTAATTTGGCAGGTACAGTCATAGTTAATCCTCTGTTGTTCTAGTTTTTCAGCTGCCTTTCAAATGTCTCTGTTTCCCTCTTCTCCTCCCACTTTCCTCCTTTGTCCTCAGCTTACTTCCATTGGTGCAGCCTGAGTTCAGAGTGCAAAAGTAGTTAGTGCTCCCTTAACTCAGCAGGGGAGAGAGGAGAAGAGGAGGCAGGATCTTGCCCTTCCCAGTAGGCTCAGGCAAAAGCAAACTGCTGCAACCTTTCTTAGCTTGTGTGTTCTTCCTCCAGAATAACTTGTACCATCTTCACCACATGGTGATATTACTTGGCCACATGTGTCCTGGTTTTCATCTGTGAAATATTGGAAGGTTTATAACTGAAGCATGTGTCACTGTGGCCAGGTTTGGGGTCTCTGGAACAGATGCAGCTGCTACATGAGACTTAACTGTATAAATGCGCTTCTGCCCACTGCCGAAACCTGAGCTGCCAAGATGAAAGTTGAATCCAGGCATACACCCACCATCTTCAGGGAGACTGTAACCCCACCCAGCTGAATCCCCATTCCTTGATTTGCTTTCTTATTTATAAGCCTGTCTTGAAATTAACCCAACAAAAAAGACAAATAGTTCAATCCAAGCTTAAAAGATATTGCTGAGACAAAATCAGACACACCCAACTTGTCCTAGAAATGCTGTAAAAGCCAAGCAGTAGCAGCAATCCATACTAGGGAGTTGCCAAATGTTTCCTTCTCCAGTTATGTGGTAGCTCATATTTTACGCCAAGGTCTTTAACTAAAGGAGAGAAAGCAGCTTCAAGAAGTAAGCATCTTCTCAAGAATGGTGGGTACTAAATTGTCCTTGTCTTCTCAGCCATTGGGAATCAAGTACTGAACTGCCTCCTGCCTTACTAGACGTGCTTTTAAAGTAAAGCAAAATAAATAAATAAATAAAATAAAGGCCCAATTTGAATTTGAAGGGATTGTTTGAAAAGGTAAATTTATTCCTTCTAAGTTTTGCTGGTGGGAAGGGGCATGAAAAAAAGTAAAGGAAACAATTCGTTAAGCAATGTGCTACAAACTATCTTAGTGACCTAGAAATATCCAAAAAGGGCAGGTTGTTACCAAAAGATTAGATAAATATGGCATTTATGTGGTCTTGCACTTCATCCATACCAAGATATGTTTATTGTACATGGAAAGACATAACTTTAGGGCCATTCACTCCAAGGTCTCTTACAAAAGCTATCTTGCCGTCATTTCCAGTTTTTAATAACGAACTCTTTCCATCAAGGAAGGGCTAGAGGGAGTCATTCTGAAACCTCACTATTTGGGAAAGTTTGCTGATGTTTTCTTAAATTACATCCTCTTGCGGGTCCATAAAAATCCTGAAGTTATTACAAATAAACAAATGGAGTTTCTCTTCATGATGTAAACCAGCTTTGAATGAAGTCATTGAACAGGCGCTTGAGCTGGATTGCTTCTGAAAAGCTCCTCAGACCCAAGACAGAGATCTGCTTTTCTTCCCAGAGCAAGAAAAATTGGCAAGTAGCTGTTCTAAGTCAACTGAATGCAGAAGCCCCCCTATTGCTTAATGTTTTGTTTTGATTTCCAGGAGGAAGCTAAATATCACCCCCCCCCATTTCCTTTTATCTTGGCTTTTGCTAGAAATCATTTCAGAGAGGACCACTGGAGTAGAAAAGTTTACTTTGTGCATCTCTAGAATGTGTTCCGTTGTCCTGTGCCTTGGATAAGCAACCTCGTCTTGCTCAGCAGTTCTTATCACTCCACAATCATCTTACTTGTTCTAAGGATAAAGGTGATGATGATGGTGTTGGTGATGATCTACTTGTAGGCCATTTTTCAGGATAACTTACAACAAATTAATATGCAACAAACTAGTATAAATAAAGATTAGAAAAGCTGCTCTTGTAAAGGGGACTCAGGGAGCTGCAGCCTGCAAAATTAAATAATAAGGCCATTTCCACACTACACTGTTATAGTGCTATTATTCCATTTTGAACATCCTGTGGAATTCTGGGGTTTGTATTTTACTGAGGCCAAAGAGCTCTCTGGCTGAGAATTCTAAGTGCCCCTCCCTAAACTACAAACCTCAGAATTCCACTGGATGTTGAAAGTGGAATAATAGTGCTATAACAGTGTAATGTGGAAATGGCCTAAGTTATTTAATAACTTTGCAGCACATAATAACTAATGGCAGGTTTTTTTCATACATTGAACCTACAGAGTTACAGCATAATCTTATTCTTGCCAATTCAGAGACATTAAGTTCCACAGAGTTCATGGCTTCAAGTCTCTTTTTTTTTTTTACTCTAGAGTAAACGTTGGGGCATCAGAACTTTTGTGTGGAGCTTAGGTTGTCTATGTATTTATCATAATTCAAAACCTGTATGGTTTTAAACTTCTATATATTTGTGATTATATGGAATAATTCATAATTTCTTGAGTCATTATGTTTGTGATGTTGACTGTGATGGGGAGACCTTGAGAGTGTGTATTTTTTTCCTACTACAGTTACCTCAACAAACAAGATGTGCTTAATATTGGATGAGGTAGCACGGTTCTCCAAGGTCATGACTGAACATGACCTAATTCTAGAATGGAAAGGCCTTAGCAAGCAAAGCCCAACCAGAAGCTCAAAACAGCTGCTTTGTTTCAGCTATCATTTTTTTTACCAGGCAATTGTTAAAATATACCTTTCAACATTTTACAGATGAAAACTGAGACATGTGTGACCAAGCAACATTAAGTATGGTCAAGATGGCAGTAGTCATTCATGAGGAAGAACAGACAAGCCAAGGGAGCATGCAGCAGTTTGCTTTTGCCTCAACATATTGGGAGAGGCAAGATTCTGTCCCCTGTTCTCCTCTCTACCACCCCCTCACTGGATTAACTGAGTGCAGACTACTTTTTTACTTTGAATTCAGTTTGCAGCAACTGAGTAAGCTGAGGGGAATGTGGGATGAGGAGAGAGAAACTGGGATGTCTTAAAAATAGATGAAAAAGTGGGATGACAGAAGATTAATCAGCAGTGTCCTTGCAAAACTGGGACAGTTGGAAGATATGTTAAAAATGGATACCTGAATCATTCAGATCTGGGCACCAGTGTCGTGTGCATGGGTCAAAAGCTGCATGGCCTTTTTAATAGGAAGCATTCTGGAGACTATATCAAATTTTACCAACACACAATGAATTTGTCATTTTCTTAAGTGATGAAATATGCTGTTTGAAGACTGAGAAAATCTTTTATCAATTGATTGATGATTAATTTATACCCCACATTTCTCCTGGGGTTTTTCCCAAAAGAGAAGACTACCTTGAGGAATGTTGTCTGGGTAACAGCAACTGTACATTTTTTTCAGAATACAACCATGTTAGAAATGGTCCAACAGTGGGATCCCATCCAGTTCTAGTTTCATAATTTGCAATTTAGTGGCACCCTGATGGGAATATAATTCCTCAACAAGTCACACTTCAGGGAAGTTTTGTGAGTGATACAAAGAAGAATGTATTCACACACATGGTTGCATTAGTAGAACCCTATCTCTCTGTTCACAGAACTCCTCAGCTGTTTCTGGGCAGAGGCTTCCTGTTCTAAATGTTCATGAGAACTCCTTGATGGTAAATCAAGGTAATTGTGTGAAAATTGAAATTCTTGGCAGGCGAAGCAAATGACAGAGAGATGGTTCAAGATATTTCACTGCCCAAAGTAGAGAAGGAAATGATGTTTCCACTCCGAAGCTTGGAAGTGTGAGTAGTAGCCATGGGAGATGTGGGTTTCTGGGACTAGTAGTCCAAATGAATAACAGTTCCAAGCTCACTTAATTCAACGTGCTTTGTGCCCCAAGTCAGCCAAGTTCTTTTCTTCCTGGGGACTCACTGAGCTACAAGCTAGAGGGATTGCCAAAAATGACACCAAAAACAATTCAGAGGTGGCCAGAAATCTACTTTTTGTTTAGAAAAATGGATTTATTTATTTTGGTACATAGAATCATAAGCCATTTCTGCACTAGGCTGTTATGGCGCTATTATTCCACTTTCAACATCCTATGGAAACCTGGGGTTTGCAGTTTAGGGAGGAGTCTCAGGCCTCTCTTCTACTGCAAACCCCAGGATTCCATAGGATATTGAAAGTGGAATAAAAGCACTATAACAACCTTGTGTGGAAACGGCCATAGAGTTGGAAGAGACCACATGGGCCCTCCAGTCCAACCCCCTGCCATGCAGGAACACACATCAAAGCACTCCCAACAGATGGCCATCCAGTCTCTGCTTAAAAACGTTCAAAGAAGGAGACGCCACCACACTCCAAGGCAGGATATTCCACTGCCGGACAGCTCTGACCGTCACGAAGCTCTTCCTGAGGTTCAGGTGGAATTTCCTCTCCTGCAGCTTGAATCTATTGCTCCCTGTCCTAGTCTATAGAGCATCAGAAAACAAGCCCACTCCCTCCTCGACATGACATCCCTTCAAATATTTAAACACAGCTATCATGTCCTCTCTTAGCCTTCTCTTCTGCAGACTAAACATACATGACCCATTCCATTTGTCACATGAGACAGAAATTCCTACAGGCACCTCTCTTCTGAAGCCAAGGTGACTAAACTGAGGCTGTCGTACTTTGGACATATGGGAAGGCACGACTCAGTAGAAAACACAATAATGCTTAGTAAGGTAGAAAGCAGTAGGAAAAGAGAAAGATTGCACTGCAGATGGATAGCCTCAATCAAGGAAACCACAGCCTTGAATCTGCAAGACCTGGGGTCTCTTATTCTTAAGATTGCCATAAATTGAAGTTTTGACAGCAGTTAACAAGAAAAATAATTAACAATTTGCTGCCCTTCATAGAATTATAAAACTGAAGCGTTCATTTAGTCCAGCCCTCTTGCAGCACAAGAATTTCATGACATTCAAAATCTGCAACCTGATGTGGCTTGCTCACTCTGCCTAACAGTAGGACCAGCCCTGAATTTCATGCACTTTCCTCCATTCCCTCAAATCCTACAGAACCTTCTTCACAGCCATAATAACCTTTGCATGCATCTGTCTGGACAGTTTGTACTTAAGATCCTCCTTTCTTAATGTGTTTTTTTTTCCCGTGTCTTGCTTCTTTAGGATAATGCTATCATTCTACTTCAGCAGGAATCAAAGATGATAAAACATGACTACAGAACTTGCCCTTTACTGTGCTGTAAATCCACAGGTCTCCCTGCCTTTTTAATTCCTTGCTCTTTGTACAAATTCCACTGACATGTTTCCAAGTGGCTCAGTAGGATTAATTCAAGCTTAGAAAGCTACAGTTAATGGAATGCAGCTCCACTCCTTTTTTCTTCACTTGGGCAGCAGCTAAGAGAAAGGTCTGTTGGGAAGAGGAGGAGAGACAGTGATTGCTCTATTGCTGGGGTTTTCTGAGTTCTCTAACCTTCCCCTAGTAAGTGAAGCATTATTGGTTAGCTGTAGCAAATTATTGCAAAAAGGTGAGTGGTAAGGAACACTTGCGATTAGAGTCTTTCAGATCTCAGGGCCTTCTCTGGCCTTCAAACTAGAAAGAGAAATCTCAGGGTGAGAGCACTGCCTTGAAAAGTTTGTGTGTGTTTATTTTCCTTACTGGTGCTTTTTATTTGAATGGGACACTAAAGCATGGATCCACTAAGTGACATATGGATGCCTAAGTTTTTCTTATGCCTCTGTTACGTTCTTTTTTTGGGTGCTGCAAAGGTTGGTATTCCTCTCCTCTCTCCGCTCTGCCAAAAGACACTCCCCACAAGACTTACCATACAGCCTGCAAAGCTTCCCTCCTTGCACAGCCATTCTATGTCTAGTGAGGAATGAGCAGGAATGGAGAAGCATCTGGCTATGACCCTATAGACCAGTGGTTCTCAACCTTCCTAATGCCGCGACCCCTTAATACAGTTCCTCATGTTGTGGTGACCCCCAACCATAAAATCATTTTTGTTATTTTTTTATTTTGTTTATTTATTTATTTATTCATTTATTATTTAGTTAGTTAGTTAGTTAGTTATTTCCAACATCAAATAGATTAGAAACACTGCCCTAAATCACTGCTCTGGATAGACTTCTAATGCCTAAAAACTGGTAACCCTCCCCCTCTTTTTTTTAAGCACAGAAAGCATCCATCAATGCCAGAATTAAGGCAGTAGTTCTAGTTCTGAATGTTGGGTTTCCACAGTTCAAAAAGCCAGTCACTCCCAAAGGCAATGCCAAAACAGCCCACATTTTACACGAGGCGCAGGGAGGAAAGAACAGGGAGAGAGGAAAGATGGCGGTGGCATAAGCAGACGCGTTTTGTTTCACTCACTCCCTTCCTCCCTCCCTTAAAGGGAGTGTGGACACTGAACATACAAAAAGCGAGGAAGGCAAGACAGGGTGAAGAACACAACACGTGCATGTGGCAAGCGCCAAGGGCCCACGCACAACAAAGGCGAGAGGAGAAAGTCATCCTGGCTATTTCTGCACTAGAATGTTATAGCACTATTATTCCACTTTCACCATCCTATGGAATCCTGGGGTTTGCAATTTGAACCCCAGCGCAGGGGTCTCAGAAGCACTGCTCCCATTGGCTGTGAGGCCACCTTCTTTTAAAAGGGGGGCAGGATTGAGGAGGGGCGACCCCTGTGAAATGGTCGTTCGACCCCCAAAGGGGTCCCAACCCCCAGGTTGAGAACCACTGCTGTAGACAGACACAAAATGAGATCTGCTGCTTCTTGATGTTAATGAAATCATTTCATTTCTGTTTATGGGAACCCAGCCAAATACTTCTCCAATCCTACCTGGTCCTCAGGAGGCAAAGAATGGGCAAGCAAGGGGGTTTCCAAGGAAGCACAGTAAATCTGGTAGTGGTGGCATATGGCTCAGCCTAATGTAGGTCCATATGTAGAACAACTACATTATGCTGAGCCATACTGCAGTGTAGCCTCTGTATACATTCGGTTGGTGTTAAATTTGTTATGTTTAGTGACATCACCAAAACCAGCCCCTTATGACATCACCTGTATTATCAGTTCTGTGTAATCACTAGCTTTCAGGTTTTGGTCTTGAAATCTCAGTATATGGGATAGTCTTGACCTGGAGATATTTAACTGCAACAGCCAAAAGCACTGAGAGCTCAGCCCAGGTACTACAATCTGATGACCAATGATACAGTCCAGTTGAGTTTCTCAGAATAATGGGACTTCTTTATTCACACAGAGACAGTGGCATCATCTGCTACCCACCATCTCAGCTTTCTTTTTCTTTCTGAGCTTTGCCGCAATCTTAATGATAGCTAGGGAAGGGCTGTTTCTCCCCCACAACAACTAGCAATACATTTATTATGAGCTGGGTTGTTATATTGCAAAATGTTTTGTTATGGTTCAGTCACAAATGAACAATTAAGACTCATTAGCCATCTCTGACTCCCACTTTTGGGGAAAAGGTGTGATATAAATAAAGGCCGAGATCGTGGATTGGGAGATTATATGTATTGCATACCACATCTCTGTGGCTACATTGCCTAATACTAATGCCTGCCAAAACCCATTTTGTAAGGAGCACATTCCCTCAGCACAGCAATTTCTGTGCTGTTGGAGACCATGGAGATCAGAGAGAACACATTCAACTATTTTCCTGTAGTTGGATATGCTCAGTGGCGTAGCTTGGAGTGTGTGAAGGGGGGATGGGACTACGGCATGAATGGCATGGCCACTGTGCATGGGGGCATGGCCAGGGCATGTGGGGGCGTGACTATGGGCCAGGACACCCCAAAAACATAGCCACCTGGGGCAAATTGCCCTCCCCACCAGCTGTGACAAGCATCTGCAGAGCACTCCAGGAGGCCTCAGGACATCTCTGCAAATGACATCCTTGCAATGCATCCAGCTACAGGAAAATGGCTGGATGCATCTTCACTGATTCTCTCACTCTCCAGCAACATAGAAACTGCCCTGTTGAGAAGAGAGTGCTGCACTTCTGACAAGATGGGTTTGGGGAAGATTTTATTTATTGCATGGTTGGGACTGAGTTCTAAGTTCTGCAATGAGCAAAAACAGTGAATTGTGATTTCATTAGACTGACTTTACACCACCATAATCCCTCAGCAGGATATCAGCCAAAGTGATTGACTGAAAGTCATTGGATTTTCAAAGTTTGTAGAATAGGTTATTGTGATGAATCCAACCTCTCCCCTCTTTTCTAGAAATGTTTATGAACATAGAACATGCCCACTAATGGTCAGACAGCTGGACACTAATGGTCAGACACCTCCAAAATCTGCATTTCCACATCTTCCCTGCTGAGTTTCCCCACTTTTTCCTTGGCATGATTCAGTTAGCCAGGTATATACAGGAATCACCTGTGTAATCAGTTCTTCCCAGTCTACTCTTTGGTCAATTTAAATGTCCTCTCTGGATTTCTTGGCCCCTTAGGAATGCTATCATCTGTTAAATAAACTTTCCATTATCTTCAGCACAGAGTGAAAACAGGGCTAATTCCTGTTATGGAGGCCCAGGGACCTTCTCCTATAAGCTGTTTCAGACAGTTATGCTTTGGATCCTAATAGATTTTAGCTAGCTAATTTTGTGTTCATTTTATTTTTAAAGCAACTCACTTCTCTTTTTCTGGTTCTTTAATAAATACAGGTTGAGAGCTTGCATTATCTCAGAGCATAAAGTTTTGACCAATTGAATTCTGCCCATATAGAATACTTTCCTTTCTCCTGCAAGCTCACCTCACACACCCATTTAATACCTAGGGGAAAGGGGAAAGTAGCCAATATCTTGCTATGTGTTACCGCAGTTTCTAGCCCGAACTTGCGGGATATTAGATATCATTTTGATATCAATAATTTGGCCTACTATATACCTCTGTCCTCCATGTGCCTCGGGGCCCCCAGACAAGCTCGCAGATAGGCACAGCCGCAAATCGCTGTAATATTCCCAACAAATACAGGCAGGCCAGAAATAGCTGACCCGCCACTTCAGGAGACCTCAAGGCAAGTACTACATTATGTATGCATGCTACTTACAAAGAACTCCCTGCTCCGAGCACGCAGTTTGATGAGCCGAATACTCATCTGTCAAGCACTCCGCGTTTGCATACCGGCTACTCTATTGACAATTCGGACTTAATCATGTAAAATTCTGACCTTTCGGAGGTTTTGTCTCCAGTCCGAAACTCGTTGTCCCCAAGTACGGACTAGCCTACGGCCACATTTTCCCCTATAAGAACCCGTGACTTTGAGATCTTCCTTGGATCACTCCTGGCTTCCATCCTGCCTTGTTGCCACTTTGCTTGGTGAGCCTTCCCCTCAGTCCCACGTACTGAGAAATTTCATATCCACAAACTTCTTTGTCAGACTACCCGGGCTTCAGGACAGGTGTAGTATTACCCATACCAAAAACCTCCTCTAAAAATCCCTCTATCCCACTCCCACCTTTTATTTCTATAGTTCTCTGTGTGAGTGTGTTGCATACACTTGTTTGGCTGTATTTTAATAAAAACAACAATTATTTACTTCTGTTTGCTCCTTAACTCGGCCTGACCCCATAGACATTGGGTAAAAGATCTCACTCCGTTGTCCTGCCTCTCGTATTGCTAGCTTGTGCTCTCTTGACTAATTCCCAACTTTGTAATTTGGAGCACACTTAGGTGTCCCTCATGGGATCCCCAGAAATCAGGGTAACATATGTTCCTACACTTGATTGCACAACAATGAAGACATCCTCCTGCACGTAGTGGCAATGAAAATCTCCTCCTACAATAACTGTAAAAAGATATATATGGGCATAATTTGATATTATGTCTGCATAAGTCTCCAAGTGGATACTGATATATCAAAATAAAATTAAGTTCCTTGCCTAATTTCTTGCACCACACTCCCTCCAGTGATGTATTTAAGTCTTTTACTCCAAGTCTCAAGTCAAGTGTCAAGTCTTTACCTTCAAGTTTCAAGTCAAGTCTAAAGTCCTTGAAGATACTTTCAAGTCAATTCTCAAATCAAATCTCCAGTCTGGGAGCCAACTTTAAACTCCAACCTATATTCCAGAATTTCTGGATAGAGCCACATAAAGTCAGTTTTAAAAATTTAAGCACAGTCAGCCCTCCACATTTGCGATTTTGCCATTTGCAGCTTCAGAAGTGGGAAATAGGATCCTTATTACTTTCTATTTCTGTAGCTGGAGCATTTTTCAGATCCTTCTTACTCCCCATTACTGAAGCCTCAAAATGATCCTTCCTTCTCAAGCCTGTTGCCTAACACATTTGCTGCTGCTGAGCAGATGAGCCCACTGCCTAACCCGTTTGCTGTTCCCTTTGAGAAATGCACCCACACTTTGGGCTTGAGACAGATTGTCATGTGACCAGTAGGCAAAAAGAGATGGAAGCATTGTTCAAAATTGTAAGGTTTCTGGATGAATGTGTTATGTTAACTGAACCAAGGGCAGCAAGTCAGTCACTAAAAATATACAAGTCTCAAGTCGAGTTGAGTCAGTGCATCATTTGTTGCCAAGTCGAGTCCAAGTCGAGTCACTGAAGTGACTTAAGTCCGACTTGAGTCCAAGTTAGTCGAATCAAGTCTACATCACTGACTCCCTCTACTGCTTGGCAAAAGCATGCTACCATGCAGAGGAACCTTAAAGGAAGATCTGGAATAGGGGCCCGCTCTTCTCCATATATATGCCTATGTTCTCACATGTGCAGTCTATTATTAATAACACGTGAGTGATAGTTGTGCCACTTCTATGGTATTACCTATTCAACCTAGCTTTGTGTCATCTGCAGATTTGATAAAGAGCACCTCTGCACTATTGAGAATGTTATTGAACAGAACAGTGTCAGAACATGGAAAAATAATTTATTGGACTGCAACATTTTAGTTATCAAAAGAGTAACTATTCCAAGCTCTGCACAGAGCATAGCCCAGAAGCACCCAGCCTGAGATCTTCCTCCAGAAGGATGTCAAGTTGAGCACTGGATAGATGTAACTGTGTACCCTGTTATGAATCCACCTAATTGTGGTATTGCTTAACTCACATAATTCAGTGCAGATCTATGTGTATGTTTATTAATTCATTACAGTTATCCATCTCTTTCCTCCAATGAATTCAATGTATGGGAAATGGCTTTCTTCTTCCTCACTTTATCAATGGGTCCCAGCCTAACAGTCTTAACTTCTTACTAGATCAAAAATGAAATTCCGAAACATAGGTATCATATTTTGATTTTGACTATGGATACATTTTTGTGCCTGCAATCAAGGGCAGCAGTTGTTGTTGCTGTTGTTGTTATATTTATATGTATCTCATTCCCCCCCCCCAAAATTGGAACTCAAACTGGCTCCCCACATATAAGAACAATACAATTAAAACATACAAAAAGTTAACATTAAAATATTAAAACAATTCAACCTCAAGTTAAAAGAATAAAATGCAATTAAAAAGATTATAAAGCTCTTTAAAATAGTCCATTTAAAGCAATACAGCCCTCTTAGGTCATTATTTATAAACTCTCAGTTTTAAAAGCCTGTCTGAATAAAAAGGTTTTGCAGAACATGTAACTAAGCCATGTACCACCATGGCCAAATCTGACATCTCAAGGAACAGGTGCAGTTTGTGCACAAGCTTTAAATGTGCAAAAGCACTCCTGGCCTCGCAGACACCTGGGTCTCCAAGTTCAAAGCTGAGTCCAGAAGTACACACAAAATGTGAATGCCTTCAGGGGGACTGTAACTCTGTCTAATACAGACTGAATCCTTATTCTCTGATCTGCCTTACAACTGGTCAGGAGGACATCTATTTTGTTCGGATTAAGTTTCAATTTGTTTGCTCTCATCCAGTCCATTACTGATGAGAGGTGCTGGTTTAGAACCAGGACAGCATCATTGGATTGGAGTGGAAAGGAGTAGTTGAGTTGAGTTTCATCCATGTATTAATGGCACCAAAGCCCAAAACTCCAAATGACCTTTCCCAGCAATTTCATATATATGTTAAATAGCATAGGGAACAAAGCAGAACCCTGAGGGACCAGGGAGTCAAGCACTACTTCCTGGGCTTGTCCCTCAAGAAAGGAATGGAACCACTGTAAAACAGTGCCTCCAAGTCACATCTCAGCAAGATGGCCCAGAAGGATACCACGGTCAGTAGTATTGAAAGCCACTTCCAGCAGAACCAACAGAGACACACTCCCTCTGTCCAGTTCCATGTGTAGGTCATCCACCAAGGTGGCCAAAGTGATCTCTGTCCCACAGCCAGGCCTGAAACCAGTTTGGCTTCCACATTAGTAGGGTAGTGAATCTGTTCCATCTTTTAGTCAGACCTTAAAAATAACTATCCAGGGTGCTAAATCCCCTCCTCCAAATAGTTTCAGCACTTTGGTCAGGTCCTTTAAAATTCAGACTAAAGAACAGAATGGATTTACCCACCACATTAGCATGTAAGCTACTGTCCACCACTGTTGATGTGTTGTTGTTGTGTACTTTCAAGTTGTTTCCAACTTATAGCAACCCTAAGGTGATATCACAGGGTTTTCTGCAGCTAAGAGTGTATAACGTGCCTAAGGTTATCCAGCAGGTTTCATGGCTGAGTGGGGAATCGAACCCTGGTCTCCAAGGTCATAGTCCAATGCTCAGATTACTACAACATAGTACATAATTCCATCGATAATCATTTTGTGATGCTTGATCTATGGAATTAAAATATGGTTGCATTTTTTAAAAAATAGATAAGAGAAACTAAAACCTTAGATTATTTCAAACCTTAACAACCTTTCTCAAGCTAGTACACTCAAGCTGATTTGACAACAACACCTATCATCTATAGTCAATATGGTCATTAGCTGTGGCTATGTTGGCTCAGGATAATGAGGGTTGTAGTCCTTCACATCTGGAGGACACCAGGCTATGGTAGACTGTCTGAGACTGAACAAAGCTTGAGGCAATTTAGTAAGCTGTAACTCATCATTTTTATCCTAAAACATCACATCATTGGAATGGTGCTTGGCTAATTTCCTTGCAAGACATATTCTTGATAAATTGTTTTGCAATGTTGTGGGGTGAGAAAGGAGCAACCATGAGCTAAAGCACACTCTGTCGAGGGAAAAGCTTTTTCTGATGAAATTATAAATAAGTCATCAGACATGGTCTGCTCAAATGAGTTGTCAGCAGAGATGTGTCGGAGTGTGGTTCGACTCAAAACTTCAAAGCACCAGCCCTAAGAGTACCGCTTCCCTCTTCATTCACAGATCTGCTCTTGATATATACCATGGGAATTTTAATTTACGCTGTATTTACATACATACACAGAAAATCCAGGCCTGTGAAAGCTTTAAATAAAGCAGACTGCTTGTGAACCAATTATCATATGTAACAATACATATGTTCATGCCACAATCAGTTCCATTAACAGAAGCAAAGAGTAGCCTAGCAAAAGCTTCCTCTTCCTTTAACGAGATTGTTAAGAGTGCGGGACCACACAATAATTGGCCAGGTGTACCTTCCCCAAGTGTGCATTTCCCAGATTTGCAAGTTAAAGGAAAAATGTGTGTTGATCACAGCATAGGTCACCGGAATGCCCTCACCAGGCTGGGTTTGAACAGACAAGTGTCCTTTAGGAGCTATGTGGCGGTCTTTTCCTTCTTCTCAGAATTTTTAGATCAGAAGTGAGACAATCTGTACCTCTCCAAATTTATTTATTTATTTGATTTTATACCTTTTATACCTTGTCTGTCTCCCAATGAGCGCCTGCGTGGTGCAGTGATTCAACCATTGATCTACAGCCCTAGACAGTGGGGTTCAGTTCCCCGCTCAGCCATGGAAACTCACTGGGTGAACTTAGGAACATCACATACTCTCAGCCCCAGAAAACTCCATGACAGGGCTGCCTTAGGGTTGCCATAATTCAGAAACAACTTGAAGGCACACAACAACAGTAACAACTAGGACTTAAAAGTGGTTTCTAACATTACAACATTTAAAAAGCAAATACAAATAAAAACAAGAAAAACGATAATATTAAAACACAATTAAACAGATTACAATATTAAAAGGCAGCTGAATTCAACGCCATTTAAAGCAGTGCAACAAAAAATGGTAACGTTAGTTAAAAGTCTTTTCATCAGTCTAAAAAGGCCTTTGCCTGCTGACAGAAGAATGACAGGATGGGGGCCAGCCTAGCTGCTTTTGAAAAGGACTTCCACAGCCTGGGAACAACCACACTTTGTTGGACTGCAACTCCCATAATCTCTAGCCAGCATATAGAACAGTGAGAGATGAAAGGAGTTGTAGCATGACAATATCTGGAGGGCCTTAAGTTGTCCTGCTTGTTTTAGGCCTCCTCCAGATGGACCAATAGTTCTTGTAAATGTCAGGCTATTCTGGATTATTTAGGTTTCTGGATTTCATGCTTTGTAATGGTTGTTCCTGCATCTAGTTCTGTCCTAAATATTGAGGGGTTTTACCCACTCTTTTTATTTTTCCTGCCTGAGGTGTGGTGAACTGTGGTGTGAGTGGAATTTCCTTCCTTCCCCATCATCTCCTCCATGAACTCAACACTCTTCATGCTTTTCCCCCAATATTTACCTTCCCTGTTTTGCACGTTCCATTTTTTTAAATATTAGTTGGAGCCATGGTGCTAAAGAGTGCTAAAGAGCGGTTGGAGTGGTGGTGGTGGCATTCAGCCTGTGTGTATTCAGCCTGAGCATAATGAAGAAATGAAGGTTAGAGGAAAACCACCATGGCAAAGATCACACTCCTATTGAGATGTCATCAGTGGAGCTACACAGAAGTATGGAAGGAACCAAAACAATGGATACAGACATGGGAATTTAAGAACACCAGTACCAGAAATTCCCAGAGCAATGAAAAAAAGTCCATTCTTGCCCTAGATTCAATAAGTCCGAGCAAGTCCCAGAAATTAACAATAAATAGAATGGGAGAGGAGATATATGATTTTTTTTTTAAAAATTCCAATAAGTATAGTATAACTTTTGCAAAATCCCAAGGCTTTTGGTCAGTCTGGATGAGTTCTTAGATGTGCTTTTCATAGTTACTTAATCTTGTTTGGTTCTGGTTTTGCTCTCCATTGTTTTTCTGTTCTGCTGTTCAAATACTGGTATATTTTTCTAGTTTTACTAGGATTATTTAATCATTATTGATTGTGTTAGCCACTCTGGGAATCCTTTGGGGAATGAGGACTGGGACAGAAATGTAAAAGTAAAATAAATACATTTGGGGTCAACTATGCCATGAGGCAAAAAGAGGTAGATTGCCTCAGATAGAAGATTTGAGGATACCAGTAAAGAGCAACAGATTCTCAGTTGATTATTATGTTTTAACCACCATGCAGAGGACATTGCTGAAATTTCTTTTCAGACCCTACAATGTCTGCTCTATATCTACATAGTTGGTTTTGTTTTGTTTTTTTGCAAACTATGACAGCTACATACAAACAAAAAAGTGACTGCTAAGCATGCAAAGGGTTGCCTTGACCACTTTATCCCCTCAGTGTTAAACTAGTGGTTTTAGAATCACAGCTTGGGAGAGTTCCTTTTGCTGAACCACCCCTCTCAGAATCCCCAGCTATCATAGCCAGTGATGTATTTGGGAACAATCAACTGCTTTTTAATTTTTTAAAAAAATCTTATCTGACTGCCTGTTGTGAGGTTAAGTCATTATAAACTGGCTTACAATTGCAGAAAGTAGAATTGCAGCTTTGTACAATGTCTGACTTTTCAGGAGAGGAGTGGGGAAGTTGTGAGGCCATAGGGACCACCGTAAGAGCACAGCCACCAGCATGGCCATTTCACAATGGTCACAATGAAGAATCTGTTCTGATGCACAACATGTCACCTTGCACAATGGGAACTCTCTTACACAGTGAGATATCTTACAATTGCCCTGTTGTGCATAATCACAGTTCACTAGCATGGTTGCTTATCATGTCATTGACACAGCTCCATCACGGCAAATTTATGCATCATAGCTTCTGATGTAGGATCTCAACCTTTATTTAGTGAGTCTGAATATATGTATACCACAGTCACTCACTATGTGTATAGTCCTTTGAATCAATTTCTATACTATAAATCAGTGCTTATGTAAATCCAGTTGATTTGGTGGGTCTACTCAAGTTGGGACTAGCCATTAGATTTAGGCTAATGTACTCAATCAGTTTTGTTTAGTATTTTCTTGTGTTCATGATTTTACTATAAATCTCCAGAAGCACTCATTGAGTGGAAATATTCTAAATTAAAAAAATAAGGTATTCCTCAGTTTTTGTAGACTCTGAGATAGTTTGTGGTTCAAATCCCAATTATAGGTTTGTTGATACATTTTATGTCCCAGCTCTTAATGTACTAACCATGGAGCATATATATATTGGATATGTACATGGATGTTCTAGCTGGTAGATTCTGGGAGCTGCAGTCCAACAAAAAGAACATCTCAAGCTCTGGTAGGAACTAATAGCAGACATTTTGTATTTTAAAAAAGCCGTTAGCACAAAACAGGATGTTGTTGGCCTCAGTGGCTCACATCTACCAAAAAGCATGTGGGTTTTTTTCTTGGTTGTTGGTTTTCTTCAAAGCAAGTCTAAAATACAGCCCTTTTTTTAAAAAAAAAAACTATCTGAAAACACATCTAAGGCTTGAAGAAGAATTCTCCTGCATTCAAGGGACAATAGAGTGTCCCCATTCCCATTTTCCATGGCTGGTCTCCCATCCCATAACATCCCATAACAACTTTACTGTGGTTGCTGGCACCCTGGAACAAGCTACTCTTGTTCCCAGTGGAATAATGTTCTTTTTCAAAGTGTGGTTCCACTCCTGGCAGAATGGGGTAGGGGGAAGAATGGACTGTTTCTCCTTATAAGTTACAGTGATTGTTACATGATTTTCTGCTCTGTGAGGCTTTGACGTACTGTAGTGTAATGGAGCAGGGATTCAGGGAAGGTCAGCTCCAATACTCTTTTCACAGCAGGAGCTATTATGTCATCCACTTGGTGAGGTATTTGCCAAGGTTATGAGGTGGGGTTGAGCTCAAGGACGGGTCTGGTCTGGCACATAAACCCTCTGTTTTTGTGACCCTCCTAGCATGCTTCACTATTGAACTATATAGACGAACTGTTTTAAAACAATAAATACAGAAATGTATTATGCTCAGACAGCATCTGGGCCACAGTCATCTAGTGAATTTCATGGCTGATTGGGGTTGTGAATCCAGATATGCGTGTATATGTGCTTCAGACAGTAGTTTGCCTCTCTTCACCCCTGCCACTATTGTTGTGGTCCTATGATTACCTGCTGGAAAGGCTCTTTCTACATTCATATTTTTGATTGATTCATAAACTGGAAAATAAAATGAAACAAACATGCTTGAAATTTAGCTCCACCAAAATCAGTGGCATTTACTTTGGTGAACTTCAGTGAACTTATGTTTATGATGGAAGTCTTAATATGAAATAGAGTGTTATTTTCCTTTCAGAAATGTTAACAAGCTAGACAAAGCTTGCTCCTTATCTAAACCCAAATTACAAGTTTTGTTTTCTGGATCTTCAACCTAAGTTCCATTTCTCTTGTTACAGTTGTGTTCAGTGTAAAAATGGTCAGGGAAAGATACAGGGCATGCCCTACCTAAATGAGGCAATCACGTTAGGCGATGGAGCAGTGGTAAATTTGTCTCTCCCAACTGCACCATAGCAAAGTCTTTGCTGCTCTGGAGACTTCCACCTGCCCTTATTGCCTGAAGCTCTCATACCTTCCAACATTTCATAGATGAAATTTGGGACACGTCTGACCAAATAACATCAGCATGTGGTCAAGAGGTCAAAAGTTATTAATGGTGAAGAACACACAAGGTGTGAAGCCGCAGAAACTGCAGCTGCAGACGTTTCCTTTTGCCTGAGCTTACTGGGAAAGACAAGATTCTGCATCCTCCTATTCTCCCTGCTGAATTAATTGAGTTTTGCACTTTGAACTCAGTCTGCTGCAACTGAAGTAAGCTGGGGACAAAGAGAGAATGTGGGGGTGGGGGGAGAGAAAAAGGAACATTTTAAAAGCAGTTGAAAATGTTGGATGCAGAGGATTAATTAGCAATGACCGTGCCATATTGGGTAGGAGCTTTACAGAGCCAGAAACCCGCTCAAAAAAGAAAAAAGGAAACAGAAAGAGGGAGATGTGACAGTATCTGCCGTTCCTGTATCTCTGCAGAGCTGCCTGCTCGCCAGATGCCTGGTTCTGAAAGTTCTCAGCAGTGATGTATTTAAGTCTTTTACTCCAAGGCCCTTTCCTCATGAGGCAATTAGAAGAGGGCAGTGCGTCCTCTCACAGAGGTTGTCTGCACCTTGGAGTGGACTAGGAGTGGACTACTTACTGGAGATCCACACCTCAGTCTGCCCCCAAACGACCCCAAGTGGTCCTCCAGCATGTTTTCTAAAGACCTCAAAAAACATGTCTTTATTTTCCTGGAACGCGCCATTGCGTTCCTGCTCACTTGTGCAGATTTGCAGGCTCGCACCAATGTGAGCCTGCAATATGTAGAGGGCGGGCTTTAGGTGTGGCAAGCTTCAGCAGTTGGTCCGGACCCAGAAGGAACCGGAAGCTGCCATTTTGAAAGCCAGAGCAGTGTGGATCTACAGACCTTGCACTGCTCCGATTTGCCCTGGACTAAGGAGGAGCCCTGCGGAAGGGCTTCAGGCATAGTCCGCATTGCTTCGGACCCCAGAAGAAGCGGTAGGTAATGGCATGGAGTGATTCCCTCGCCTTGTGCGGAAAGGGCCCAAGTCTCAAGTCCTTATCTTCAAGTCTCAAGCTGAGTCTCAAGTCCTTGCAAGATACTTTCAAGTCAAGTCTCAAGTCTGGAAGCCAACTTTATACCCCACCTTGTATTCCAGAATTTCCAGACAGAGTTAAATAAAGTCAGTTTTAACAGCTTAAGTACAGTCGTCCCTCCACTTTTGTAATTTTGCCATCTGCAGCTTCAGAAGTAGGGAATGGGATCCTTTTTATTCCCCATCACTGAAGCTTCAAGAGGTTTAGAAAGAAGTATCCTTCCTCCTCAAGCCCGTTGCTTAACACATTTTCTGTTCCCCTCTGAGATACACACCCTGCACTCTGGGTGCGAATCTTGCCTTCTGCTCTTAAGGAAAGTTTTAGAAAGCTCCTCCTATATGTAGTGGGAACAGGCTGCTGAGCAGATCTCAAGCCCACCTTAAGCCCATTGCCTATCTCATTTTCTGTTCCCTCAGAGAAATGTGTCCACACTTTGGGCTTGAGACAAACAGTCATGTGACCAATAAGTTGTAAGGTTTCTGGATGAATGTGTTATGTTACTGAACCGGGGTAGCAAGTCAGTCACTAAAAATATGCAAATCTCAAGCAGAGTTGAGTCACTGCTGAGTCAAGTCCGAGTCAAGTCACTGAAGTGACTTAAGTCTGATTTGGGTCCAAGTCAATCAACTCGAGTCTACATCACTGGTCCTCAGAAAACTTCTGTGGGAGGAATGACATGGAAAATAACCTGTGTCAAAACACAACTGATTCACCAAGTCGCACCCCTACCCCTGCCAATACATCCTTGCGCTAAGAACCCTCAGAGCCAGGCATTCAGCCAGCTGGTACCTCTGTCTTCTGCTGCTTCTCAGGGGGTTTCTCTCTGCTGCCACATCCTCCTCCTTTTGGACATGCAAGGAACATTGGTACAGCCATGTTCTCCTCTTCCCTTGGTGAATGGAGGTGCTTGGGCAAGCAGACAGGTGTGCAGACACAGATGTGAGTGTGTCCTCCCCACTTGTAGGAAGGCTAGTGCCACCCGGTTGACCTCCTCTTACCCCTCTCCTGGAGAAAAAGAGTATTCGGTGTAACAGAGGCCATTTCCGCACTAGCCTGTTATAGTGCTATTATTCCACTTTCAACATCCTATGGAATCCTGGAGTTTGCAGTTTAGGGAGGGGCCTCAAATGCCCCTCCCGAAATTGCAAGCTCCAGGATTCCATGGGATGTTGAAAGTGGAATAACAGCACTATAACAGGCTAGTGCAGCAATGGCCAGAGAGGCAGTGCTTCATTTCCCATCTTGGCTTGAACCCTCATAGCTGTAGGGTTCAGATGACATGCTGTAAAGACAAGGCAGACATTCATTTCCTGATTCATACTTTAGGAGAGATGGATGGACAAAATTAGTTATATGAGAATGACATGCAGTGAATGCAAAGAGGACTGGAGCGAGTACAATTGAGGTGGAGATACCAATCCAAATGATCTAAAGGAGAGGTGACCAGACCTCAGGCTTGTCAAATCTAATTTGTTTTTGACTAGAACCCTGAGATCCACAAACTGTAGCCAAACATACAGGACAAGAGCTTGAGAAAGTTAATTTTTTGGATTTCTGCAAAATTTAACTTGCAGAATTACCAAGTCATCATGGCTAGTGACCAGCTGGCTGGAATATTCTGGGAGGTTTAGGCCATTTCCGCACTATACTTATAGTGTTATTATTCCACTTTCAACATCCTGTGGAAATCTGGGGTTTGTAGTTTCCTGAGGCCCAAGAGCTCTCTGTATGAGAATTCTAAATGCCCCTCCCTAAACTGCAAACCCTAGGATTCCATAGGATGTTGAAAGTGGAATAAAAGCACCATAACAGTGTAGTGTAGAAATGGCCTTAGTCTAAACCTCCCAGGATACTCCAGCTTCTCCAAGCTCTGTAAAAGATGTACAGACTGCTTCTGAACAAATTCCAAGTCTAGGGATTCATTTTTGGTGTTAGAACTGCAATGTGTGCTTTTGCATAAAACTTGGTTTCTCATTACTCCAAGCTCTATTTATTTCAATAACCCAATTTACTCAGGAAAAGACATTGTTGTTGCTCCTGTTAAATCATTAGGAGTCAGACACACTTGCTGACCTAAAGGAAATCAAGCAGAGATCTACTAGCAGATCTCTAGTGACCTTCTGCCCACCCCGGTCTAATGACACAAGGTCAAGCAGAGATAAAAGGAGGATAAAGTTTTTGCTTTGTCAAGTTGGGATCTATGATTAGTATAGAGATATAGGATACAAACTTTCCTTATGCCGTCTCCTGAATGTTTGAGAGAGGAGTCCAAGCAAGGACTCATAATCAGTGCTATAGTGGATCCAGAACTCTGAAGTCCAAAGCATGGCCTTTTTAATTAGTAGGGATTATGACATCATCCACTACCATCTCAAGCTTCCCTGTTCTTTCAGAGCTCAGCGGCAATCATGACAGTAGCTAGAAGGAAAATGGGTTTTCTCAGCAAAATATTTTCTCAACAAAATATTTCAAAGTGGCTTGGTGCTGAGTGGACAATTAAGAACTATTAATTGCTCCTACTATAGGAGTGGGCATGTTCTTTGTGTCCTGACACCAAATTTCCCTGTTGGAGCTATACCAACTCCAACAAATGAAACCAGATGTGAGCAAAAGTCTAGCTCAAGTTTGGTAAAACCTGTTTTGGGAAAGCTGGGGCAGGGCAATACTGAGAGTGGGATTCTACCTTGTCTAAATTGAAAATTGGTGTTCTAGGAACTTCCAGGAGTGACAATTGTTCTAGGAGCTTCCAGGACTGAGTATTGCCCTTTTGGAAGCCATTTTTTTTCCAGTTCAGGGGCATCTGGGAGGAAGACATGCTATTAGGGGACCAAATATAGTTGGGCCTCCACATAGGGTATAGACACAGAACTCTCACAAAAGTGGGAACATTGCAAATATCAAAATGTGTTGTGTGTCTGTGGGAAGGCAGCGAAGGCACAGTGGGGAGAACAAGCACCCAGGGTCTTAACCAGGTCAAGGAAAGGAGAGAGGGGGGTGACTTGGAATGGTGGCCCTCTACTTCCTCTCTCTTGCCCACCTCCTTCTCTGGAAAAAAAGCAGTTGAGGCGAGAGGGCAGGAATTGAAGAAATTCACAAATAAATCTATGAAACTCAAACCCACAAATGTGGAGGGCCACATTTTGTTACACGTTTTGTGTAACTCCACAAAAATAGCCTGGGGGCCACATCCTCATCCTTGTCTTAGTGGATATTAAAGAGTTGTTCCTAGTGGGTAATAAAATTACTAGAACTAGTCTGTTGATATAAGCCAAAATACTTCCTCATCTTCGTTGTTGTTGTTGTTGTTGCTGCTGCTGCTACTGTTGTATGCTCTCAAGTTATTTCTGCCTTATGGTAACCCTACAGCAAACCCATCATGGGGTTTTCTGGAGCTGAGCGAGTATGATGTACTCAAAGTCACTCAGGGGGTTTCCATGGCCAAGTGGGGAATCGAAGCCTGGTCTCCAGAGTCATAGTCCAATGCTCAAACCACTACACCTTATTCATATTTGCATAGTGTAAATCTGCATTCACACATTTAAGTGGTGGTTGCACTATGCCATTCTTATGAATACCAATATTGTGCAGCAAACTGCCTATCTATAAATGTGTTTGCTGTTTTCACAATCCCAGTGAACCAAGCGATACATTGAAGGCTCTGATGAGTAGTTATGTACCATCCAAGAATATGTAACTGCATGTGTGACTTGAAAAAGTCCACTTATGAAACTGTGATCTGGATATTATGCCACAAGTGAAAAAGTGCAACCACATGTATAAGGGAACTTAGGTATGCCTAAATCACCACCAACAAGGTCATGAATCAAGATAGCTGCCTCTGCATTTTTGGATTCTCTTTGGCTGCATGGCTACTGGGGCTACATTTATGACTGCTTAACTTTTATTCTTCCTCACTGGCTGTCACCTTGAAGATGGAAAGGCAGAAGGCAGTCTATCCCCAATGTTTCCTAGGAGCAGTGTCCAGAAGAAGATTGCCTCAATCAAGCAAGAGATTCCACCAGAGATGGGGCCTCACAAATTGTGTGTGGGGCTGATGATAAAGCAGAGCTACATCTCTCCACTGTTACTCCTGAAACTACCAACACAGCAGCCAGTTTCATGGTAAGCCTCAAATAACAAATCAAAGCAGAGTTCCCTCACCACCACACGTCAAAGAACTCATCACAGCTCTCAAGAACCTCCTGACTAAGTGATTTCAGAGCAATTTCTCCAATTACCAGTCTTTTAACTCATGGGGACCACCATGAGTAGATACTCAGAAATCACTCTTCTCAACCATTCCACTGTGGGCTTGGCATGTGCCCTCTTCTGCACAAACGAAAAAGAAACAGAGAGATTGCCTGCAATTTCATACTTCATTTACAGGATTACTTTTCTAGAGACTTGCTAAGCAGACACTGCTGTGCTGGGGTAGTGGTTAGTAATTACCGTCTCCTCCCCCACCCTCTTAGGGTATTTGACATTTCCATTCCTCGGTGACTTTGGTGAATAACAAATTCATCTACCTGCCATCCACATCTGATCACCAGATGGTCTCATGTGCCTAAAGAGGACCAATTGCAGAGTGCATTCAAATGACCTCACACATATATCTTCAAACAGTGCTCCCTGACCACAAAAAATGTATGGAAAACACAACATCTGTACATGTCTGCCTCTTAAATCCCTGTTGTTTTACAAAATATATTGCTTGTCATCTTAATGTCTTTAGCTCCTTAATGGGGAAAATGTGGGCCATTGCTTGTAGGGATTGTTTGTTGTAAGAAATTGTTCAGTTTCTTACAACGATTTATTGTTGTCTTCTTTTACTTGTTGGTGATTGCGACTGAAGTCTTTGGGTGATGTAGGTATGATCTATTAATTACAGATTTAAAATATGGATTATCAATCAGATTTTAATTAGAGCTGTTCTTTCTTCATGGCTGCCACAGCATATGTTGCAAAACATCTATGAGCATCTCTGAAATACAAACACCCTCTCTCTCGTCAAAGGTGTCCTTCTTTCTCTGAGTAAAGATGAGGGAAGGTTGCCTTTGCCAGGGTGCCATTGCCTGGGGATTTCGGGCCCTTCCAACCTGCATGGAGGGAAGGAGTGACCCTTCCTAAACAGGGATCTCGATTGGCATGTCATCTTCAGCAAACAGGCTTAGTATAAATCTCCCACTATTAAGGTTGAGCATACTCACCTTGCATGGCAAACCCATGGGTGAGATAGACACATGTAATATGTGTGTATGTGCATGTGTGCAAGAGGAGATGAAAGAACAGCTATCTTTGCTTCTATCCTCTGTTGAAAGTCACCATCTTCATAGCATTCAAGCCCTGACCCCCCCCTACTTTGTTAGCAATAATAGAGACTGATTCCTGATCCTCATAGATTCCAGTCTAGATCAGTGTCCAGGAAGGCAGAGTCCTGGTAATGCACATGCTAACATGGACAGCAATCCAGATAACTGATGGAATTCAAGCTTACTCCATAGTATGTTTACCTGCTGCACCAACAGACAAGGCCATGGTGCCCATTTCTCAGGCCTGCCAATGTCTTTTGGCCATACTTATAGCAAGCCACATGGCACATGGCCCTAGCATGGGATGGCTCTACCTTCAGGTCTGCTACTGTAGTGATCGCAGTTGCAGTTTTATACTACCGAGAGCCTGATGTTTCTTCAATTGCATCCCACAGTGACAGCTCATGGGGGCTCCTCGAACCTCATCAGGATGAGGGTTTTTCAGTCCCCACTCATTAGTGCAAACAGTGCACAGCAGTCAATCCCAACTGATGCCTGAGCCACAGGAACTGTTTTCTATGAGAGTAGTTGCCTTCTTTGCTGTGGCATCACACTGCTAGCTCATGTTCAACTTATGATCAACAATAATTCCAAGGAGTAGTAGTACTGCTGAACCATGTATCTCCCATTATATACCCATACATTTGGTTTTTGTGGCTTCAATGTAGAATTTTACATTTGTCTCTATTGAATTTCATTTTATTAATTTCTGCCAAATTCTCTAGTTTATCCAGGTCCCTTTGGATTCTATTCCTACCTTCCAATGTGTTAGCCATTCCTCCCTGTTTTGTGTCATCTGCAAACTTGATAAGGATTCCTCCCACCTCATCATCCAAGTCTTTGATTAAGATGGTAGTGGGCAGTGGCAGGGCTGCCACCACCACCACCACCCCAGCACTGGGCCAGGAAGGACCCCAGCAGGAGTGGCAGTGGGCCAGGGCCAAGTGGGAGGGTGGGGGAGTCCGCTTTTTTGTGCTCCCCTGGCATTGGCACCTGGGGCTTGAACCCCAGTTGCCCCACCCTAGATACGCTTTTCTGCCTGTGATTATCAACATATCTTGCTCTGGTGTGTGATCAGTTTCTTCCTGGACTCTAGTACAGAATCTCTCAACTTCATCCCCTTCTACCTTGGTAGTGGGAGCATAAACTTTGGTTACAATTATATTGATGGGTTTTCTCTGCAATCTTATTAATATTATTCAGTCAGACTTTGCATTATGTCATCTGAGTGTTTTTGCTACATCTCTCTTTGCTATTAATGCCACCCCATTTTTTCCATAGATTTTCTTTTCCTGAGTAAAACCCTATGTAATTACCTGAATGAAAATGTTCCATTCCTGTCCATTTAAGCTTGCTCATGCCACATATAGTAATGTTTATACATTTCATTTCTTGTTTTACAATGTCTACCTTCCCTGATTCATGCTTCTCACATTCTGTGTTCCTACAACATGTGTTGTGCAGCCTTGGACTTTCTTTTGGCTTGAGTCCAATTGCATTATTGGCCACAGCACTACCTATACTTACCTGCTGCTCTTCCCCTGTAGCTCACTGAGTGCTTTCAAACCTGGGTGTCTCATCTTCTTGTACTATCTCTTATTTCATTTTCGACTCTCTCTTCATAGGGCTTTCAAGGTGAAAGACCTCAGGATTGGTTTACTGTTGCCTTCTTCTCACAGTACTAATAAGCATCAGCTATGATGCCACAGCCACTGTCTCTGAAAGACAGTCCACCAGTATCATCCCCACTACTGCTGCTTCCCAGTAGTTCTTTGGCACATTTATTTTGGCTCTTCAGCAAAAGTCTGTCCAATGTAGGAGACCCTGCCATCAGCAGTGCTACCAACAACATAGCCTTTTGCTTCACAGGAGCACACAAGCCCACCACCACAGAGAGATAGTGCTATGGTGGGCCAGATTTTGTACCTGTAGCGGAATTAATGATTATATTTATTTTGGCTTATGTTTTGCAGTATGTTGCCTTCCTAGACCTTAAATGGAACACTGTTATGCAACTAACTTTGCGTACAACATCTAATCAACTAACCAGTTTATACATTCAATAGAATAATTTATATTTTGATATATGGCTTTGGCTGTAACCATTAAAAATATGATTCAGATTAATCTTGTTGTTTTTGTTGCTGTTGTTTGCCTTCAAGTTGTTTCTGACTTATGGAGAACCTAAGCAAACCTATCACCAGGTTTTCTGGGCTGAGAGTGTGTGACGTACCCAAAGTCACCCAGTGGGTTTCCATGGCTGAGGAGGGAACTGAACTCTTTACTTTCTATGAAAATATCATTAAAGTAAATTAATCCTAGAAGATTTATAGTGCCTCTGAGAATGGCTGGCCCTGTCATCATGTAGAGTGAGGCAGCCACTTTAGGCAACAGATTTTGAATTTCCAAGTCATTTCAGTTTCTTATTTTATTTTTTAAAAAAACTACATATACAGGGGGATGTGCTTGTGGGGTTATTTTATGCCTGAGGTGTCAGAATAATTTGGCTGGCCTCAGATACCCTGCAGCTTGATGTGAGGGGAAGGATGCCATTTATTTCTTTGCCTTTGGCAGCAAAATGTCTTGTGCAAGCTCTGAGGTAAATCTTCACTTTTGACACCTGAGCCTCTGAATTGCCTTCTGTGAAACTCATTAGAGTGGCTACTTCTAAGGAATGAAATGGCAGCCTACTTATTTGTCCTTCTCAAACTCTTTCT
The DNA here is from genome assembly GCA_948474755.1 of Ctenosaura bakeri. NCBI lineage: Eukaryota > Metazoa > Chordata > Lepidosauria > Squamata > Iguanidae > Ctenosaura > Ctenosaura bakeri. The sequence goes on along the minus strand of CAOLHI010001114.1, from coordinate 201,823 downwards.
TCTCTTTCCCTCCCCCCTCCCCACTTTGATTAAAGCAAAGAAATCACCTTTGAAAACTCTCAGAACCGGCCTTCGCTGCCCAAAGTTCAGAGATGCCGTTTTAGTTGCCTGCACTGGCACACAGAGTGAGCCTCATCAAAAGCCTTCATCATGCAACAATGTCAATAGCAGCCATCAGGAGAAAAGAAAACACTGGAGAAATTCCCTTAATATATCCTAGTCGACGAGGTCATGACAGGACCACGTGCATAAATAGTCGAGGTATTATTTTCAGATGTGGATGTCCTGAACAGGAACGGTCTAGCTAGCCAAAGAAAAGGCTCCCCTCCCCACCTCCTCCTCACCCCATGACTCCTGGACTGGAGACAGAGGCAGCGGAGAGGGAGCGATTTGCATTGGAATGTCATCCTCCTTGGCTTGCTTCAAGGGCAAAGACGATCATCATCACCCCTGACAAGAACATATGCATTGGCTAATTTTTATCATCAACAGCACAGGAGCACATTTCACAAGGTGTTGACATGCCTTTTCACACAACCATTAAGGCTCAACGTGTGTAGGAGGAGAGCAGAATCATTGGGCAATCCGCCTCCCTGGCCAGAGCTTGCAAAAGTTACTTCTTAAAGTAGAACACTCAGAATCTACCAGCTAGGGTGGCCATGCTGGATGAGGATTGTCAGAGCTGCAGCCCAAACACTAATGTTTCAAAATTCTGTCCCCAACATAGGCAGATCTATTTAAAGTAGATGCACTTTTGTGGGGATTGGCTGCCCTGTCTTTCCAGGATTCCTGAATGTTGAGAGAAATCCATTAATGCAAATTATCCAGGTCACTCTACTGGTTCAAAAACAATGAAAAAGTCTATGGAAGACCAACTGATTATACCATCAGCTTTTGTGGGGCTATACTAAATCAAATGCATGAAGTGTTATGCAAAATTTCAGTTATATTTACAGTACAGGAACTGTAGACTGCAAGGTCATACTAGGGAAATTAAATACAGAAAAATACTCATATCAAAAATTACAGCATAAACACTAGCTATTCACAAGATCTGGGACTGATACCATGAGCATCCAAGCACTGAGTAAAAGAATTAACATCTATATAGTTGAACATCTGGCCTAAATATCCTAAAGACATCAGATCCTCAGCTGATCTTGGAAGCTAAGCAGGGTCAGCTCTGGTTAGTATTTGAGTGAGAGACTGCCAATGAATACCAGATATTGTTATTTCAGAGGAAGGAACTAACAAAAACTACCTCTGAGTATTCCTTGCCTAAGAAAACCATAGGAAATTCATAGGGTTGCCATAAGTTGGCAGATGACTAGAATGCGCGCACACACATAGTTGTATATGCCTAGTCCTGTTCCAATTTTCAAATCTGAAGTCACAGAGGTTACTTTAAACAACTTTTTGGGGACACACCTTCCAGAATCACCCAGCCAGTATGGCAGCAACAACGCAGCCAGAATTCTGGGAGGTATAGCCCCCAAAAAGTAACTTTTCCAAGCTCTGTTTCTAGGTTATATAAAATGTAAATATATAGGGTTATCATTTAGAATAACATGTTTACAAATTGAAATAAGCAGCCTGTATCTGCACTTGCAGTAACTACACTGTTTTGAATTAAGCATGCTTACTATACACCCTAAGGCACCAGATCCTGTCTGATCTTGGAATCTGAGCAGAGTCAGCCCTGGTTAGTACTTAGATGGGAGACCCTCAATGAACACCAGGCTGTATTTCAGAGGAAGAAACTGGCAAAATCACCTTTGAGTATTCCTTCCCTAATAAAACTCTATGAAATTCATGGGGTTGCCATAAGTCAACAGGCACACATACGCACAGCTACAGAGCAGAGAGGTGGGGTAGAAATATATTTTCAGCCACACTGATCTTCAGTACAAAACAACTACTTCAAATAGGATGCAGGGAAGTTAATCTCTCTTAAGTGATTTCAAGTATGTATAAGTAGAATCCTCAGTGCTTGGGGAGAGGCCCACTCATTATGGGAACAATTCCAGATAATTAAGTGGTCATTCCACTAGGACCATAGCCTAAGGTTTATTTCTTTCTCTTTCTCTCTCTTCCCCTCTCCTTTTTTCAAGTGGGAAGAGCTGCCATGTCTTTAACATCTGTGTGGCAAGCAGAACATTAAACACAGGAGGGTTTTTTTCTGCTATGGGGAAGCAAGCAAAGGAAATGGTAGGGCTCTTGATTGCAGCCAGTATTCATCAGAGAAAGGCTCAGACTCTCTGCCCATTGAAAAGGTTTCAAATCTAGCAGCCCAACTCATTGCCAAAGAAAAAGAAGCGCATTTGTGCGTGGCAGGGGGTTGGACTAGATTGCCTTTGTGGCCTCTTACAGCTCTTATGATTCTACAATTCTACTGCCTGAATCCACTCACAAAGGCCTTTTCACAATACCCAGTTACAGTACTGTGATTCCACTTTAACTGCTACAGCTGTATACAATGGAATCCCAGGATCTATAGTTTGGTGAGACACTAAAGCTCTCTGCCTAAGAATTCTAAATACTTCCCCTAATGCAAATCTTAAGATCCCTTAGGATGTTGCCATGACAGTTAAAGTGAAATCGTAGCACTATAATTATACAGTGTGAAAAGGCCCCAAAAGGGAACAAATGCGGGCACACATTTGACTATGTTAATTTATGTGTAGAGATGTGCATTTAGAATGATTGCTATGATTTAAATAGAAAATGCAATTCAACTAACTAAAGCTGAGAAGATTTGTGGCTAAGTGGTCTCTGTGGCTGTTGTCCTGGTTCTAAACCAGAAGTGGGTAACTACTCCTAGAGGAGGAAGCCAGTTTTCACCCATCGACACCCTTAGCTGGTCACATTGCTATGAAAACAAAGGTAAAACAAAACCTCTGGTCCCTTCCGGTTTTGTTTTGCTCAGCCAACTCTTAGCCCCCTGCTTTTCATTTTGATCCAGGGGTTGTAGGGAGCAAATGAAGCCAAATTACTGTATGATGGTAGGGTTGTCAGATCCCACTCTCCTCCAGTCTTTAGATTGAGGAGGAGAAATCTCAGGGTGAGATTGCTACCTTAAAAGATGTGTGTACATGCATTTTCCTCACTTGCTCATGCTTTTATTTGGATGGTATCCTCTGTGCAGCTGTGGTTGATGCTTTAGGTATCATGCTGAATGACATCTTCAGGGCTCACTCGCCATGACATCCCAAGGGGTAATCACTAGGTCTCAGGCTTTGGCTCCAAAAAATTCAGACCTGGGATAGTCCTGGTAACTCTATATGGTGATGTGTTCTTGCAGTGATTTGGGTATGACTTTTACTCAAAATAGTCCACTCTACACATATGTATGCCTTCCCTGTGTGAATTGAGGTATTGGAGGAGAGGGTCTACCAAAGAGGAGTTTGTGTGTGTTAGAGTTTCCAGATTTCTGGCCCTGGCTCTGCGTCTCTTGTCTTCAGAGCCAGCGGGAGGAATCTCAGGGTAAAAGCCTGGGCTTGAAGAGTGAGTGTATGTGTGTGCTCTCTACTTAGGCCCTTTCCACACGGGGGTATTAAAATGGTGTAGCGCAACCTCTGACGGAGGTCATCTACACCGTAAAATGGAATGGGGCGGATTACTTTACTGTAATTCCACACCCCAATCCACACTAGGGCGATCGGAAGTGCCGCCGCCGAGTGCTTTTTAAAAACCACTTTTTATGTGGTTTTTAAAAGGCACGGGGCGTGCAGCCGCGTCCAGCCGCGTCGCAGCAGCCGGTGTAGATCTGCAGGCGTGTGCAAGGGCGTGCCTGCAGATCTGCCGGGGGTGGGCTTTCCAGCTGGCGAGCTTCTCCGGTTGGTGGAGAGCCTCCGCCAGCCAGCAGCCACCATTTTAGACGCTGCAGGACCCCGCAGGACACCGACGAGTGTGGAGCAGTGAACTCGTGCTGCTCCACGTGGCAATGGACTTACCCGCTGGAAGGTAAGGTCTGTCCTAGCGTGTTTTTGGGTGGTTTTTTTCCACGTGTGGAAAGGGCCATAGACTTCAGGGGGATTATTTCAATGGCATACTCTGGGCACCTATGATTGATGCTTAAGGTATCTTGCTTAATGATATTGTGAAGACCCAAATCCTGCTCTGCCTGACACCGCTTTATGTCCAAGTCTGAACATTCAGGGAGATTTCTGGCCGAGCCAGAGCTATTACAAACAGGCCTGCTTCTATTCTCCTTTCCTGAGAATGCAGCACCCTTCTCACTCTTGCCCCTGACTGGCTACTCCTCCCAGGGTTATCTCCCTCTCCTGCTTTCCCTACATCTGCCCCTTTTCAGATATAAGGAAAAGCAGTGATTTATCTCTTCAATTAATGTGGTATTATTGGTGCTAATGATAGCATGTATAATCCAGAGAAATGATACTCTCTCGAGACCTCTTTATGAAAATATAAACAAATTTTTATTAAATACACTGTCAAAGAATGATGTATTAGTAATTAAAGATTCTTAATCCAGCACAACACTTTTCCCTCTCTCAAATCCAACACTCATCTCTATCCATCCACTCTCTCTATTATATACACCAACTCTGTTCTGAACCTCCACTTCCTGTTTTCAGTTAAATTTCCATTATTCGTTTTCCCCATCTAGCCCCTCCCTTTGGCTATCCGGGGTTCTATTTGCTCCAGCCAATCATTTTGAACCCTCGGGGTTGCCATGGCATCTCCACAGCCAAGCCCCCCCAGGGTATCACCAGTGGCCATCCCTTGCAACATTACCCTTATAACATCACCCAGGCCCACCTCTTGTGACATCAGCAAGGGTCATTATCCCTTAGTATCAGGGCCTGAGGCAGTCCTGACCTGGCAACTCTACGTGTAATGTAATTGCTGGACTTTATAGGTCACACATTGTGCAAGCCTGTGATACAAACAGAAGAAAGAAGACCCCCTGGTGTTGTGTAGGCATGGCTCATAGGATCAATATGTGACACATGATAACATGATCTTCCTCCTCCGTTAGGTGTCCCTCTCAGCTTAGCTGCATGAGAGGAGACGGCATTTCTCCAGCAATATCATGACAAAGAATCAAAAAGTATGCAGGGAAGGAGGAACGTTTGGTCTTGAATGAGCAGTTAATACTCCTTAGTTTTACAAGAGACCTGCTTTTGTGGTGAAGATGACAGGCAGAACTGGGTCCTTGATTTAGATCAGCAGTTCTCAACCTGTGGGTCGCAACCCCTTTGGGGGTCGAACAACCCTTTCACAGGGGTCCCCTAAGACCATCAGAAAATACGTGTTTCTGATGGTCTTAGGCTCCATTCTCTCCTCGGTGGTGGTGCGCAAGCGCGAGCCACGCGCTCACATCCTCCTGCCTCCTATTCAGAAGGGACTGAAATCACTCCCCTTCTCCGCTACTGGGAGAACCTCCCATCTGACGGGCCAGCTTGGGGGGATGGCGGCAGCACGGGGGGCAGGCCCCCTCCTCGCCACGGCCCCTGCTCCACTCGCCATGGAGGGGGGCACCGAGGAGGGCTGGGGGGGACCGCAAGGCGGTGCTTTTCCGGGGGGCAAGCTGCGCTCGGCGCAAAAGACAAAGGCGCTGGGATTCCTCCCCCCTCCCCGGCCAGGGTCAACACTCTGGAAACTTTTCCCACACTGCCCCCCCAGCAGAAACAAGAGCGAAGCAGAAGCAGAGCCCGGGGGAGGTTCTTGGAGTTTTTTCCCGGGGGAGATGGGCGAGTTCTCTTTCCCTCCCTGCCTGCCCTCCTCGTTCCTGGCCGGCGAGGCGGCCTTTGCCGTGGGGGGAGGTATTGTAAATAATAAATAATGTTATGGTTGGGGGTCACCACAACATGAGGAACTGTATTAAAGGGTCACGGCATTAGGAAGGTTGAGAACCACTGATTTAGATCAATGCAGCTGCCTATGTTTCTGAACTCTCTTTGTGGTCTTGGCTATGGAGACTGCCTTGCTTAACTTCTGCACTCCAAAATTAACCATTGCACTAATTAATCACAAAATTAACCACTGAGAAGAAAAGCAAGTTTTTGCGGAACAATCCTCTTTCTCCTCCCAATATCTTTTTTATTATTAAGAGATTGTGATACAAGCAGATTTTTATGTCTAGCTGTATTAACCCTGAACTCCGACAGAACTCCATGGGGACAGCATCATTGTCACAGAGTTCAATTTTTTGACAACCCAAGGAATTAACCATCTATTCTCCAAATCAAACAGATGCAATCAACCCAATGTCTAAAAGTGATTTTTTTGCCTGAGTCTGCTGTGCTTGACATTTGAAGCATTTTGAGCTTGGCTTCACACCATCTCGACAATTTCACCTCATGATCATCCACCTATCCATCCATTGATCTTTCCTCTGCACTGCTCACCCTCCACATGGGTGACAAGTTCGATTCTTTCTCATCGTGATCACAGCTCGTCAGACACAAATGGAGGATGATATAATTGAGAATGCTTTTTAAAAGAAGCCATCTGACATAATATTGCTAGTAACTTGACAGCTTTATGGAAACTCTTCCCAAGAAATCCCAAGCTAGTCACACGGCTGAGGACAAGCAGAGGTTACAGAGGAGTGTTAGATTCTCCTCAGCTCAATCTTTTAGGAGCTTCGGCCATATTTAGCATCACCTTTGACATGACCTAGCCGTAAACAATAGCTTTCTGGGTATGCTACATGACCAAATCTTGCCAGTCACTGCCAAATTAATGAGCCCATGTCATTTTTAGTTTACAGTTCAGCCATAAAGCAGTCAAGTGGAAAATGAAGCAGAGACCATTAAGGACCCTCATACACATTTTCAAAGAGTATCGTCCCTAATTCCTCACTCCCTCCCTTTTCAGGAGTTCCTAATCATTGCTCTCCCAATTTCTGCCTCTTCTGTTCGCCTGTGTCTGTGTCAGAACCTCCACAGAGAGAGAAAGAATAGCTGGGAAAAGCAAGAGGCCAATAGATAGCAAGGATCAGTTGGAGGTAATCCAAGTGGGGCAGGGGTAGGAATCTGTATATTAGCATCTGTATATTAGCAAAAAAGCAAAAGGGAGCACCCAAGGTATATTGCACCCCAAAGAGTCACCTAAACATAAATGTTTGCCCTGTGTGTAAACAGAAGCTTTTATAAGCATTTTGAGGAGAAAATGCTGAAAAAGAAAGTACTGGGGCTGAGATCCCCAATCCTGATTTACCCAAGCCCCAGCCAACATCTCAAAAAGGTAGCATGGTGAACATAGCCTCTTCTGGATTAGGCAACAAGTGGTTCTCTAGATGACATCAAACTGTGACTTCCATCAGGCCTAGGCTCCACAGCTAATGGTGAGCGATGAAGGGAGTTCCAATCTAACAATAGCTACATCACTAACCCACTATAGTAGGCTTTGCTTTCTTAGGAATACACTAGGTACCAATGATTTTTTTCACCCTTCTGAGAATTAGTACCAGTACAATGTGCTAAATGTGCTCAGGGGCTGAGATCCTGAATTAAGAAATATAGCTACTTCCGTAGCTACATTCCCTAATGTCTGTGTGTATATATGCCTTCAAATTGCCTGATGACTTAGGGCAACCCCATGAATTTCATAGGATTTTCTTAGGCAAGTGATTTTGCCAGCTCATATGAAATGTGAGCTGCACCTGCTATTGGTTGGTGGTCTAGCACCTGTTATTGGTTGGTGGTCTCCCACCCAAATATTAACCAGGTCTGGCCCTGCTTAGCTTCCAAAATCAGTCATGATCTGATGCCTTTAGGATATTTAGACCCCACTAGATTTGTGGCTGTATCTTATTTCAACATCAGAAACCGAATATCATCCTGTACTGCACTTAAGGGCAATGGGGTGTGAAGTAAGTTGTTTATTTCTGTTATTTAGAGCTCTGTTTTTCAGTACTGTCAGGCCAGCCCCTATCACTCAGCATGTGCCTCCCAAGACATGTGTCTCACTCTGCCAAATGGTAGAGCCAGCCGTCAATCCTATATTCACTTAACCTTGGAGTAAGCCCCTGGAATCCGTGGGATTTATGTCTGAGCAGTCACACAGTGGATAGAGCGGCAATCCTGAGCATGCAGCACTCTATATTTACTGGCAGTCCCCCATCCAAATACTAACCAGAGCTGACCCTGCTTGGCTTCCAAGATCAAAAAAGGGATCCAATGCCTTTAGGGTACGTAGGACACATTACCCAATGTTACTCCTCCCAAAAAAACCCTAACTTTTAAGCTGCTCAGTCCAGCCCCAGCACAACCATTTCCTGTCCAGGAAGAGGGTGGGGGCATCATGGATCACCCTTTCCACTTTTCTTTGGCAACTCAGAAATGACTGCCTTGGCAGTCTTGAAAAGTAGATTTTGGGGAGGACTTTTATACGAATGAATTGTATTTTCATAAGGCAGAATTATGACATTGTAATTATTGGACAGGATGCCAGCCACAATGTTTTAAAAGGAACTTGTTCCATTACTCAGTACATTGCTCATTCCTTTTCTGTTGTGGCTGAGGGAACTTAGGACTGATAAAAGAGCATAAAATGTGAGCAAAACAGTTCTTTACATCTCCTTTAAAATACTATTTACAGTAACTATACTCTGTAGTCAATAAATAAAAAAAAGACTAGAATTTGGAAGGGCAGCCATAAGGAACTAGGTAAGATCCTTGAGTGTAAAGATATATGATTTACAGAATCATTTGTGCTGTTGTATTTCAATTTTCCATGTATGGTTGTGAAAACTGAGCAGTGAAGAAAACTGACAGGAAGAGAATCAATTCAATGTTGAAATGTGGTGCTGGCAGAGAATTCTACAAATATCAGAAAGACAAATTAAAGGACCAGAGAACAAATCAAACCTGAATTCTCACTAGAAGCCAAAATTACTAAACTGAGGGCATCATATTTTACATATTTCATGAGATGATGTGATTAATCAGAAAGAGGACATTAATGCTGGGTAAGGTGGAAGGCAGTAGGAAATGAGGAAGAACACATCATAGATGGATAAACTCAATCAAGGAAGCCACAGTCCTCAGCTTGAAACATCTGAGCAGCTGATGACCAGGGGTCTTGGTCTCATTTATAAGACCACCATAAGTCCAAGCAGACTTGATGACAAATAATAACATCCGATACTAAGAAAACAAAGAGGGGGAGATAAAAAGGAATGTGGCAGCACCTTGAAGACTAACTGGTTCTTATTTTAGCATGAGTTTTCATGGATATAAACCTACTTCTTCAGATGGTGCAGAGTGGTATTAAAGCCTCCAAACAAACCAGGCTGGCATTACTTGGGCAGCCATTGTGCCCCCTTTTCCCAAAGAGAATGGATTAGTAATACCCACTTGTAAAATTAATTCATTCACTACTACTTCTGCCTTTCTGCAAGTCTGCTCACAAATGAGTTTACTGGTAGGGGATTACATGAAAGAAATATTTTAAATACAACCCAGTGTCCATGACAGATTTACACAATCCAAAATAGACATTTAGAAGGGTCTTTTAAATTCTTAACTGTGATTACTTACCACAGAAAAAATCCGTTGAAGGAATTATGATCACCTTGTCAGGAAGCCAGGCAAATGCCACATGGCCTATAAATCCAACCCAAGCTACCAACACATTTTACATTTTTAATACAGCAACAAATTTCTTGCAAACCAGCTCCAGATTTTGGGGACAAATTGTTAAATTTTAAACCACAATCTGTAGGAGAGAATGGTGCTGAGTTTTCTAGCGTTCCCCAGAGCAATCAAGGAGCTTCTGCCCAGATATGTTCATATTCTGCATGTCTGTGTGTGTCCCTGACTATATGGAATCCAGACTCTCAACATCATCCAGCTTCCAGATTGTCTCAGTTGGCCTTGCCTTGCTTACCACCCTGCCCCATAGCCAAAAGTATTCTCAAATCTGGCAAAATCCAAATCCTACAGCTTGAATTGATTATATAATATAAGCAACTGTATGCTCACTTGTAACATTTATTTTTAGCACAAAAAGTTGGACTCCGTTGTTCAGAATTTTGTTTTGTTTTATAAAGGAGGGTTATGGTCTTAAATGGGAATGTTGCTGTTTTGCTTCCCCATTATGCTCAATGCGTCTATAAATCAGCTGCCCACAAGGCAAGCTTGGAAAAGTTACTTTTGCAGGGTTATAACTCCCAGAATCAGATTATCCCCCAGACAGCAGTGTGTGACAGATCCAAATCCATACCCTCCAATGTTTCATAGATGAAAACTGACATCCCTGTGGATTTTTAAGGCATGTGGCTGAGCAACATGAGTACATCCTCAAAAAAAGGATGTTCTCAACTGCAACATGTTACTAATGAGGAAGAATACATAAAATTCTAGTATTTTAAGCAGAAATAACTTCTGGATTTATGTACTGAATTTTTGAAAAAAAGAAAAGAAAACACTAAACCAAGAAATATAATATTGTGTGTGTACACAGTATGATTATAAATATAAAACTGTGTATGAGTGTTAAACAGCCCCAGCTCAGAATTCTCTCAGACGCATGACCACTGCATAAACTTGTTCACACCCACCCTGCCATCTCAACATTCATGATATATCAGATTAATATGTATCCCAGTTTTCCCATAAAGTTCATGTGGTCACCTTGAGGTACTCACAGCCTCTCCATCTAACCTGCTTCACAAGATTGCTAACATAAACACGGAAGTGGGAGTGGAGAATAATTATTTAGAGCACCTTTAGCTCAAGGAAGTAAATGAAACAGAATTAGTTCAAGTAGGTTATCATTGGGGGGAAAATACAATTATGGTAAAGAATCTGATATATTCCAATGGCCTTTTGGTGATGTTACATGGATTAAAATCTTGTAGACATTTACTTGGGAGGAAGTTCCACTGAACTCAATGGGCCTTTCTTCTGAGGAAGTATGTGCATGTTTGCCTTGTTCACACAGATGAATTACTGCTCTATAGAGGAAGCTCTACCATTCCTCTCTAACATACGCACAATTCCCCTCACAAAGATACACTCCTTCACATAAATACCCACAAATGTTCTCACACTCCCTACTCCTTCCAGCTTGTTCATTCAACTTCTACAGCAGAAAATAGCCTGCCCACTTCCCCCCACTTCTGATTGATTGTTAGGGCTTTCCTCCCCCAAAGCCTCCTTCCCTCCTAGCTTTTGATTGATTGATTGATTGACTGATTGATGGGTCGCCCTAGGAAAAAGTACCTGTAGTTTTAATGCTTGTTCTGAGAAATTTACTGGAAATTTCAGAAAATGCTAGGTTAACTTAAACTTACCTGGAAAGTTGGGATGAAAACTCTGATAATGCTGGGAGTTCCCTGGAAATACCTTAGAATGAAGAAAACATAATGTGGATATCCAGAATAAAATCACTTTGTACCAGAACAAAACTCTGGGATTTTCAGAGAGTTTTTTGTTCTTATCTGGAGGGGCTCTGGGGAAAAAAACAGATGGGAAAAATGTTGCTGGAGGTACCCATATTGTAGTTGTAGTTCTCATGTTTTTTAAAAACATCCAAATGATTTTTTAACATTTTTATTTGTTGATTTGTTATTTTTTGTTGTTCTGGACTATTTGCTGGCAGGTGCAACATTTTATTCCCACCCTTTGGCTCTTATTATTTTTTAATTTCAAGACATACCAGATCAAAAAATTCCCAAGAGGCAAATGTGGATCTATTGTTGTGCTTGGGGGAGGGTGCTGGGATGTGGACAAATCTCCCAATGATTATTATGAGGTAGACTACAGCGTTCGACATGGATGGTGAGAAAGGCAGCTCCTTGAATTCTTATGGTTGCTTCTCCCCCTTTTTCTTCTTTTTAAAGTTTTGTTAGAGTTATAGTAAATCAGTGAAACAGCACTTTTGACCTGAAATGCTACTTCATTGTTTCATTGATGAACTGATGAAATGTGATTCTAAGTAAAATAGCAACAAAAAAATTATTTCAGAAACATAGGGACATATCCCAATCACAGCAAACCCAGTTTAAAAAGCCTTCTAGTGAGGATCCAAGAAATTGTTATGTCCAGCAACAAAAGCTCCCCCTGAACCCCAAATAACAGAAAAGAGCCCACTGGTAGGGAACAAGTGGATGCAGAGGCAACAACAAAAATGAAGGTGCTGTACGGGGAGAGGTTATGCCTTTTGTAAAAAGATCCAGCTGGAAGAGCCCTCATAAATAAGGCCTGAGGATATTTATTCCTATATTTATGGAGTCACATTTTCCTGTATTTATTTAACTGTTCTTCACAACTTCCCAGGATTTACTGGGGCAAATCAGAAGTAATATTAGAACATAACAATGAGTTACGGAGTTCCAGGGACAGGCTCTTAACAAAGAGAATGTGCTCATGCAGTTAAACTTAAAGCATGGGCAATGGTTCAACTAACTTCCTCTGTGTGGATTGAAGCTCTGTAGCTACAGTTTGTACGATATGCTGTGTATTCTACATTATTTCAGGAATAGAATGGCCAGCGTATTGGATCTCCTGCATTTCAGAGAACAGATGAGTCTCGTATTTACTGTTCTAGTGTATCGCTTGTATGTATGTAAATGCATGTTACATTTTTGGCATACAACTTCCAAAATTTAATTCTCCAGCCAGTTTAAGTCCAAACTAAATATCTTTACAAGGCTCTAGTGAAATGGTTTCCACGCATATTATGAAGTGCTTCAGTAGAGCCAAACCTTACCAAGGCTTTGCCTAGAATGCACAGGCCACGTGAGATGGTAACGGAGAGACTCCATGAATGGCTGCGGACTGTTTTTCCCTTACACTGAACAATCACGGACTACTCACAGATTACTGGGACTGGGTTGGAGGAACCAAGAGAAAGAGTCCTATAGTGATGAAGGCTTCGGGAGTAAAAGCAGACTTCATTTATCCACAAACCTCAATGAGTAATTTTAGGCTACCCTCCTGCTCCCCCCTTGCTAGTTCTCCCTCCCTCCTCTCTTTTATTGTTCCCAAACTGCTTTGCAGGATTGCTGGGAGGATAAAATGAGCAGGATAGGTATACTACTTGACCTCTTGAGAGGAATGTCCAATCAATTAGTTAAACTAAGGTTATGTGGCCCAGTTTGTAACTTTTCCGCCCTTACTTTACAGGCCATGTAACTGGAATATGATTCTTATTATTAGTTTGGGTTGTGGTGCTCTCACATCACAAAGACACTGATCACTATATTCCACTGCTGTTTTTCTTACTGAATCCCTGCCTGGTACACCATGCAGAGGTTAAGGTGAAGTATGTTAGAAGGAAATTAGGTAGGACAGGGAACTTTGGATTCTTGAAGAACTTCTCCCTTCCTTTAAGGGTTTTTTTTTTTTTTTTTTGGTCAAAAGCAGTGGAAATGAGTCACCATATAACCAGTTTTTATACAAGTAATAAAAATGTCCCTTTTCCTTTCCTACCATCCAACATTCGGTATTTTATAGACCTGGTTACTAGCTTGTAATTATATAGCAGCATTTCAGACTTGCATTTATGGGAGCTTTTGTGTATTCTAAACAGTGAAACCTGTTAATGATTACAGTGTTTATGGCCGCGGTTAAAACTGGAAGGCTATAAAGCCAGAATACTGATAAGCTCAGGAGGACATGCAGTGAGAGAGTGAACTCTGAAGGGGTATCAGGCTTTTTGACTAATTTCTCTACACAGCTCATACTTTAAGTTACGGGACTCATTGCAATGGGATACGATGACAATTAGAGGATTTTTTTCTTAAAGGTTGAAAGCAGACAAAATTTAGAGGGCAGCTGGCCCCTCCCGAAACTGCAAACCCCTGGATTCCAGAGGATGTTGAAAGTGGAATCATCGCGCTATAACAAGCTAGTGCGGAAATGGCCTCTGTTTCCCCACCCCCTTAGGCTTGTTTGGTGGGAACCAGAGGGCCTTCTCAGTGGCTGCTCCTCGACCTTGGAACTCCTTCCCTAGGAAGGCCAGAATGGCTCTGTCCTTGCTCTCCTTCCCTTGGCAACTTAAAACATTTTTATGCCATCAGGCTTTTAGAAATTGACTGGGATGGGCTTTTAATGCTATGTGGTGCTGCTTTTAAAGTTTGTCTTTTAATGAATGTTCTTAACTTTATAAACTGTTGAATAGTTTCAAAATAACTGTTATATTTATACCTTTATTGAAGTTTTTGTGTAGTTATTAATCTTCTTTTAAAAATGTTATTAGCCACCTTGAGGCTCCTTATTGGTAGAATGGTAGGATATAAATAAATTAAATGAATAATAAAAAAGGATTTTTTTTTTGTATTTATTTATTTATATGACTCCATCAGCAGTCATTTGTGTCTTGTTTCAAATGGTTTTGTTTTGTTTCTGTTTCACCTTAGGTGTCTTTTCAGCAGCAATTTCCATCAGTTGGAAGATGAAGTTCTGTGTGTGCCACATATGACCACTTAAACACTTTTAAAACAAGCCTGCTTTTTGGTGTGTTGGAGAATACTGTCGCAACAGCAGAGAGGAAGTAAAATTCAACTACCACTCCACTTCATTGCTGTACAGGAAATAGGGGCTGGGACACCACCTTAGTGTTTGTGTCAGGTAGCAAAATCTTTTGGGTCCTGCTTTATAGTGGCCGTTTCACACTATACTGTTACTGCGGCCCAGGCCTACCCGGAGATAGCACTTGATATCGTTTTGATATCAAACCATTCGGCTTTCCTCTGCCACCCCGCTCCACATGTTTGCGAGGCCTCTGGACAAGCACGTAAACAGGAGCGGCCGGTAATTGCTGGACATTCCATTCTCCACCTAGGCAGGCCAGACAGAGCCGGTTCGTCACTTCAGGAACTTCCCCGGCAAACACCCTTTTGCTTATGCGCGATACTATCAAAGGCGCCCGGCCCCAAGCAGGTAGCCTTACAAAGCTGTACTAAGCGCTCCGCATTTGCATACTGGCTACACTATTGTTAAATCGGCGCTAAGCCAATCATGCTAAACTTTCCAAAGCTTTGTCCCGCTCCTAAATCACATTGTTCTCACCTGCAGTCACAATTCACCCTATAAAAGCCCCCGATTCTGAGACCTTCCTCGGACTGCTTGGATCACTCCCGAGTTCCATCCCGCCTTGCTGCTGCTGTGTCTGGCGGGCCGTCCCCTCAGTCCCACGTACTGAGACTCCATATCCACCAACTCAATCTTCATACCTCTCCAGGACTACGAGACAGGTGTCGTATCACCCATTTTCCCTCCGAAAATCCCTACTTCCAATTCTTTAGTTAGCTGTGTGACTGTGTTGTCTTTGATATTTGTCTGTATTTAATAAAACATCATTTTTGCTACTTTAAACCATCTGACTGCTTGACTGACCTGACCCCGTAGACGCTGGGTTGCAAGATCCTGCTAAGTTACCCTGCCTCTCGCTAGCTTTAGTGAGTGCTCCAGCTAATTTCCCCAAAGTTGTGTTTGTTGTTTGGTTAATTAGGTGTCCCTCCCGGGACCCCCAAAGAACAGGGTAACAATACAACTATGGCACTGATTTCATTTTAACTCTCATGTGGCACCCTGAATTTGCAGTTAGGGAGGCGTACTTAGAATTCACAGCCAGAGAGATCTCTTGTCTCAGCAAACTACAAACACCAGGATACAGCTATAGCACTTAAAGTGGAATTATAGTACTATAACTTTGTAACTGTGTAGAGTTAAATGGCCCCTAGGACATCAGAGTTCATGTAGGGCCAGCCCTATCATTAGGGACAGTGGAGGAAACATGAAAGGATATCATTGAATCCATTATTGTTATATTTTTACTGCCAGAGAAGGGAAGAGGTGCTTGTGGGATTTTCTACCTGAGGCACTAAAATAAATTGGCTGACCTTGACTTTGCAGAAATTGATGCTCTTCCTCAGGCTGCAGAACACCTTTGGTGAGCCCTGAGCACAGGACCAAGCTACCATCTCCAGTGGGGGGAGGGGGAGGCCTCTGTGTTTAAATTCCAGCTAGTCTGAAGTAACAGAGGCCCCAGTCTCTGATGTCTTAACTAGGACATCCATCTGTATAGAGGCATGTTTCTACAGGTGCTGCTGGGTGTCAGCTAATATTTTACATATGTTCATCCAAACAATTGGACAGATCCCTTTTTGTTTCCTGAATACACACTTTGTAAAGGGCCCTGCAGCACAACAGGAGCTTGTGCAAAAGTATCTCAGAATTGGCTCTCTCTCTCCCTCACTCTCTTGCCTCCCTCTCCATGGTGCAGAAACTTACCTAATTACTTGTTGTTATATAGATGGTGTTTGACTAACAGAAAGATAAACATGTTAGTTCACCACACCAAGAACTTGGGAAAGTTATTTTTTTGGATCACAACTCCTAGAATCTCCCTGCCCATGTGTTTCATGTGGTATTGCAAAAGCAACAAAGAAATTTGGGGTACCTTAAAGATGAACACATTCCTTGTAGAGTCAGATTCTCTGGGCTGGGGCTCTAGTCTTCTGAGGTGCCACAGGGCACTCTGTTGTTTGTGTGTTTAACTTAGAGGCCTCAAATGCTTCCAGAGAGTGAGAGTGGATTGCAGGTGTGTGACCCCCTGATCTTCTTCTCTGAGGAGAAAAGCAATAGCCAGTTGGGTGGCACTGTCTGTCACTTCATTTGCCCTGAAAACTTTAAGGATATTGTCAGGCTGCAGACAGAAGGGAGTCCTGAGGATAAGAGGAAGTTGAAGAAAATATCAAAGGATGAACAAACAAGCAAGTGCAGATTATATATCCTGAAAACTCCCATCTTCAGCTAATGTGAAGTTGGGGAGGAGCAGTTGCCCTTGCCTCCTTTTAGAGGAATGAATACACAGAAATATTATAACAGTCTATGAGTCCAGACAACACTGTCAATAATTATTTAGCTGGTGAGGGGGTGGAGAGGAAGAGAAAAAAAAAACCATTACTTAAAGAAGGACAGCAGAAGACATTCTTATTACTTGTAAGGTAGTAGAATGGTTTCCTTTCAGAAATGCATGCTAACAGTTGATGAACTGTATGTTTATTTCTCTCCTGTATGGCTTATAAGCAGCATGCAGAACCTCAGATGCTGGGGCTAAATCCAGTCATCAAGAAGTTCCAGTTTATCCCTCTGGGCTTCTCCAGATGGCTACTCTCCCTGCCTCATGGTACCATTGTCTCATACCCCCATTCTAAGAGGCTGAAATTTCTTTCTCAGGTGAGAGCTCTAAGTGAAAATGTGTTAGTCTTCATGGTATAAATGTTACGTCTTGTTAGCCTGGCATGCACATGAGCACAAGCCCTCTTTAACAAATGAGCCTGGGAGCCATTTTGGGATCTCTGTGTGCTGCTGAGTTCTTACAGCACTTACTGTCTTGACCTTAATAACAATCTGAAATATATTACTGTCATATTTAATTTACAGGAAACACAAGACTCCCGTCAATGAATAAGTCTCATGTCTTATAGAATCATAGAGTTGGAAGAGGCTTCTTGGTCCATCTAGTCCAGCCCCCGGCTCAAGGCAGGATCTCCAGCTAGGTATCCCCGGCAAATAACTGTCCAGTCTTTTTCTGAAGACACTTTGAGAAGGAGACTCCTTCACTTCCCTAAGGGCAATTGGTTCCATTGCTGTACTACTCTTATTGTCAAGAAGTTCCCTGTAATGTTCAATTAATATCTATCTCCGTTATTTCAGACAATTAGACCTGTTTCTATCTTCTGGGGCAGCAGACAATAGGCCTGCCCCTCTCCTCTCCGTGACAACTTTTAAGGTACTTAAAGAGTACAATCATGTCACCCTTCAGTCTTCTCTTTACCGAACTGAACATGCTCAGCTCCTTCAACCTTTCCTTATATGTTTTGTTCTCCAAACCTCTTATCACCCTCATTGCCCTTCTCTGAACCTGCTCCAACCTCTCTCTATCCTTCTTAAAATGTGTACCCAGAAATGAATACAATAAACACAGCCTTGAGGACCTTATGTGTCCACTAAGTAATCAGTAGTTTGGGGTTCACAAGATTCAGTCCTTCTCTGTGGCAAACGGTCATGACAAGTACAAGAGAGGGACAATCTTAAAAATATATGCACACTACACAGTTATAGCAGTTCAGTACCACTTGGACTGTCATGCTTCATCCTATGAAATGCTGGGATCTGTAGTTTGCTTAATTGCTTAGACTTCTAGGAGCTGTAATGGAGGAGAACTGGAGCTCTTTTGAAGAAAATGCTTAAGTACTTCACCAAAATCCAAATCCCAGGATTCCATGCAGAGCCATGATAGTTAAAAATAGTATTAAACTGCTATATTTGGATAATGCAGATTGTCCTGTAGAGTTTCAGGGTTTGATCCAGAAAATCCTGAATGCTGTGTTTTCAAACTTTCTGTCCTTTAGCTGCACTAAAGTAGTTAAGTGGAAGTAAGCCATCTGATTCCCTTTTTCTCTGGCCCTGTATTGTGAAGTGTATGTTTTTAGGAAATCTGAATAGCAGAATCCCCTCCCCTCAATTATGTATTTTATTTGATTTCATTCATGTCAGCGAATCACTTCAGAAATGTTTTTATGCCAATGTAAATGTTAAAGTGATGTTAATGTTTTCACAGTGAATTATTCTTCCTGCAGAAGGAAAAAGGAGCTGGTTTAGTCAGCAAGCTCTGGATGGAGCTGAACGTGTACCAGATGTGATTTATAGAGTTTAGCGGTGCAACCAACATAAATCATGCACTGCACACAGGTAAAGTAAGCACCATGCTCCCTGAGTTCAGATCATAAAACATTTTAATGTTTCTGTCAGGGAACTTAATGCTCATCTCCAGACTGTAGAAACGGCATGGAATCTCCAAACAGCAACGAAAAGGAAGGATGAGGAAATTAACCTAACATAAACTACATTAAAAGCATATTTATGATCTACTATGACCTTTCAAAAAGAAAATAAATCTCCCGCCAAGATCCTACCTTGTATTTTTTTTAACCACAATAGGACATCATTATTACAGCAGCTAACAATGGTTAAGGGTTAATCCCACAACCCTCCCCTACCTACCACCTTCAAGATGTCTAGGATTTCAAGTCCCGTCATCCTCCCAAGGGTGGTAAGGGGTGATAGGAATTGTAGTCCAACTCTTCTTGACTCCTTTGGGCTGGGAATGATTGTGGAAGTTAGCATAGCCACGTAAGTTATAGGTGCCTGACTCCTCAAATAACTTCTCAGTTCTAGTCCAATGCTATTTTCTAGCTGAAGATGAGATTTCAGAGTTGTAGGCTTTTTTCCTTAAGGGTGTAAGTTTTCAATTAAAAGCAATGGCCAAGATCCAAAGAACTAAATTCTTGTTTATGCTGGATTACATTTGTCAAACAGCAGCTTCCTCACCTACTCATTGAACAGCTGATAGTTTTTTAAAAATAAAAAACCAAAGGACATTTTTAAAGGTTGTTCATAATGTGGTATTAGGATGAGGTTCTTCTGTTTTTGAAAAGAAGATAGTATTACAGATGGTTGTTTTTTTAAAAATAAAAAACCAAAGGACGTTTTTAAAGGTTGTTCATAATGTGGTATTAGGATGAGGTTCTTCTGTTTTTGAAAAGAAGATAGTGTTACAGGTGGTTGCCCAGAAGCACACACAGTTCTGGAACTGTTTTTAGGCTGAGGGGACCTTAAGACTTTCAGGCAAGTCATTATAATTTTTCCTGCTTCCAGTTATTTTTGTACAAAACTGTTTAGATACAGAATACAGTTCATTAAAATAAATGATGATGATGATGATGATGATGATGATGATGTACCTCATGACACAGTTAACAGTGGAACTACTATGAAGGCAATGATAAAATAACAATGAAGTATATCAATCAAATGGAAAATAATAGAGGACTCTGTAACAAGAAAGCAAAGGTAGCTCCACACACACAGTCTTCTAGCACTTCTAGCACACTACTTAATGGGGAAATAATGCTAGCATATGCAGGATTCCAAACAAAACTCTCAAAAGAAAATGCTGACCATATATTATGTACTGAGCCTGAAGAGCAGAGAATCTCCTGATACAAGGCTTCAAGTTAGGGGTGGGGTAAGTAGTGAGGTATTCCCATTTGCTCAAGTTATCCTGTCTCCTACCTGAGGTGGCACACATTGATGCATTTTTGTGTATGTCAGGTTGTGAGCACCTTAAATATATCTCTTGCTCTTGGTCAGCATTTGTGATTGGATGACATTAAGCAAAAAAGAGAAAACATTTATATGAAATCTCTCCGGGTGCAACTAATAGAAGTTCTCAGGAGAAACCAGTTTGGGTGTTTATAAATGGTCTCACCTTGATATAGAATAACATGGGAGTTCAAGTGGTACCCCTTGTAGCTAAGGGATGCTGGGAGCTGTAATCCAAAAACTTAACATTTCCAAGCCCAGAGAAGAACCTCAACAGGAACAAAGTGACAAGGCCCAGGCAGAGGATCTGTATCACACTGAACTGCCACCAGATCTCCACTTCTTTATAGGAAAAAACATTCATTACAATTTCAGCAGGAGAAACAGTAGAAAATTCAGTTTGGACAATCCACAGAGATCCAGTCTGGTCTTATATGTGGAACCAGTGTAGTGGACCCACCTCTTCCATATAAACAGGCATGATGTGACCCCTACAAATGGGATTCATGCACATACAGTCATGTGCACATTGAACAAAATTGGTTGATTGATTCCTGGATAATAATATTTTTTTCACTTCTCTGTTTCAGAGAGTGCCAGATGTTTAGTCATGTTTTGGACTATTAATGATCTGGATTCTATATGAGAATCCAGGTATTACTGAGATATCATCAGATAATAGGGGATGTTTCAAGAACTGTCACTTTTTGTAATTGTGCTATTGTGATCTCCTCCATAGTAGTATCATTCAGTTGTTTTACCACTCTGTTTAGAAATGATCCCAGAGCACTTATTACCACTGCAACCACAATTGTTTTATTTTCCCAGAGGCACTGAATCTCAATTTGTGGATCTTGCTATTTCATATTTTTTTCCACCTTTTTCTCTTCATTTCTGCTGGCCCCCAAGGACTATCATGCCTGTAATCAATACTTCTTCTCCCCACCCCCCACAACCACAGTTACATCTGGAGTATTATGTTCTGTTTATCAATTTGAATTTTAAATTAAGCTTTTTTTTTTTTACTTCTTGATAACTTTTTCAGGGTTATGTTTCTATCTGTTCCTTGCAGGGTTTTTTGGGGAAGGGGTTTCAGTTTTCCTTTGTGGCCAGTTTGTCGATGTGATCTTCCTACATAAATTAATGAGGTGATCTCACAATGGTGATGGGATTATGTAAGGTAAGAGGCTAGGTTGATGCTGCCATTGCTGTTGGTAATGGCTTCTAAGTGAGATAGACTTTTGCTGAAAGTGCCACACTAAGTGTACCGAAACCCCAAAATATGATGCAAAAGACACACAAAAAAAATTCCCACATAGATCAATCATGCTCGCAGTCAATAAACTCCATATGTTGGGGTTACAGGGCATCAGATGAAAATTAACAATAGTACTCAGTATCTCAAAAGATTGAGGTAAAATACATGCATAATAGTCTCTAGAGTGAAACTTCTTTTTACAAAGACTTTTGGGGGCAACCAGACGCCACTTTGCTTTTTGTCCTTTATCTAGCTAACAGGTTTTTAGCAGCATTGGCACAGGGAATGGTAAAGGAGAACTAGGGAAACATGTCAATATCAAGTTGCAGCAACATGTCTACAGTAACCAGTGCAACAAACAAAACTAGGAAAGAGCATAATTCTACTCCAGCTTATTCTACTATAGCCATGTGTTCCTGCCTACTGCAGGCAAGACAAACAACAGCAGCCTCCAGAATCTTTTACTGAGCATGATGAGCAGCAAAACAAAGAGAAATGGGGAGAGCAGATAAGCCTTCTTTTCCAGCCAATCCCTCCCACATGTTAAAAAGCATAGATCTGTACATTTGACCATAAAAATGGAAATCATAACAAACCTGGAAGTTGGTGAAAGAAAATTTGTCCCAGGATGCACTTTGGAAGAAGCCTTCCGTTGGTTTCTAGAAGATTTAAAATGTTTACTTTTGCAAAGCTTACTTGATATGGCTGTTCCGTATATTCAGATTATTACTTTAGAATAAAACATTTGCTGAAACTTATTGAAATCTTCTTCTTTTTTGTAGTATGCAAATGCCTCAGATAGCCAGCATGATGTAGTGGTTTGAGCATTGGACTATGAACCTGAAGACCAGAGTTCAATCCCCCCACTTGGCCATGGAAACCCACTGGAGTACCTTGGGTGGGTCACACACTTTCAGACCCTTGACAGATTTGTCTTTTAGGCCATTTCCACACTAGACTGTTATAGCACTATGATTCCATTTTCAACATCCTATGGAATCCTGGGGTTTGCAGTTTCAGGAGGAGCCGGCTGGCCCCTCCCAAAACTGCAAACCCCAGGATTCCATAGGATGTTGAAAGTGGAATCATAGCACTGTAACAGTCTAGTGCGGAAATAGCCCTAGAGTCACCATAAGTCAGAAATGACTTGAAGGCGCACACACCAGCAACACCAGGAGCCTCCTGATTTTTTTCCATGTTATGTCTGTCTCTGTTACCAAAGTTTTTATCAAAGAAGAAGTGCCTGGGAATCCATCTGCTTCATTAGTTGAAGTATACCTGTACTGTGAAGCTACCTGAGGGCCAACCACAGTGGAAGAAATGGACAGTAGCAGAAAAATAGATTAGCAAGGGAATGTTGTTATAAAGGAAATCCATCAGCCTCAGGTCACCAAAACTGAATGCATACCATCTGGAAAAAAGTGTTCCCAGACTCTCATGTAACAGAGCACCAATAGTGTGCACAAAGATGATGTATTACTTGAAATGATGTATTACTTGAAATAATGTCCCCCCCCCGATAGTATTATTCATTTTTATTGTTTTGGCCCAAAGATCCTGCATTGGGAAACATATGTGTATCCTGTAGCTATGTCTCCCAATATTACCTCCACAAACCCACCTTGTAAGCAGCACAACCCTGCTCCCAACATGGCCATTTCTGTCTTGACAGGGAGTGAGGGGATGAGGGGGAAGATCTATTTCAGGCATCCACATAGATTGAAGGAGGTCTACTGAAGATCCCTGCAGATTACATCTTTGCAGTACATCTCACTTCAGGAAAGTGGCTGGAGGTGTCCTTTCTGAGTCCCTTATTCTCCAACACAGAAATGGCCACATTAGAGGTGGGGGATATACTCCTTATAAGTGAATTTGGGGGGATTTGGGGCATTGTGTGCTCAGAACAGAATTCTGACCTCCACAATGACAAAAACAATGAGTGACCAAAAAAGTGAAAGCATACATTTGATTTTTGCCATCGCAATTCACCAACAAGATGCTATTTTTCTCAGAAGGAAGATGAACTGTAGTTATATTTATGTTCTGCCCTTCCTCCAATGAGTTTGAGGTAGCACACATGGCTCTTCTCCTTTTTCCATTTTTCTCACAATAGCCTGGCTGAGAGAATGAGGGCCTTTCCACACGACACTGTTATAGTGCTATTATTCCACTTTCAACTTCCTGTGGAATTCTGGGGTTTGATGTTTACTCTGGCTGAGAATGCCCCTCTTTAAACCGCAAACCCCAAGATTCTATAGGAGGTTGAAAGTGGAATAATAGCACTATAACAGTATAGTGCGGAAATGGTCTGAGAGAGAGTGACTGGCCACAGGTCACCCAGTGACTTTCATGGCTGAGTAGGAATTAGACCCTATCTTTCTCAAGTGCCAGTCTGATATCCCATAACCATTACACCAGAAATAGGTTCAGGACCATAGGAGGGGGTACTCTTTTAACTCAGGCTGATTGTTTTTGAGTGGAAGAAGCTTTCACGTTCAGCCACAAACCAAACAGATGGAAACATGCATTGTGTGAATATATTAGGGACAACACTAATCGGTAGTATGACAAAATCTAATAGCTGGTGTTGATGGTGTTGATCCTGGTACTAATATGTAAAAATGCAGCTTTTATGGCTATATGTTCCCTTTTGGTCACAATGTGTTTGGAACGGAAGACTCATTAGAAGTAGTTTGTCTTCCCAAATCAACCTCCTGGAAATAGTAAGAATCGCTTTTTTCTTGTCAGTGCTCCTGGATGTGTGTATAAAAGATGCACTGTTTATTTTTCTGGCACAAAGTTCACTTTAAAATGTGATTACTTTAATAGAAGAAAACATTTCCTGACATTTTGAGAATCAACATTTGAAGCAAATCATCTTCATCTTTCTTAAAAAGCGGATGAGCGCCTTCTGGCCTATGTAATCCACATGAGTTTCAGTGAGTTCAATTTAACCGCAAAGGCATTTGGCTGCAAAAACAAAAGCTCATGGAATAGTGTGAAACAGCTTGCTCTCAGTTATGCAGTTTTGCCCAGGCATATTGTTTGGCTAATTGTATTTATCTTGCAGGAAGTGTTTGCCCTTCCCTAATTCTGTTGAAACTAATTTAGCAACATAGACATAAACACAGTGTGTTTTAAATGAGTGATTTATAAGGAAGAAAGAATCTGGCTGGTTATATCCAGACAGAGTAGACCTATTGGCTCAATAGTTGAAACGTGAACCAACATGTTGGTAAATCCCATTATTTTAATAGGTCTTCTCTATTTGAGACTAACGATAGGACTCAGGCCACTGACTTCTGTAGTGATGGCCATTTTGTGGCTGGAGGTAAAAAGCAGTCTAGGACCCTAACAAGGTGAGGGGGCAATTCACCCATTTCAGAACCCAATGAAATTGTTTCATGCTTGTTCCTGTACTTTGAACAGCAGTTTGATATACAGAGGAATCATCAGGTAAAGTTTTGCATAGCATGAGAGAAAAATATTATTGTCTGCTAATGCCTGCAGTTCAAGCGGTCATTAAAGGAGCAGGTGCATGTATATGTGCCCATAAGCTGCCTGTTGACTTATGGCAATTCCTATGAATTTCATAAGGTTTCTTTATGCAACAGATACTCAGAGGTGGTTTCTCACTGCCTTCCTCTGGAAAAGTAATAGTTCTTAACCAGAGGTCTGGGGACCACTAGGGGTCCATGGAGCTCTCACAGAGGGTCTGCTGAGCCCTGCTGTTGGACAACAACAGCAGTGGAAGCAAGAGGGATGTGGCAGTGGACGTGTGTGTGTGTGTGCCAAAACTGTTTGAAAAGAGGGAGCTGTTTGAGCCTGTATACACACCTGTTGCTGTGTCCCTTTTGTCAGGGACGTGGCAGCAGGAGTGTGGGCACCGAGGGACATGGCAGCAGGCTTGTGCATGTGCCCAAACTCATTTGCAAAGAAGAAAGCAGTTTGGGCACCTGCACACACACACTCACGCTGCTACTTCCCTAATGAAAGAGATACTGCAGCAAGTGTGTGAATCCCCAGTTGGCCATGGAACCCCATTGGAAAACCTCAGGCAAGTCACATTCTGTCAGCTTCATGATAGGTTTACCTTAGGGCAGTCATAAGTAAGTTTTCAAAGGAGAGAGAGATGGTGGCTAGAAAAACTCCCTCAGTCAGTGGTACTCTGTCATTGTGTACCTTCAAGTCCCTTCTGACTTACTGCAACCCTAAAGTGAATGAACCTATCACAGGATTCCTTTTTTAAAGATTTGTCCAGAGGGGTATGCCTTTGCCTTCCTCTGAAGCTGAGATAATGTGACTTGCCCAAGTTCACCTAGTACCTGAGCAAGGATTTGAATCCTTAGTCTCCAGAATCCTTAAATAAATAAATATTTAAATATTTAAATCAAAAGCTAAAGTTTGGATGATACCAACTTCATTACCAATCAGGCCTTCCAAAGACAGTGCATTCTGCAACCAACAGAGAAGGCCCTCCCCTGTGCATCCATATAACATATTGCTCTCGCTGCCAGCTCAAAGACCCCCTCCTTATCCACTGCTTGGAGAGCCTATACACGGAGAGGCACACCTGTCAGATACAAAGGGATCAAAATGTGCACAAGGCAGTCAGTGGCGTAGCTTGGTGCGAGCAGGGTGGGGGGGCAGAGACAGGGGCAGGGCTATGTATGTGGGGGTGGGGCGGTGGCACACGGAGGTGGGGTGACAGTGCAGGGGGAGGGGTGATGGCACATGTGGGCGGAGCGATGGCATATGGGGGAGGGGTGATGGTGCACAGGGGGGCAAGCAAGAAGTGACGGTGCCCCCCAAAATGCTACCCAGGGCACACTGTGCTCCTCACCCCGCTTGTCACTACGCCACTGGAGACAGCTGTACAATAAAATGCATATGAAATATACATTTTGTATGCACATACGTATATTCTGTATAAGAGAAACCATGAAAGAGAAAGAAGAAATACAGGTATACCTCAGTTAATGAAGTAGATGTTTTCCTGGATGTTACTTCTTTAACAGAAAATCTGGTACCAGGGGCAGAAATAACATGGAAAGTTAGGGACAGGTTCCTGCACCATCCAAAAAGGGCAGCTCAGACTTTTTATCCAAAACTAACAATATACTCGTATGAAATTAAACAAGCTGGTCAGATAAGGCCTGTGTAAGTTAAACAAATGGTGTGTGTGGGGGTCTTCCAACATGCATCTAGCATTTTTTTTCCTTTCACAAACTTCTACTTTACTTCTGATTTCTTTTTTGGAGGTCAAATTTATGAGTCTAGGTTTTTTTTAACATGCTGAAGATTAGCCAGTGATTAGTCAGTGAGGTAGGCTTATTAACTTTCCCCTTTTCTCTCCTGCTGCTCACACATGCTTAGGAAAGGATTCTGAAGGCAGCTGCTCTTTATCTTAGCTGTGGTAGGCAGGCACACCCAGCTACAGTGAGATCAGCTACAGGAGGATCCCATTCTTTCCCAGCTAAAATTTTATTGCACTGCTGACTCACTGCTACAATCTGACACTGAAAGTCTGTATTTTTTCCAGTCATCCTTCACTATATTCCCAATGCTGAAGCTACTAGAAAACTTCCAGATAGATAGAGAACAAGGAGTAAAAGCAGAGGACTGGTGGGATGTTTAAAAAATTTGTATAAAGGAGCTTCTTTGTCAGAGGCTTTGTTAATTGAGGTATGCTTGGGTTGCATCTTAGATATGCTTATTGAGGACCAAGTGAAATTACATAGTGGCTGAATCCGGATTACATATTACCATTGGGACATTGCCAAAGTTGTTTAAAGTGGCTTTTCCCAGTCTTCTGCCTTCCTGATGTGTTAGACTACAACTTCCATCATCCTCAGCTAAGATAAACATGCGCCATGCTGATAAGATCAAGTGTAGTACAGTGTGAAGATGGGGGAATGACAAAAATTGTAGCCCAACACATTTAGAAAGCTCTGAGTAGAGAAGATTGGTTTAAAGGTTTTGCACTCATGAACTGGTTTTTGGAAAGCATGTTATATTTACCTTTGTGTACATAGGTTACCTGTCTGGTTACCTGGATTACTCCATGAACAAGAGCTGACAGTCTAGGATCTTGTTGATTAGTCTGTGAAGGAATCTCTGGATCTGGGTAATGTGTTCACACATAGACCTGTGGTCCCTTTCAAAAAGACAGCAAGTGTGGAAAGCTGAAATATTAAATGGCTCTTAATTTTCCAGCATAGAACATTCCCCGTACATAGCCTGCACATTATATTGTTATTATTCATTTATAAAATGCCTACTGTTTTCTAACCTCAGAGCACAATAATACCTTTATTAGACCACTAATTTATTGCAAAGGAGGTGAGTATTAGAAGTTTTCAGAATTCTTTGTTTTCTAAATGTTCTATATAGATTTAAAAATATAATACACCAGGTGATCCATGCCTGCTGACCACCAGTCTAAATGACATGATGGGTCTATTCATATCCTATGAATCCATTCTCAGTTTGTCCAAATGTGTGACTTCACAGAACTAAATTTATGATGTATAAGGCTGTAAACCAATGTTCACATCTATTATAAGTGGATCCGTGAAATCAGTCATGCATCTGAGACATTTCACTGGATTTGAACTCCTTAAAGCTGGGCCTGAGCTCAAAGCTTCCGAGGAGAGGTTTTCTCACACACAAACACACTGTTCTATCAGCTAGTTCCACACTGGCTTCATTGCTTTGCTCAGACAAATCCTTTTATTCCAGTACAGTTTATCCTTCTAAACTTAGAAGAATAAGCTATCCCAAATGAAAAGGATTTCTGCTGATAATCACCAAGCAATTCCATCCATGGCTGGGGATGGAGCCACAAAATATATAGCTTGAATCAACTTATAGATTTCATATGGAGTTGTCACTTTCCTTAAAGATATATCCAGATTCTTTTGACAAGCTCACAAATTCAAGGGGAAGTATCCCTCTTGACAGGCTGAGATTTGGTATCACATGTAGATAATGCCCTGCCCATAAAGCATGGCCTAATTTCTCAGTTGCTGAGCCATGGGGAGTTCAAAGCTGCCTTTGAAGGTTTGGTTTCCTTTGAAGGAGACAGCGCGGGAGAGTCCTTCTGAAAATCTGTTAGTTTACAGGTTTATGCACGGAGACATGTAAGCTAAGGAAATAGTGGGCAACATGACTTGCCCTTGTCACATTGCAGAATGTGACTCATGCTTGACTCATGCAAAACTAAGATACTTCTCTTAATGAATTAAAGATGGCTTTACAAGGAGATCAGAGAAATTCATAGGACACTAGCCATGGGACACTAGTCATGACAGCAGCAATCGCCACACTGGAGGCATTGCTATAAACCAGAGATGAGGAACACATCACCCTCCAGATGTTGGTGGACTACAAGCAAAGCCCATAGAAAGAGATGATGGGAGGCGTGGTTCAGTGACACTTGGAGGTCTACATGTCCCTCATGGACACTCTGTATCTAGGCTGTGGGGATATTCCAAATTTGAAAAATTACTTTTTGAACTCCAGCTACCAGAGTTCCCTATCCAACATACTGAATAGAGTCTAAAAAGTCCCCCAGTGTGCTATCTGGGGAATTCTGGGAGACAGAGTCCAGAAAAGTCTAATCTCTACTATCTTTAAATATTCCCTCACCCCCAGGAAACCAATAATGAAATGGCTGTACAGGACCTCTTTGTCTCTTTGAATTTTTTAAAAGTAGGTGACAGCATGGTCTCTTCAGAACATTTTTTTGTTCTTCAGATTAAGAACTGGGACCCAGCAAAAGCTGCCTGAATCTATTCTTTGGTCATACTAGCTAGACTTCCTTCATTCTATCTTGAAACATCCAAATGACCTTTAGATGGAGGGAGGGTTTTCTTTCTCTCTACTGTCTTTGTCTTGCCATATGTGAAATGATTATGCCCACAGGAATTCCTTCCAGAGTGCCTAAGCACAAAAGAAAAACATACCACCAACTCTTCCTCTAGAGCAGTACAAACATTTCCTTAAACCTTCATGTCTCAAGGGGGAAACCGACAGAGTAAACTTTTCACCCAGAAAGCCCAGTTTTAGCAGCCCTGGAGTTGAATCTGCCACCTCCCTTCCTACATTCTTACATCATTGATTTATCTACAAAATTGCCAATAAAAGCAACCACATTCTTTGCATCTAGCTTTATTGCAATGGAAAGGAAGCCAGAGTCAATGACTCCATTGTATGTTTTACTAATGGAAACCGAGGTGGGGAAGCCAACAAATGTTCAGCTCAAATGTTCAGCTCCTGTGCTCCTACTATTGTCTGTTTGAACATCTTCCCACAAAGGAGTACAAACACAGTCAGGAGGCCCCAGGTCTTGGACAGAGAACCTTATACAGCCTGTGGACCCAAATTCTAATTTTGGAAGGGTCTCAGGGAACATAGTCTAGCAGTGGGCAGGGCTAAGTGGCATTAGCAATGTGGCATTGCCAAAGCAAGGTAGATGTAAAACTTGGAAAGCATCTTCTTATAAATAACAATGCAATGCAATTCTAACTGAAAGATGTGTCAGCTGCAGGGCTCACAGTAAGGCACAAGCCTCTTCTGCCAGCAGAAATGCTCTCTTGCCAACTGAACTTAGAGATTTGCCAACTAAATAACCAGGCAGCAGAACTGTCTTGCTGGCTGAGATCTGCTAACAAAAAAGCCCTCTAAAAATGGGTGAAGAAGAGGCAGAGGCCCTGGAACCTTTTTTAAGGTACTGAGGCTCAACACTGGCAGGAAGGTTATTAATTTTGCCTACTTGCAGGAGGGCCAATGATTTTTCTTCTTCATTACCACCGAAACATCATAAAATATGAAGACTCCTATAAGCAGAACTTGTACTTAAAAGTGCCCCCCCATGTGTTCTATGTAGCCTATTCCCAAGTAAGTAGGTATAGGATAGATAGCAGATAGCTTTTATTATTTGGAAGGGGCGCTCAATGTCAGTTGCTGCCTTAACAATGCTTATTGCTTGATCTTTTAGAATACTTCTGATTGATAATCCCTAAGAAGGCTCAGCTATATAGGAGTCTTGGTGATCCAAATTTGCTGGAACATTTAAGGACTCCTTACCTACTCTTGAGCAGTTTAAACTCCCCAATCCCAATCCCTCCCTCCTATTCTAAGATCCTTAAGAAGGGGAAAGGTGAGGAATAAGCCAAGTTAGACAAGATTCAAACCATCTCAGGAACACAGCCACTATG
This sequence comes from Ctenosaura bakeri, assembly GCA_948474755.1. Classification (NCBI taxonomy): domain Eukaryota; kingdom Metazoa; phylum Chordata; class Lepidosauria; order Squamata; family Iguanidae; genus Ctenosaura; species Ctenosaura bakeri. Next base: position 171,254 of record CAOLHI010001114.1, on the reverse strand, counting down.
CTGGTACAAAGTTAGATCAAGTTGAGGATGATCCTAAGTAATTTCCAACAGTCCCTAAACTGGTAAGGGATTGGATTCAGCATAGCTTCAAGCAGCCTTGTGCTGGCTTTGTTGGCCCATAGCCATCTGGGTTAGTTAGGATTCTGCTGTAATTGTAATTCAGGTTCCAAGAATCACTCAAAGTAGTAAGTTTCTGTCATTGTTACCATTTTTAAAACTGATAATTTACTTACCTGTTTAACAAAATAACTAAATTAACGATCTTATAGTTTCTTCTTAAATAGAACTTCTCAGTGTCGTCATTCAGCAGCCCAAGTCACAGCACATGTTAGTGCCGGAGCCACACAATATTCCTTCTCCATCATTTACTGAACCCACATTCCCATAACTGTAACAGGAACTAAGAAAGTTAAAGATACATCATAAACAGAGTGATTTCCCACTGCAGTTGTAACATACTGTAACTATATACCTTACTTATTGCAAGAAATAATGGGTGAAAAGGGGGAACAAAGAATGGAACAAGTTACCTATCCAACATGTAATACTAATAAACTTTGATTTTATAATAACTTATACAATTAACTTTTTTTATAAAGTAACTTTCCAAACTCTGTCCAAAACTGCTGAAAACTAGAACTTTTCAAAAAGCATTCAAAAGGGTAAGGATTATCAGTTCAAAACAAGTTTTATTTGGTAATCCTGAACTTCAAATTGGTACTTAAAAAACAACTTTTTTTTTAGGTTTACAAAGGAATCTGGGTTTTGTAAGAAGCTATTTTCATCCTGTCCAGGATCTATGAAACATCTAAAACCTCCTCTGTTCTTAGTCAATAGTTACACAGTGCAAATTTCAAGTCATAAATTTTTCATTTTAGTAAACAGCCTGTCTACCAGTATGAAAAACACTCTGTATTTGGTTTACCACTGTTCATGAGGAAAAGTTGGACTTTGGTCTCTCTCCCTCTCAGCAGTCCAGTGTGTTATGTTCTTGTATTAGTAGCTGAGGTAAAAAAAATCTGCTTTCAGGATCTAATCGTATACCCACTTACCCCTGAATATGTCTTGGCTAAAACCATGGTGCTTACTTTTGAGGAGGCATACACAGGGCTGCATTATAATTTGTCAGAAAGTAGAGGCTCAAGCCTAATAAGAACCCACAGACTCACAAGAACAAGATAAAATCATTGTCCCATCTTCTAGAGGATCTGTTGGCAAATTTTTAGTTTCCTTGACACAGGAACCTTCTTCAAGAACCACGTGTACTACCACTGAACTATGATCCCTTCTCACCTCAGGCACTGAAACCCCAAGCCCCAGGCTTGATACTAATGGGCTGAAACCACACTTTTCTCAGCAATGCTCAGTCATTTTTGTATGATTTGCAGTCAGCCTTCCACAATGTGGTACGATCCAAATGGGTTTGGACTACAAATCCCATAATTTCCACCCCATCAGTGCTCTCAGGAATGGATAGGGTCACCAAAGTTTCATAGAGATCAAGAAAAATATATGTAAATTTGCTTCCCAAGCAGTATGACCATCCCTGTACATGCAGCATGGGCAATGGTTGAGTGGGATGATAGGAAGGGGAGCCTGACACATCTGAAGGACTTCAGTTTTGGGAAATACTGCCCATGATTGACTAGCAGAGAATTGATGGAAATAGACTCTGAACTAAGCTTAAATTAAGGTCTGGCTCAAGACTTAAGCTCCTACTTAGAAGCAAATTGATTCAGGAAACACTGGAAGACAATCCTGAACTCAATTGCTTGTCCCAAGTACAGTAAACACATTGAATCAATTGCTGAATGACCAAGCAATGTTTATGTTGATCCCGTTGATCCAATAAATTTACTCTAATTGGAACAAGTGATTGGACTTAAGCCACAGTCTTTATTAAGATTAGGGAATGAAAGAAGAGGAAAATTCTTGACACCTAACAGTCACACTTGCCTGCATCAACTGTAATTACTGAAAATTCTCATTGAAAACCGTTAAGAGCATTAATAGGTAAACTATTGGACTTGAGTCAAGGAGATCTTGGTTCTAGTTCCTGCTTGGTCATGAGGATAACCCTGAGCAATGCATGGTTTCTCAACCTAATCTACCTCAAGGGTAGTTTGGAGGTAATCTGCCCTTCTCCACCCTCAACCATCCACCCACCCATCCATCCATATCTAGATCCAAGTATGTGTTGTGCAGTTTAAACTCTGTGAAAGAAAGACAGGATAAAAACTGATTAAGATCTGTTTCCCTCCTAAGACACACTGTATTTCATTTTCATTCCAATGTGGCATGAAAATCCTTGCCTCTGAAAAAAGTATTACAATGCCCTTGGGGTGGGGAACATCATAGATAAAGTAGAAAGCACACAGATATAGAGTTAACAAGTAAGAGGCAATTTAATTTTCCCTTTTAAAAAAAGTCTTCAAGAATGCCAAAGATTATTATGCATTTTCATCTCTTTTACAGAGAGAAACTTGATTCACAACCTATTTTTAGGATTTTCCCTTTCTTTTCAAGAAGGACTAGACATTTCCAATATGTCAGTTATGTTATTTATTACAGCCTGGCATTTGAATTTATAGCAGGTGATTAAAATGTCTATGCAGGATCTCCGTCGCAGCTTGCGCCTACATTATTTTTTTTACTACAAGCTGTTTCTCCTTCTTCTTTCTAATTGAATTTGAAATATTGTGGCTGTACATTTGATGACCTGCATGTATTTATCAAAGATGCTGCAGAACAACACTCAGCACAGGAAATCCCATCTGAATGTTCAACTTGGTGGTTGGCAAGCCAAGAGTACGTTAACCTGTCATTCTCATCCCTGGCTTCGAATGCACTCACAAGCTGTAGTTGAAAACAAAAAGAAAGCTTTTCCTTGAAGGGGTCTGTCTGGCTCATAAAGGTGTTACTAGCCCTTGATGTTCTCAGCAGAGAATGAGAAGGAAAACATGGCTCTGAATGGCTCACATTGATTGCAGCAAATCGAGTGTAGGAGGGCAAATGACCGCTCCCTCTGCTTCAAGCCAGGGTATTACAGAAGTGAACAACTATTCATAGTGACTGGACTAACTCCAACTCATGAGCGTAAATTTACTTGTATCATCTCTGCAGAGAGGAGTTGTAGTCCCTCGTGCCTCCTGTTTAATTTGGGGGAAAGACTGTTTATTTGTTTAGGCCTGTAATGATATTGTCCACAGGGCCAGGGCCACATGGGGAAGATCAGGCATTCCTGGTGGGGAAACTGTGTGTTTTATTATTCTGACAGCCTTTCGTGACACAAGCCAACAGTGACTTTTGTTTGTTGTTACTTGCAACAACTGGTGCTTGCTGCTTTTCCCCTCCAAATGGCAGGAGTTCCACTTGGAGAAAGCAGCGCAAAAATCTGACATTGAAATCTGTGAATACATTTATGAGGACTTCTGCTGTATTTTTATATATTTTTGGATCATCATAGCTTGAACTAGACTCTGGGAGTCCAGTTAAGGCAGACTGCTAAGATTTCAGAAAGATTTTTTTAAAAAAAAAGTCTTCAACTTTTCCAATATGGTGAATTGAGTTCACGAATCTGTACCCCCCCCCCAGACATTGTTGGACTGCACTTCCCAGTATCCTCACTATTAGCTACGAAGGATAGGCCTTGTAGAAATTACATTCCAGCAACATCTGGAGGGCCACAAGTTGCCCATGCCAACCAAAACTATAGTCTGGTGGCTATTGCTATGAGAGGAGGACAAAGATTGAACCCCAAGGATTCAGTTTAACTGAAACAATTGTGCAAATGACTGGGTTTCAGCTTCACTTCTCCACCAGTAGATCTCTAAAAAGAAATATTGGGAGAGATGTTGGGGGATGATAGGAGTTTCAGCCCCACGGAAATGCAGCAGAAAAGCCAGAGCACAGCGAGGCAACAGCAGCAACCTTGTTCCCCAATAAGGATAGTCACACACAGAGGAGTTTCTTCCAAACAGGAGGCACTTTATCTTGCATCAAAGTTCCGTTATATACAAAACATAGGACAGACGAACAGAGGTTTGCACGAGGTTTGGTCAACAGACAATACAGACTGGGGATTGCTTTCTTATGTACAACCAATCAGGTAGAGGGTTTGCACACCACCCTGTACCTTTTGCACCTCACTCCATTTTCTGATGCAATGTACTGCAATCACACACAGCTGGAGCATGATGCAACATTTTTGCAGTGGGCTGAACATTTTCCCAGGGTTCCCTGCTGAATCCCCGACAAGAGAGCTATTTGCTATGATTCCTTCAGGAAATATAAAAATTAACTTCGTGTCTCCAGCATAAAATCTGTAACATGCGGACATCATATTCTAGTATATACAAATCTAGGAAACCCAATTGTGGCAGTATGTGTTTACATGGTGTTTAGAGGTGCATAGATGATGCCCAAGTATTATAAGTTTCCTGCAGGAAACACAAATGGAATCCAGGTGATGAATGCACAATATAGAGCTGCCTTCCATTAGTGGCGTATCAGCCCAGGTTGCTTTAAGATCGGGAATGAGTGGCCCTACAAATACTGTTGTGCTGCACTATCTTTCCCTCTTGTCTATGCTGCCTAGGTTTGATGGGAGATACAATCCAACAACATTGGGAGGGTCACATTTCCTCCACCCCTGCTTTACAAGATAGTAAAAGACAGAATATGACAGATGCACATACACACAGACTGACACACAACCTCCCAGAAAAAAAACCCACATTGTTCTTGGAGCTGTGATTGCTTAGATTTATTTTCAGGTGAATATGTTTAGGACTGGTGAATCCTAAAAGAAAATGCTGGCTGGAATCCTGTTGGTTAATCTCACTTAGAGTAAACCCATTGAATCAACTGTTGAATGGTGAGCCAGCATGTAGATAAATCCAGCTGATTCAATAGCTCTGCTGTGGTTGGGACTAACATTAGAATTTGGGCCACTGTTCCTATGATTAATCAGAATTCTTCTGTAAGTTTTCCTTTGATGTTAAGATGGCTGAATTTGTTTAAGCTCTTTCTGGATCATGCTATATAGTGCTGAGACCTGTTGCAGAGAAGAGAGATGCTAAATGTCAAGGTAGCCCATGTAGAGTATTTCTTCCTTCTCACTGCAAAGGGATGTACATTTTATTCTAAATGGGGGCGGGGTAATGAAAATCAGACCTATTCTGCTGTGCAATTTATATCTAAACAGTCCTTCAAGGGTCTTTAACAAGTCTATACACAATCCTGGAGTTGCCAAAAACCATTTACAAATAAAGCTTTTCCAGAACTGTGCCCAGTCTGAACACAGAGCACACGGCTCTCCCCCGCCAATCCTTAATAAATATTTAGCTTTGGGGAAGGGGGAGGAGGAGGGAAAAGCCATGGGTAACAAAGAACATCGGTTGTTTAGATTGCCTAGCCAAAGCTGAAGCTCCTTCTTTGCAGCTGACCAGTGCTACGTATAGGTTAATTTCCACATGGAGCTGTAGAAATTCTATCCCTGGTTTGTGACGTTTGGGTCAGCCCAAGCATGTTAATCTGTTTAGCATGTGTGCTTCGTGGAGGAGCCAGACCACCTCCAGGCAAGAGGAGGAGGAGAAGCAGCAGCCACAGCCTTGGGGGTAGTTAATAAAGAGCTGAAGGGGAAGATATTTATAAAGGGTTCAGCTTATGAGCAAGGGCAGCTTGGGGCATGTGTTTAAAGTTTCCAACCTCTAGGAAAACTAAGAACTCTACAGATTGCTTGTAGCAGGAGTTGCATGGCCAAGTGCATTAGGGATTGGGGAGCAAGTAGACAAGGAGGTCAGTGGTATGGAGTCAACATGATCAAGGGGGTGTGAGAAAGCAACACAGAAAGAGATACCCAAACCTGGGAACATTAGTTTTTGGATTACACCCTCCACCCTTATCAGCTGGAGAATTCTGGGAATTGTCATTTGAAAAAAAGTAACATTTACAAAAGCTGAGAAACCCATAGGAGTCTTAGACCCAAACACGCAAAAGACCAAAAAACAAACAAACAAACCAGCCAAGTGTGGCAAATGCTGCACACAGACAGGCTCTATCCACTGATGGATCCTATGTCAGTGAGACAGTGAATCTACTACATGTTTTAACCTTAACTTTAAGGGAGCTGTCCAAGGTACTGAATCCCATTGACCAACTCAGTTCAGAACCTTGAATGGCTTCTTTAGAGTTCAGACTAAAGCCTAGGACAGATTCACTGCAGATTCAGCAGCCCCCAAAGCTCTATGCTTTTCTCCATAACATTCCACAAGATTTAACTCCAAAGTTAAAAGCATATAGGATTGTGGTTTTAGTTTGCATACACAATTTTAAACCAGTTTTGACCATTTGTGGGGGGTTTTCCCCTGATGTCCTCCAGCCATTTTGAGCTCCCATAATTCTCAACAATTGGCCATAATGGCTCTGGGGCTGATCAGAATTGTCGCCCTAAACATCTGAGTGGTTCCTTGGGGACACCTTTAACATTATGACATGAAGAGGCTGCCTGGCAAGGAGTCATCTTTCTTACCTCCTTTCCCACTAGAATTATTTCCAATGGATATCTCTAAAATGGATACCAGTAGTAAAACCCAAACATTATCAGATGTAATTCCAAGTACACATTAATAGGATCTGGTTGCATATTCTACCAATTTCAGTGAAACTTGACCTCCATGTAAGTATATATCTATGATATATATTTCAATCAGTTTCTAGTTTATTTTAAAATTATTTTGGCTCCCTAACTTGGAAAACTAGGAACTGTAGAGGTTAGCATTCTCTAACAAAAGAATTTCCAGCATGTACATATAAATTACTATTCCCAGAGGTTGGGATTTTGGAGCATGCAGAGTTTCTTCATCGGGTTGCGAATCTGATTTAAAGCCATTGTTTAGATGTGCCCCAGATGAACTAAGCGGGATGAGCTGGGAATCATTTGGTATTGGCTATAAACTTGCTTTCTTCCTCTCTCTCCCCATCTCTCTTACAGAGGTAGACACTTAAAGCATTTTAAGCTAATCAAAATATTTGCTGATGAGTGTTTATTTTTTCAAGCTCTGGCTTTTGGCTTTAGACTTCCCTTTAAACAACACATAGACTGCAGTATTAATTTGTTATAAAACCAAATGTGGTTGAGATTATTTTGCCTTGACTCTGGAGATCAATCACTGCTGAGAATATATCTATTAGAGTAAAATAAGCAGTTAGAAGCACATCTTTTGGCATTCAACAGCATCATTTGCCATGTTCTCACCACATGTGCTCTAAAGCAAACAATGTGGGGTGAGCTTTTGAAGAAAAATGAGGCCCTTTCTTAGTATCACTCCACAAGCCAGAAAACTAAGACTGCAAACAGGAGATCTGGGAATAGTGGATAGACCAAAGGTTGTTTTAAACTTCTCAGTAAAAGTTTTCAGCTCCAAAGGTTCTCCATTAATCTTACCTGATGTCCCCATATTCATTCGCCATCTGCAGAGCTACAGGCTACAGCTTCTGAAATCCTCCAGTTGGCACAGGGCCTTCTGAATTACAAATCTTAAGACTCCTCCAGCATGGCCAATGACCTTTTGGACTAGAGCTACCAGAATTCCTCAGCTAGTATGGGATTCTAGGAGCTGTTGTTAAAAGAAGAGGTGTGAGCAAGGCAAGGGAATATTTTGCATGCTTGAGATTCGCCTATTTGTATTTGTATACAGCTATCACAGGTTACAACAAATGTATGCAGAGAAAGTCCAAGAAAGGAAGGGGGCAAAAGCAGAGATAGAGAAAGTTATATCTTAGACTACAATTTGTGGAATCTCTTGGTCAGTCTGGCCAAGAGAGGAATCTGGGAACTGAAGTACAAAAAAGCCACTTACCCAAGATCAGCCCATCTGCTCCAGATGAACAAAGCAATCACTTGAATCCAGTGCCATCTTCAGTGCAGAAGACATTATTGTTTTTAGTCAGCACTTCTGTCCATAGCAGACAGTTTACAGCAGGGGTGGACAACTTTACTTTTCAGTAAAGAATGAGTTTTCTCTGGGTGCAATCAACTATAGTGAGCATAAATACACTAAAGGCACCAGATCCCATCTGATCTTGGAAGCTAAGCAGAGTGAGTCCTGATTAGTACTTGGATGGGAAACCATGAAAAAATGCCATTTGCTATAGGCTATATTTTAGAGGAAAGAGCTGGCAAAAAAACACCTGAGTACTCCTTGCCTAAGAAAACCCTATGAAATTCATGGGGTCCCACTGAAGACACATACATACACACAACTAACGGTAGGCAAGATGCCACCGCTGGCTGGGCTACCCCAAGCAGCAGCTGAGACTAGAAAAGGTGGGGAAAACCTCTTTTAGGCCAAGATCTGGATTTAATTTCAGAGAATTTCTTGGGGGCCATATTCTAGTGCCATGTGGAGCCCAAGGAAAAAAAATTTATTTTAGCATAAAGCTAAAAAATATTTTAGCATAAAGCTCTTATTGCCAGTTCCTTAGCCTTGGAGAGGTATTTTAACTTTTGTAAAATGGAGGGGGAAATGGAAATACCACCAAACAATAGTTTCATGCGGAAGGGTGTGTGGCCATCTGGAGAAACCCAGAGAACCCAGGTCTGAGGTCGCTTTGTTTGTTTTATATCCTGCCTTTCTGCCGGTATGGAGCCCAAGATGGTATGGGACTGAAAGTGAAGTTCTTTAATTCTGTGATAAAGCCAAAGAAACGGGACTCCATTCCTTCCCTCCTCCTCATCCTCTTCTCCCTACCACCCTTCTGTCTCTTCCTGCATCCCCTTATAAAGGTGTGAAGGCATTCCTGAAATAAAGCTGAGGAGTACATCAGGGCCCTGAGGACAGATGTTGCACACCACAAGTTTACAGCATATGTCAGGCCAATCCCATATACAAATGGCAAGCACAATTTTGTGTGCCTCTTATTTTTTTAAAACACCACACATAGGTGGCAGCTGTTCATAAACTCAGGAAAACACTAGGTTTGCAAAAAAACCAAAACAAAACAGGGGAGAAGATTTCTTCTTTATCCCAGTATACATTTTAGGTGTAATCAGATACCAATACCAACATCCCTATCAGTGACTTTGCAATATCCATTTGTTTTACTTTACATAGCTCTTAAATATATCAGTGAGAGGTAAATTTGCAAAAGAAATCCATCCCTGATTTGTTCTTTGCTCAGATGACGTATACTGTACTTTTTTTAAAAAAAAAAAAAGTATAACATTAGTTATTGAGGGTTACTAATTTAATACTCATGTTTCTCTATTCCCCCCCTTCAATTTCATCTTGGCTGCATAAACAAAAAGGAACTATTATGCTAATCTGAAGATTCTCTTCTGCTTTCACACATATTCGCTGATACTCATGGTCTGGGTAGGGGGAGCACATCACCCTTCCAATATTAAGGGGGCCCTACCTCAACCTTGCTTGAACTACTGGCTTTCTATGCCCAATGATTTTAAGAAATGAAATCAGAGAAGTCAGAGACCGGCATGGATAAAATAAAGACCAAAAGAAATACACTGAAAAAAACAGAACCTCAAGCAAACACCAATAGAAACACAGTTGCATTTCAGAAATGTTCTGTAACATAAAAACTGGAGTAGTACATTCCTATTTCAATGATATGAGCCTTCCTTAATCACACAAAACTATATTTTCCTTTATGAAAAATAAATCTAATTTTATTGATTAGTTTCATTTTTATCCTTTGGTCATTTCCACACTAGACTGTTATAGTGCTATTATTCCACTTTCAACATCCTATGGATCCTGGGGTTTGCAGTTTAGGAAGGGGCCTTTGAGGGACCTTTGAGGCCCCTCCCTAAACTGCAAACTCCAGGATTCCATTGGATGTTGAAAGTGGAATAATAGCACTATAATAGTCTAGTGTGGAAATTGCCTTTTTTTTAAAAAAGCTTAATGCACCAAACAGGTATTTGCTCCTTCACATTTAATCTTCCCAACAACTTGTGAGTTATATCAGGCTGTAGGAGTGTGTAACTGGTTCAAATTTCCACTCCTCAATGGAGATTAGAACTTGGATCTCTCAAATTCCACAGGCCCACCCACACCACACAGTTCCAGCACTATGATTCCATTTGATTCCAGCTACCGCTGCATCTGAGGGAATCCTGGAATTTGTAGTTTTGGGAGGCACAACGTTTCTTTGTCCAAAATTTCTAGATGTTCCTTCCTAAATTACAAACCCCAGCATTCTATATGATGGAACCATGGCAGTTAAAGTGGAATCATAGTAGTATGTAGAGTGAAAGGCCCACAGGCCCACACTCGAATGACTACATGCTACTTTCTCTTAATACATGCTAACTGTTATAGTGTGGAAAGTAAACACAGTCTTGCAATTACAGAACCTATAGAAATTCCTCCTGTTCTTGGGATTTCTGGCCTTCTATACTGATAATGATCCTAGTTTAGAAAATAACTGAAGACATCAATGGGGTTAAGTCTAGGTCTTGTCTTCACTCCCAATTTCTATCAATGTAGATGACCTTAGACTTTGCCCTTGCTCTCTGGAAGCCTTTGTTTGCATAAAGGATGTGATAGATTGTGCACATCCATTACTATACTTTGTCAGATAAACAGAGGACAGATGAAACAGCAAGACAGATCTATGTTATAAACAACTTGTGCTTTTATTGCAGAAGATTACTTATACTGGGAAAAAGTACAATCCACATTCTGCTGTAAACCATATCAAAATATCTATTGATTTTTAATAGATAGAACTGCACCTTTGCCCAAATCTCAATTGCCATTCACCAAAGGCAATTACAGATCTTAAGTACATAAGAGAATAAGGCAGCAATTCCAAGCATGCTTTGGAGAAAACGCATTCCTTTCAAATTCAGCGGAAAGTCTGAGAAAATATATTTAGGTTTGGCTTACAAGTTTTGCTTATTCTGATGAAATTTACTTTCCTATATGTATGCTTAAGGAAGAACCCTTGTAAAAGTTGACTGACTGCAGACAAAGGAAAATGGGTTCTCTCTGAACCACCAGGTCTAAAAGGACTGTACTGAATAAAATTATACCCATCAGACCCTCATATATACAGAGAAGAACAGTGGAAATTACACCATCGGAGGAACTTTCTTGGAGGTCCCTGCTGAAAGAGAACACCGTCTTCTTCTTACAGCTGAGAAAACAAGACAGACTCAGCGCTTGCTGTGGGAAGGCTGGTGCCACTCACTTCAAAGAAAATATCTCTGAAATGAAATATTAACAAGATCTCATCTTCTGAGTTTTACAAACAAAGAACGTCATGATTAGAAGTTCTAACCACTCCAGTCTGCTTGATGCAACCAGTGCCTTCTCAAATTTCTGGGAAATATCTACCCAGATTTTGACTGAAACAAACAGAAGCCATTACACAAGATCACAATGAACAGCACTGTAACTTTTTTTTAAAGACTGAAATGTTTTCTTAATCAGAGTTGGGTAAAGTAGTTCCCTGTGAAGAGGATATATGCCCTGACGCTGTCTGGTACCACCTAGCCTTTTCATACCATTCGTTTACCATTTCCTCAGTGACAAGGCCAGCCTAAGATATTTTGTGGTCTGGGGGGGGAAGCAACATGGGTATATCCTTCCACCCCACGTGCAAAAGGTAGAATCTCATTTCAGCACTGGCAACTGGGTGGCATCTACATGCCACATCTGAAGGTAGCAAAGTGATCTAGGTGCAGAACTACATGGCACATATCCAACCAACAGGACAACAGGGAGGAGGGAAAAAAGTAGAATGGAACTCCACAGCCTGGAGGCAGCCATTCAGATAACTATGGGGAAACCTAAATGTTTGCAGAACTGCAAAAAATGGGTGGGAATCTTGCAGTACACCTGAAATTGTTGAACTGCATCTCCCAGCATTCCTCAGTGTTGTCTATACTGTCCTGGGGTGATGAGAGTTGCAGTTCAGTACCATCTGGGAAGCCACAGGATTCCCATTCTTGATTTAGGAGGAAAACCCAATGAGCATGCTCAGTAGAATGGAACACTGATTCACTGTTCAAGCAGGACAGGAAACCAGGAGGAAAGGGAAAATTCTGGACTATTCTGGAAGAGCTGAGTTTGCCAGATCATTGAATAGGAATGCTCTACACTTCAACATTTTGTTAGAGGTGGCATCCTGCTTGATTTGGTGTAAGTTGGGGTGGGAATCATGCAGGCCTAAAGATGTTGTTGGACTGCAGCTCCCAGCATTCCTCACCATTTGCTATACTGGCTAGGACTGCTAGGACTTGCAATCCAACAATATCTGGAAGGCCACAAGATTCTTATCCCTGGTTGATTCCATTCTTAAGTATGAGTCAGTCCCCTATTCCACCACTCATGCTTTGGGAATTGAATCATATCTGTAGATAGCTTTTGAGGGAAACTGGACAGAATTTTTCACTGTGGACTTAGTACAGAAAAGATACATTTTGTGCTAAAATCACCAGTGAATATAATTTGCTTTTGATTATATGCAAGGTTGGAACTATACTTTGTTCACAAAAATCTGCAAATCTATTGTGCATTCTGAACCATTGAGTAGAAAATTTCCCCATGTTGTCAATAAATTTCAGGTCCTAAATTCTTACTTGATATTTATTTTCTTGCATTTAAAAAAGGTCTTTCTACAGTGGAAATTTTTTTGATTATCTCTGAAACTCATGAATTCTAAAACCGGACAATAAAATTTACAAGCACTGGAGTTAACAGAAGCCTAAAATATTCTGAACATGTTCCTTGAGCAAATAACATAATCCCTGGCACATGGGAACACATGGTTTGCTTCAAACATGTTTCATTTTGTCATCGTATTGAGTGTACAGTATTTCTCTTCGGGTGCAAGAGTGATTGATGTCCTTGGAAGAGTTGCTTGTAAGAACACGCAAGCTGCCAAAGCAAACACGTTGGAGGGAAGTGTGCAGAGGGGAGAGCCACATACTCTTCCAAAGAGATCTTGGTTCGGGGAGTTCACCTAGAGGTGAGACAGCGAGCTGTAGAACAAATACAAACACTCCACACACTTCATCTAAATAAATTATATGCAATATTTGGTCTTTAGTAGATGTTAACAGACCATTGACCATTCCTTCTCTGGGTGCCCACGTAGAATGTGGGCAGGGAGCCAACCTCCTCTGGCTCATGATTTGTAATTTGCTTTCCTCATAAACAGATCTAGTCCAGTTAAGATCTCTTCCCTTTTATTTTCCCCAGGCAGTTGTTATTGCAAAGCAAAAATGGCCTGGTTATTTTCTTTTCTGATGGTTGCATACTGCCTTGCCAATGTGTATTATCTTGAAGCAAAGCTAAGGCCATTTCCGCACTAGACTGTTATAATGCTATTACTCCACTTTTAACATCCTATGGAATCCTGGGGTTTGCAGTTTAGGGCCCCTCTCTAAACTGCAAAACCAAGGATTCCATACGATGTTGAAAGTAGAATAATAGCACTATAACAGTCTAGTGCAGAAATGGCCTAATTTAGAATTTTCTTTCTTCCATACAGCATGAAGGCTATATTCCAGTGGGAAGAAATACTAATCAAGTGATTCTTCCACTAACAGATAGAAATGGGTGCCCTTCGAGACAATGCTACTATACGGGTTGGAACTACTGGCCCGTCAAGTGTCACCTCCCATCAGCCCTCACCATTTTCCATGCTGAGTGAGGCTGGTGGAAGCTGAAGTCCAGGATCATCTAGAGCAATAGTTCTTAACCTGAGGTTCACGGACCCTGAGCATCCACAGATCCCTGCTGCTGGACACCAACAGCAACAAATCTTGCCAAGAAAACCCCCCTTAATAGGTTCTCCTTAGAGTTGCCATAAGTCAGTTCAAAGGAAAGAGACATGATGGCTAAAAGGAACCTCTCCTTTTCAGCCATACTCTGTTGCTGTGCGTCTTCAAGTCACTTCTGATTTATGGTACCCTAATGGTTTTGTGGGGTTTTTTTGCAAGATTTGTACAGAGGAGGTTTTCCTTTGCCTTTCTCTGAGGCTGAGAGAATGTGACTTGCCCAAGGACACCCAGTGACTGGATGGGGATTTGGATCTTAGTCTACAGAAGCCTTAATACATAAGTAAATATTTGAATATTTAAACCTATATCTAAATATTTAAATCTTGAGTTAAGTCTTGGGGGACCCTGGCAACAAACTATATTTACAGGGTGTCCTCAATATAGAAAAGGTTAAGAAGCACTGGTCTAGAAGTCCATAGGACCCATCTTCCTTTACCATCTGAAATATGGGAAGTATGCTATTGTAAAAGAGAACTGTGGAAGGTGTTTAATATTTTATTTAAGGAATTTATATATCACCTCTCAGACCACAAGAACTCATGAGTCAATGCACTACTAATATAAGCAATTAAAACAGTACAAACATTTTAAAACTCATTAAAATACTTTATAAAAACTGTTTTAAATGTTTTTTTAATCCTAAAATATAATTTTTAAACAAACAATTAAAAAAACAGTTCAAAATATTAAAACTCATGTGGAACAATACTGTTTTAGCTACCCACTGGAAGGATTAAACTAGATGCAGCCTGCCTAACTTCCCCTGGCAGGAAGGTTCACAACTGGGATGCTGCTACAGAGAAACCCCTATTACATGTGCATACCAACCTAGCCTTGTGAGGTGTTGAAACAAACAAGAGGATTTCAGATTTCAGGCAGGCTCATATGGGAGGAGGTGATCTTTCAGATATCCTGGCTACAAGCCATTTAGGGCTTTGCAGGTCAAAACTGGCACCTTGAACTGAACTCGGAAGCAAATGGGAAACTAGTGCAGTTCTTGTAAGAGAGGTGTATGTGGTCTCTGAAATGTATGCCTCATACCAGCTTGACTGCTGCACTTTGCAATAGCTGCAGCTTCCTGAAACTTTTCAAGGGCGGCCCTTGTACGATGCATTACAGTAGTCTAATTGAGAGGCAACTAAGATGTGAACCAAGATAGCATTTAAGATGACTGAAAAGAAAATATAACAGTGGTTGAAATCTCACTGTTAGGCCATTTCTGCACTAGACTGTTATAGCGCAATGATTCCACTTTCAACATCCTATGGAATCCTGGGGTTTGCAGTTTCCGGAGGGACCAGCTGGCCCCTCCCGAAACTGCAAATCCCAGGATTTAATAGGATGTTGAAAGTGGAATCATAGCTCTATAACAGTCTAGTGCGGAAATGGCTTTAGTCCTGACCAGAGTAGACCCTTTGAATCAGTTGGATTTACCTACATGTTGCCTTGTCCTTCAGCAATAGATTCCATTGGATTACTCTCTGACTAACCAACAGGATTCCAGCCAGGATTTTGTTTTAATGAAGCTTCATCTTAGGGTTTGGTTCTAAAGGTGGTATACAGAAAGAGAAGCGATCTCATGATCACATTTCCATCTGCAACCGTAAACTACCGAAATTCATGGGATTATGTTAGAGCTTGGAAAGGCTACTTTTTCTGAACCACAATACCAAGACTCCTCCAGCCATGAAAGCCAGTGGCCCTGCAGGCTGTGAAATAATGGTAACTGTCCTTCAAAAAAGCAATGTTCCTTTCCCAAGCAAATTTCTAATATCTACTTTGGTTTGCAGCACGCTCTCATCCATGCTTACTCAGAATAAAGTCCAAATCCTTTGCTTGGGAACAAAAGCTATCACTTTTGTTAAGTGATAGCATCTTCTGAGAGAACAAAGATTTCACTGACTACCTTCCTCTCTCAGGAGATGAAAATAGATGATGATAGCAGAATTACAGAGCACTCTATTCAGCCAGCTAGGATCATTCCAGGCTTTCAGCTTTCAGACAGGTACTTCACACATAGGCCATTTCCACACAAGACTGTTATTGTGCTATTATTCCACTTTCAACATTCAATGGAATCTTGGGGTTTGCAATTTAGGGAGGGGCCTTTTGCAAACCTCAGGATTCCATAGGATGTTGAAAGTGGAATAACAGCATTATAACAGTCTAGTGCAGAAATGGCCACAGTTACAATTAAGCAAAGTTAAAATCATAAAGTTAGAATTGATAAACTGCTGGAAGAATGAAGTTGGCCATCTGTTGTGAAACTGAAGGCCAGGTTGATAAGGAGCGATCAGTACTGTTACTGTCCCAAAAGGCCAAAAGCCAAATGGCTCCAGCTTTCTAAAATCGGTAACTATTTAGTTACTTAATCACCACCCCATCAAGCCCATTTGAGCACTAGATGCTATGCCAGATCTTTCCCCTTAGAATATGTGTAAGAGCTTCTGAGCATGTGCAGAATGCAAGGCCCTGGTGGTGGTGGTGGTGGTGGTGGTGGTAGTGTGGCTTCAAGCTGTTTCCAATCTATGGTGACTCTAAGGCAAATCTATCATGGGGTTTTCTGAGGCTGAGAATGTGTGATGTGCCCAAGGTCACCCTGTGGGTTTCCATGACCCAGTGGAGAATCGAACCCTGGTCTCCAGGATCACAGTCCAGTGCTCAAACCACTACATCACTCTGGCTCTCACAAGATCCTAAATAACAGCACTAGCACTAAATAACAGCAGCCAGCAAAGATAACTGGGATTAGAAAGAGAATTTTGGGGGGCTAGAGCTGAATCAGTACCTTGTAGAAATTCAGCCCAATCAGAGTGACCTTGAATATCCACCATGATAGGCTGGCGCACATTTACCCCAACATGGAGGCGCAAGGATGAGGGAAGTCTTGATCTCTTGAATATCCACCCTCAGCCCAAAATCCAACAGCTGCCAAAGGCACAGCAGCTGAATCCTCTGCAATCCCCATGGGTCTCTCTGTGCCGCTCAGTTGCAGCTTCTTCCTGCTTTTCGCCCACTTTCATGAGGAAGAGGGAAGAATTCTCTGAAGGCCCCCCAGAAACAAATGCTTCCCCAGTGACTGGCTGAAAAGAAGCCCACTCAGCTCTTTGGCTTTTTATTCCTCCCCTGGCGAGGCTGAAGAATCCACCCTTCTATTTATTTTGATTTGTTGCAGTGTTTGCCTTGCAATTATGGGAAATAGCAGTGCCGAGGGAAAAAAGACACAAGGTTAGGAGGGTGCTTGGGAAGAGAATGCTCAGCGCACACCACTCCCAGGACCCCAAGGTCCGCCCGCCCACCAGGGGATCCTACCCCTGCACCAAGAAGAGCTGCCAAGAGGGGTTGGAGATTTTTCTGGACTCTCCCTTTATCCAGATGGCCAGGAAGAGGGTCTGAAGGCCGGGCTCCTTTTGTTGTTGCCTTTTTGACTATGACTCCCATAATCCTTGACCGCACCACCCCAGGACTGATGAGATTTGTCATTGAAGCATCCAAAAGGGCAATCTCCCACTCTGTTGCAGACTGAACTTCACACAGCACACTGTACATTTGCTCCATATTTGCTAAGGTTAGGGGCAAGAACCCCCATGAAAATGGAAAAACCATGAATAACTCTAGGCCCTCCCAAACCACACAAAAAAGTATGATCACCACATTCAACCCACCATGGATTCTTTGAGGCATCAGGGTTCCCTCACAAGGCAGAAGTGGGTGGCTGGTGGGACTTACTGCCACCTCCACTACTGCCCCACACCATTTTTAGGAGGGATTTATCAGCCTCGTTCACAGTGTCTCAGTCTCATGAGGCTTGCAGACCTTATTAAAAATGACATAGGGAGGAAGCACATGTGACAGCAAATAATCTGTGAATAATCAAATCCAATAAGTGAAACCCACAAATGTGGAGGACTGACTGTATTCAGTTCAGTAGGATCCCTCAATGGGATAAAGCCCCATTTATTTTTCAGGGTGTTCCCTTGCTGGGAATCCTGCGCTTGGATTGTGCTGTTCAATGGTTATTCTTTACTTTTCAACTGTGACCATCCAGTAATACAAGATATTGGTGGACTGAGGGCTGAGCTATCCTGGTGTAATGGTTTGGTGTTGATCTAGGACCGTAGGAGAAAAAGGGCATTTTTGCAATACATTGTTATAGTGCTATTATTCCACTTTCAACACCCTGTGGAATTCTGGGGTTTGTAGTTTACTGAGGCCCCAGAGCTCTCTGGCTGAGAATTCTAAATACCCCTCCCTAAACTACAAATCCCAGGACTCCCTAGGATGTTGAAAGTGGAATAAATTGCACTGTAACAGTGTAATGTGGAAATGGCCAAAGGTTCAAATCCTTGCTCGGCTATGGAAACCCACAGGGTGACCTTGGGCAGATCACATTCTCTCCACCTCAGAAGAGGGCAATGGCAAACCTTCTCTACACAAATCTTGCCATGACAATTTCATGTTAAAGTTGCCATAAATTGAAATCATAAGTATTGAAGGCCCACAGCAACATGAGTTTCTTTACCTGCCCTTCCTCTGGTTTGGGGATGCTTTTTTAGATGATGATGATGATGATGACAACGTTCCCTTGTGTACCCCCAGCAATAGTCTCTTGCTAGCTGCCATTAAGTTGAGTGTGACTTGCGGCAGCCATACAAACGAGAGATCTCCAAGTCACCCAAGCCATCCAGCTCTGCTCAGGTCTTGCAGGTTAGAGCTGTGGCTTCCTTGACTGAGTGGGTTCACCTGTGGCCCAGTCTTCTTCCTTTTCTACTGCCTTCAGACTTACTGGGCCTTACTATCTTTTCTGATGAGTCATGTCTTTTACAGTAGGGCAGTCTCAGCTTAGTCCTTTTGGCTTTTAAGGAGAGTTCAGGCTTCATTTCCTCCCAAGAAACCTCTGCGACTGTCCTTAACACTGGCGCAGACATGACCAACACAATTCTACATTGCTTGCCTTGCAGACAGCAGCCATGTCTTCATTTAAAAGACTGATATGCAGCCAATTATCTCTGTATTTTTTTGTTGTGATTTTTTGGTTAAACAGGTTTTGGAGTCTGCATTGTATGGCACCTAGAGCTCCTGTTGGCTGAAAGGCAGTACAGTACAAAATCCTATGTGAGAGGCCATAGCTAAGGGAATGAGCACACACTTTGCACACCCATATGATTTTTTTTACATCTTTGCCTGATGAAATCAGTGAAACTTGGAAAGCTCGCACAATTTATTTTGTGCATTTTGGTTGGCCAATAAAGGTATCACTCTTTCTATGGATTTTGTTGTATTCTGAAGTTCTAAGTTACTGTGGGGGCTAAAAGACAATTTCACTGGGGAACAGAATTTTTATTTGGGGGAAACAATACCATCATTTTGCCCCATCTCTTTTTGAAAGAGACCTTTTAAAAAAAAAAAGTATCTTCCCCCAGCACTTCTTAAATCACTGGTGGGAATCACACAGCTTTCTAGTACTCCATGTCCCAGAAGCCATAGCCAGCATCAACATTGGTAAGGAATGCTGGGAATTTTCATCCAGCAACTTTTGGAGGGCTGTGTGATTCCCAGCACCACCTCAAGAAATGCTGAGAAGGAGAATGATTTCCCCCCTTTTGGTACAACCCACATAAAACGAATTCCACTGTTGCCCAGATGCTAAACACATGAACTTGCAAAAGCACCATATTTGGGGTAGAAAAGGATAATATAACTCCAGATTAATATTATAATAGGTGCATGTACATGCCTTGAAGGCTGCTTCCTAATTATTGAAAATATAATCAAAAGGGATGCTGGGGAACTAGCATCAGCCCCGTGGGTGGGCCAAGGAGCTGCCCCCCATCACCTGCAGCTCTCTGGGTGGTCATAGTGGGGTGGGGGAGGCTGATTGAGGGACTCTGGAGGTCTGGCCTTCGCACCATTAGCTTGAGCTAGACAGCATTTGGACTTCTGCCGCCTGGGTCCTCCTTCTTCCGACCTGCTTCTAGTACAGAAGCCGGTAACAAACAGCAAGGGTTGTTTTCACAGCGACTTATCAGCCCTGGTCGCTTCCTCTTCCTTCCTCAGCAGCAGAACCAGGCAAGTTTCCAGAAGAAAGCGAAACAGAGGCAGTCCTCCGCCTCTACTAAACGTCCTCTGGAAATCGGAAAGGGTACTTTCGTTTTTTGTGAGTCTTTTGAGGCCATTTCCGCACTAGACTGTTATAGCGCTATTATTCCACTTTCAACAGCCTATGGAATCCTGGGGTTTGCGGTTTCGGGAGGGGCCGGCTGATCCCTTCCGAAACCATAAACCCCAGGATTCCATAGGCTGTTGAAAGTGGAATAATAGCGCTATAACAGTCTAGTGCTCGCTGGAGCTCCAGTGGCAAAGCGACGTCGAATCTCCCTGTCCCACAATGGAGGCGTCCTCCCCCCAGCGCCTTTTCCCTCCTCCTTCCTGCTACTTGGCTGTGATTATACTTAATTGGCCTTACCTCATCCTCTTCTCCTGGAAGGCCTCATCGCGCGGGTCCCTGGAGCTTGCTGTGAAAAGGAGAGCCTGTAACCTCCGCAAAATCTGGAAGGGAGACAACACGCTCCCCTGTGCGCGCTGTTGTTTTAAAGGCCCCCTCTGATTTGGGTCCGTAACCAAGAGTAGGGTCCCCCTTGGGAACACGCAGTCAATGAATGACTTAATCTATTGTCTTCTTTTAACCATCTACAGTACTTGCTAGTGCAGTAAGAGGCAGCATCTTGAAATCAGAGTCCGGAACCTTTGTACCACCGAAGACATCCTTCGAGGCAACAGTTTCTTATGGGCCCTGACCCATATGCGTTGCGAGGGTCCAGCAGTGGTCTTCTTCACGCCCTCTTGTCCAGCTGGTAGGAAAAGCTGCTTGGAAGCCCAGCAGCAAAACCAGCAGGAACACCCTCGTCTGTCCAGTCCCCTACATAGATTGGTCACCAAGGTGGCCAAAGCTTTCTCTGTCCCATAACCATGCCTGAAACCAGATAGGAGTAGGTTAGAGAATACATCTCATCCAGAAACCGCTGGAGCTGGGAGGCAGCCACACATTTCCAGTGCCTTGCCCAAAACTGGAATGTTGGAAAGCAATGATAATTATCCATTACAATGACATCCAGGGAGAGTTTTTCAGTAAAGATATTATAAACTGTCGCCTTTAGGCATGCTGGAACTTTGCTTTGTTTTAGCAAGGCACTGACCACTCCCTCTTCCTGCTCAGCCAGTCCTTCTCTGGCTTTTTTTCCCAATAAGTCAGGAAGGGCAAAGATCTCATACACACCTGGTGGCCTTCACCTCCCCAGATCCTGTCTAAGCCCTGTACTCAGTACCTGAGTGTGGAACTGTATTGTCTACTGGAACCCATCTTTTCTCCATCCTGAGTTCCCATCTGCTTCCCATGTGGTCCACTGTGGAGGCTAGGCTGTCCTCTGCAAGGAGCAGGGCATTGGCTGTGGTGGCCCCTGTTCTCTCAGAAGATCTCTGACAGGACAAAGTTTCCTCTTTTCCGAACGGAGAACGAAAGCTTCACTTCTTGACTCTTCTTTTCTCTATCTAACCCTTTGCTATGATTTTCCCGCTGTCGAGTTAGCCTTTCGGTGTTTTAGATTTATTTTTAGACTGAAGTTACTTATTTTATACTGTCAAACACCTTGGGAGCCCTTAGCGAATGAATAAATAAACAGCCTTTCTACCAACATCAGCTATCAGGATGGAAGCCTGACATCATGTTTCCCTCTAGCAAGACTCCTGCGCCTTTCGTGGCTACACAACAGGTAGAAATTCAAGAGGTGAGGCTTTCAGCATCATTGGCCATTTCCGCACGAGCCTGTTCTAGCACGATGATTCCACTTTCAACATCCTATGGAATCCTGGGGTTTGCAGTTTTGACCGAAACTGCAAACCCCAGGATTCCATAGGATGTTGAAAGTGGAATCATCGCGCTAGAACAGGCTCGTGTGGAAATGGCCATTGAATCATTGGGTTGTTGAAAGTCCTATCTGTTGAACATCATCTGCCTCTAGGGAAGCTAAGTGCGAAGGACCCTTTTCAATACGAAGTAGCAGCAAGCTTACATCGTCCTGATAGCTACGAATACTAAAGGGGAATTCTTAAAGACTATGTATCAGGGACGCGAAACCTGTGGCCCTCCAAATGTTATTAGATTGCAAGCCCCATCACCCTTCACCATTGTCTGTGCTGCTAAGGTTGATGGGAGTTGCAGTCTGCAGGACCACACTGTTTCCCAGTCCGGCAATAAATTAACTCTCCTACACTGTGCTTCTGTTGACTTCTCCAGGATGCAAGTCCGTTTTTCAATACTAGAGAGGATTTTTGTATGCAGGGGATCTGGTATCAGATTTCAGACGCAAGAGCCCTTTGTATACTGATAGAGACTAACACGGCTATGCCATAGTAAGTTCTGGACTTCTGACAGAATCGGACTATCCACTGGGGATTGCCTCTCTATTAGCTCTTCACGAATAGTTTGGGGTGACTTTTAAAACCGCAAACAACTCTGCACCTTCGAGGCTGCTAAGGAGTTACGGACACCAATGAGCTCTCAAACCTGCCTACACGTTTATATCCCACCCTCGAGTCAAAGATTTCAGGAGGCGCAACCACAACAGTTTTCATTTCCTTACTGGGATAAAAATCCTGCAAAATATGTTTAGCAGCTACCAGATCTCTTCTGTTGTATGCGCGAAAAAGAAACTTGATATTAAAAACCATTGGAAGTCTGAGACGGTGTCCAGAATGACGTGCCTTTGAGGGTAAGTCATGAGCCGGGGAAGTCTTTTGCAGGCTTTCTTTTGCCACCTAACGGGTGTCACCTTTACAAAACCGTTTTTTCCATCAGTTTCTTCCGGTTGCCTTTGTGTAAACGAGGGCCATTTCCGCACTGTGATAGTGCTATTGTTCCACTTTCAACATCCCATGGAATCCTGACATCTGCAATTTAGCAATTTAGGGGGGAGCCTCAAAAGGTTTAGGCTCTTCCCTAAACTTCAAACCTCAGGATTCCATGGGATGTTGAAAGTGGAATAATAGCACTATCACAGTCTAGTGCGGAAATGGCCGAGGTCTCTTCTCGACCTTTTAGGAGTTACGGGCAAACCAGAAGATGCGCTTATACGACCCTTCGAATTTATTTCTTAAAACCAGCGCGTCGCACCTAGAACGGGACTGAAAAGCAGCCGTTTGCTGGGCGACTTTGAGCTAGGCACTAGCCTATCTTACCTCGCCTGGCTGTGGTGGGAAGAAATGGCCCTGTCCTGAACCTAAATGACTCAAGAGGGGCTGGCGAATCGGTAACTCGGTGTGTTGGGCTTTAGGTTGCCTGTCGACTTATGGCAAAGCCATTAATTTCGTGGGGTTTTCTTAGGCAAGGACCGCTCAGAGGCGGTTTTCCCAGATCCTTCCTCTGACATATAGTCTACTATCGTCTTTACCCGGCGTTGCCCGGGATTTTATTTTCTCATAGGTAAAACTTGTTGGAAATATCCTAGGAATTACCTTACCTTACCTTAGGAGTTAGATGCGGTTGAAATATACAGATTTGAGATCCTGTGTCTCTGATTCCCCAAGCTGCCTTGTCCAGTACCTGTAACTTTTGCCCATATTCCCCAATCCAGTCTGTATTCAGAATTGTTAACATACAGAGGTTGGTTTCCTGAAGGGACTTGCTGCTAGGTCTCATCTCCATAGCGACTAGCCTATTCAGAGCTCTCTGGCTGAGCATACCAAAGGCCCCTCCCTGAACTGTGAACCCCAGGATTCCATAGAATCTTCACAGACAGCCAATCCTATGAGGTCTTCTTGCCTCACATAGCCAATCTTACCAGGTCTTCGCCTGAAGCAGACAAACTCATTCACAAACTTTGACTTTTATATAGTAGAATGGGCTGGATAAGTAGAGGTGAATTTAAAGGAAGAACGAGAAAACGCCGGTGAGACTGAGGCCAAACCTTAGGATTATCCCCACTAGGGACCAGACAAAACCCTATCCGGCCTGGGGTTGAATGGGGATGGTTGGACGTGTAACCGAACACATCTGAAGGGGGCCGAGCTGACAAAGATTCTCTTAGAGGAAGAGGAGATCCAGTCGATGTTTATCGCTTTTATTATGAAGACCGATGTCCATCAGACGACTAGCTCTATCCTGCCCTCCACACGGTCCTTGGATTTCAGTGGTGTTGCTTAGGTTTGTTGTATGTTTCTTAAAGGGCTAAATCCATTTGCCCACTTGAAGAGAAATATCTGTTCCAATATATTGCCGTAAAAAAAAAGAAGCAAGCAGACAAGCACGGATGCCTTTTAAATATTTAAAGGTTCTGTTATTGGGGAATTGAATCCTCACCTTGATAAAAGGGAAGCGCTTGCTTCTTTAGCTATTATTAAAGCTAAAATTAGCCCTACCAAAGCTGTTCCGAGGTACCTTCAGGAAGAAGGAGGATTCTAACACGCTATTTCCTCCGGGAATATGCCTTTGAATGGATTACCTCTTGCTGGCTTTACCACCTATAATACTGGCAGCGCAAAGTTTTATTTTTTATTTATTAATAATACTAACAGCACAAACTAGTGGTGTGACCCGACATTGGCAAGCGAGCCAGAGGGACTTCGACTGCCCCAAACCAAAGACCCTACGTGGTTGGACTGCAGGTCCCATCAGCCCTAGCCGGCATGCCAATGGCAGGCATAAATGGAGTTGCAGCCCGACAGCGTCTAAACGGCCGCACGGTTTCTAGCCCTAAGTTTGCCGGAAAGCAACCATGTAAACGGTATATAATTAATAGTGTGTTTTCCGGCGGGTTAGTTCACACTATTTGCAGTTTTCATGTGCATTCAAGTTGAGCACGAGGATTTTCTTGGCAAGCTTTATTCCAGTGCTTTCCTTTAAGGCTGAGAGAGCGTAGCTTACCTCAGTCACCCAGTGGGTTTCCAAGCGTGAGCGAAATTCGAACCCTGGGCTCCAGAAGTTACATTCAAATACTCACCAAGCTCGTTACAACCAACCTTCACTACAGTGGCAGGGTTAACCTTGGGTTCGGGGATGCAACTCCCATCAGCCCTAGCCAGCACCTCAGGTGGAAAGGGTTGATGGGAGCTGCAGTCCAATAACATCTAGGCGGTCATACGATTTCCCTCCTTCAGTTTATGTGAAAGCAACTGACACTGATAATTAAGAGGGGAGAGAAGGAACAGGTGTTACCCGAAGGTTCAATTCAATGTTAGTCCCAGCTACAGTAGATCCATTGAAATGCACGAAATTTGTTAGTCTCCATTTATTTAAATCCAATTAGTTTAGATATGTTTCGTTTGCTTGAACACTGACTCTGTCCCAGGAGTGGGAACTGTTATTGGACTGCAACTCCCATCGGCCCCAGCCACCATAAACCAATGAAGAGGGATGATGAGAATTGCACTTCCACGGCAGAAGGGCCAATATATCTGACCTGGACCCCCCAAATATCTGCACACCTCTATCTCTCCTGGGCGAGCAAGTGGCTCCTTTGTGTGCATGCCTTTAGTTTCCCAGCCGCATAGTCTACGCCTGAATGGCCGCCCCCCTGCTCTTCAGTCTTCCTTTCAGTCCGGTGAAGGAATTCCTCGGCCCACCAGATGTTGTTTGAAGCCCAGCCCCCAGCTTTCCTCCTCATTGGCTACGGCTGATGGGACTAGTAGTCCAACCACATCTGGAGGGCATAATTCCATCCCCATGTCTAATCCTTTTAAAACAAAACAGCCTCACAAACCAGCACACACTCTTTAGGATCGAGCCTGTGAACTCGTATTATACCGTACAGTAGTTATTTTTTGTGCGGGGGTAGCGCGGGTTTTTTGTTGGGGTTTTTTGGGTTTGTTTTTTCTTTAAGCAAGCGGGAGAGTTTCTGGTTCAAGGAGTTTTGAAACCAGCATGGGCTGACATTTAGTTAATAACATCTTTTTGCTTAGGTTCCCTTTTTCTAACCTAACGAGATTAAGAACATTGACCTGATGATATTTCTTTGTGCATCTGGCTCTTTTCCATTAAGAGGGATTATAGCGAAACCCTCGGAAATCTTCCCCTGGCGGAACCTCGGCTGTACAGATGGGAAAGTCTTCGTGCTCCAGCTTTAGAAACAGTCCAGGCAAAAAACTAAGCCGAAGATTAGGAAGGGATTCAGCCGCATCAGGTGCGTCCACACACTTCTCTTCCAAGCTGGAAGCTCATTCCACATACACAAATACACGCAGACACCCCTTAACAATTCCCTGATCTATTAGTACTGTATTTCTTTCTCCTCAAGCTTTTGGAGAAAGAGAACTTGCCGCCTTCTCCCGAGACAATTGGAAAAGAAAAAATAAAGGAGGCCATTTCTGGAGCACATATAGGATCTGCGGGCCCAATGTGTAGTGGCTCCGGGGCAGAGTACGCGCTTAAGGTCTGGACTTCAGTTCCGGCCCTCTGCAGCTTTCAGGCTCAAACCAGGGCAGCAGATTGAGAGACGGAAAACTCGCTGCCAGTTCCAATCATACTACACAAAACCAGCTTAGAACCGGAGTGAGAATCACGCGGATCTACAAATGCTGTTGGACTGCAAGACCCAGCATTCTTCACTATAGACTTTGTCGGCTAGTGTAATGGGAGCTGTAGTTCTACAGCGTCCATAGAGCTGCGTGTTTCCCATCCTTGGGCTAAAACAAGCAAGATCTGGGAATAAGGAAACGTCTTCAGTCTCTCCCAGCAGATATGTACTCAAAAGTGTGCCCTACCGCTTAGAGTGCTAGACAGGTATTTGAGAGCTCTAAATTCAAGTCCTCACTGAACCATGAAACTCCGTGGTTTTCTCTCTCTGCCTCCTTTACAGGATAAAATGTTGGATAAAAGTGGAAAAGAAGAGAGTTGTAGGCCATTTCCTCAGTACACTGTTATCATGTTGTCGTTCCACTTTCAACCATCCTACGGAATTCTGGGGTTTGTAGTTTAGGGAGGGTTATTTAGAATCCTCAGCCAGAGAGCTCTTTGGCCTCAATAGACTACAAACCCCAGAATTCCATAGGATGTTGAAAGTGGAATAGTAGTACTATAACAGTGTAGTGCAGAAATGGGCATAGTTAACACAGGAATTTTCAAGTTAAATTTAATTAGTCCGGCAAGGAACTGAGAGGCTGAAATTTTAACCAGACATTAATTATGATTTGTAGTGTCTTTTTTTCTTTTTTTTTTCTTTTTTACAAACTCGCAGTCCCACGAGCACCTCCAGCATCCTGTCGCCCGTATCCTCCTCCACAAAGAAAGTAGCGGTTAATTTCTAAACAGCCAGTCGCTCTCTTTGTCTAGCATCCAACATCTGCTAAGACAGAATCGTCCTTCCACCTGCCGAGAAATCTGTGACAGGGACTGAAAGGACAACTGAGATGCATTTTGCACATGCTCAGAAGTTCTCTCGTGAGGTTCAGTGTTGATTCTGAGGGTCAAGCGCTTGTGGGATCAGGGTCCAAAGATGCTCTTAAAGGGGTTTTTGGGAAGGGAGCAGAGAGGAGGGATGGAGGCGATCCCCTAAGAGTAGTCTGGGTGGGTGGCGGAGATAAAAGGAAAGAGGCCGGTGTCTCCCCCGGGCCCGGCTTTGAGGCCCCGGCTCTCTTTTTGCCTTCAGATCCCTCCAGCAAAGGCAAGAAGGCATGGCCCGGGCGCGGGATGGGTGAGTGCGGGTCTCTTTTCCTCCCCTTTGAGGGATCTCTCTCTGATCTCTTAATTAGGGCAGGATCGCTGGGGTGGGGCAGCCAGAGTTCCCAAACATTTTAATCGAGCTCTTTTCAACGAGGAATGGATAAATGGTGGCAACTGTTACCGCCCCACTGAAAAGCCGCCCTCCCATGGCGGGCATTCAGGGCGTCTTTTCATAAACCCCTAAGCGCTTAGGCTGTGGGGCCCGCAAGAGGCCACAGATCTCCTAATTAGTCTAATTAGAAAGGTGGATTGATAGATGGCAAGGCAGACAGTGCGAAGTTAGAAAGATGATCAGGCCTGCCAAGCCGCATTTGGGAGCTGTTTAGTCTCTGTGTCTTTCTTTCTTTCTTTCTTTCTTTCTTTCTTTCTTTCTTTCTTTCTTTCTTTCCCCCCTTCTTCTTTTTTCAAAAGGTCGTGGAGCCTGACATGGCTGGAAGGGGGATTCATGGTGTGGTCAAGCCTGGAGAAGAATGGATGGACCTGATGGTGAAAAGCGACCCGCGGGGTGGATGGAAACTTCAAAGAGGCCACCCTTATCTTGGTCTTGTCTCCCACTCCCCTTCTCCTTCTGGCGGGACCTGGGCGACCTGAGAAGGAGAAAAAGAGACAATTCCAAATCCTTCTTCTGCTGGAAAGAGTCAGAGCTTGGAAAAGTTCCTTTTGAGGACTTCAATGCCCCAAACCCTAGTGGATTCTGAGAGTTGTTTACCCCACACCGCTATATGTATAATATATAGACACACACTACACTACTTTAGTGGTTTGATACTACTTTAACTGCTATGGCTCTGTCTCATGGAATCCTGAAGTTTATAGTTTGGAGAAGTATTTCAAATTCTCTGTCAGAGAGTCCTACAGGTGTGGTTCAGATAAACATACTAGAAAATTCTATGTACCTTACCAAACTAAGAATCTCAGAAATCCATGGGAAAGCCTAATGATAGTTATAAAGCATTATCAAACTGCTGTAATTGTGAAGTGTGGGTACATCCAGAGAACTTTTTGCAAGCACCAAATAAACATAAATACACAGAGATCAATCAATCAGACCAGAAAGATCGCATAACTTCAGAACTGGCAGAGCACACTATGCTGCCCAAGGCAAAAGACAAATGGAGTCTTCAACCAGACTGGAGCCAACAGTGGCGTGACAGATCAGCAGCTTCCAGCATAGGTGAAGACAGGAGACCAATATAAGGCTCTGTCCTGCAGCATTTTGCTCCCATTCCCCCAACCATCATCCACCATCCTGCCTGAGGCAGAAACCTCATTCGACTAATGGTCAGTACTAACCACTTATTGGGTGCCTTCAAGTCCTTTCTGACTCATGGTGATCCTATCACAGGATTTTCTGGGGCTGAGAGTGTGTGACTTGGCCAGGGTCACCCAGTGGGTTTCCATAGGAGAGCAGGGAATTGAACCCTGGATTGTAGTCCAAGGCCATTTCTGCACTACACTGTTATGGTGCTATTATTCCACTTTCAACACCCTATGGAATCCTGGGGTTGGCAGTTTCGGGAGTGGCATTCTCAGCCTGAGGGTCTTTGGCCTCAGTAAACTACAAACCCCAGAATTCCACAGGATGTTGAAAGTAGAATAATAGCACTAGAACAGTGTAAATGTGGAAAAGGCCCAACACTCAAACCCTTACACCATGCTAGCTTCAGGAAGTAAATACTAACCAGTGAAATCTTAATCTGCTTCACCGTGTAGAACTGAAACTCCCACTGTATCCTAATGCTGAAAATTCTTACTGGGACATCTCTCTCTTTTCAATCAAATTTGCTGGCAAACTGAAATCCTTTTTGGAATGAGTAGGGTTTACTTCAAAGATGTTAAGACTAGGCTTTTTAATAGCATTGGGCATTATCTAGTTAAAAAGAATATACTCTAAGTCTCATTAATTTGAATGGAAGAGACTACAAGAGGGCAATCCTGTGATATTTACCTGGAAGCAAATCCAGACGTGTTAAGCAATATTACTGTAGATAGTAGGGGTGAGGAAGCTTAGGTCTTGGTACTGAATCCAGGCACCTAATCTGTCCCTCTAGTGTTCACCAGATTATCCCCTTCTCTGTGACACAACCTTTAGGAGATTTCAGATTTTGCAGAGTTCCTGCCTCTCCTTCCATTCTAGCTAGTTGAAATGACTCTTCTAAGGCTTAATTACTTAGTAAGAGCTTTACCCTTCAAGATACTGTTATTTTTCCACCCTGAAGGAGATTTACCACCGTTAGTGTAAAGCCTTCAAGATACTGCTGGATCACAGCTAAGCCAGTGCAGAGGTACACACAGAATCATAGGCCATTTCCACACTAGACTGTTCTAGTGCTATTGTTCTGCTTTCAACATTCTGTGGAATCCTGTGGTTTGCAGTTTGGGGAGGGGCCTTTAGAATTCTCAGCCAGAGAGCTTTTTGGCCTCAGTAAACAACAAACCCCAGAATTCCACAGGATGTTGAAAGTGGAATAATAGCACTTGAACAGTCTAGTGTGGAAATAGCCATAGTTGGAAGGGACTGCAAGGGTTATCTGTTCCAATGCTTGCCATCCTGGAGTGCACAGATAAAGCACTTGCAAAAGATTACCTTCCAAACTCTATTTAAAAACCTCCAAAGAAAAATTCACCATCTTTGGGTGTGTGTGTGCATGAACCAGCAGGGTGTAGTGGTTTGAGCATTGGTCTACAATCCTGGAGGCCACAGTTCAATTCCCTGCTCAGCCATGGAATCCCACTGGGTGACCATGGGTGTATCTCTCAGTTCCAGAAAACCCAGTGATAGGCTTGCTGTAATTCAGAAACGACTTGAAAACACACAACAGCAACAACAAGTGCCTTCAAGTTGTCTGTCCATTTATGGTGGCCCCATGGATTTCATAGGGCTTTCTCTATGGTGTTTTGCCAGTTCCTGCCTTTGAAATAGACCCTTCAGCACCCAGTATTTCTTGGCAGTCTTCCATCTAAGTATTAAGCAGGGCCAACCCTGCCTAGCTTCCAACATCAGGCAAGATTCCACCACCTTATAGGCAGACTTTTCCGCTGAGGGAGAGCCAATGTGAGGTCATGGTTTGAGCATTGGACTATGATCCTGGAGGCCAGGGTTCAATCCCCCACTCCACCATGGAAACCCAGTGGGTGACTTTGAGTGCATCGCACACTCTCAGCCCCAGAAAACTCTGTGATAGGGTCAGCATAAGTCAGAAACTACTTGAAGACACACAGTAACAACAAATTCTACTGAGAAAAAATTCTTTGAGTCAAGATTTTCTTCCTAATGCTTAACTGACATCTGAACAGCAGTAAGTGAACTTGGGAACTGCATTTCACCAACATTCAGAGGGCTACCACTTGCTCATCCCTAGATCATGCCATCTGTATTTCTAAGCATGCATAGAAACACAGAAAGCTGCCTTACTTTGACTCTGATCACTGGTCCCTCTCGCCCAATATTGTCAATACTGGCTGGCAGTTGCTTTCCAGGGTGGGACAAGACTTTACCCAGCCTTACTTGGACATTTAAGAGTCTGAGCCCCTTGGAAAACAAGATGCCACCACAAGCCTCACTAAACACAAGGAGACTTACTTCCAGTTAAACGTTGATAGGTTTGCATTTGCAAGTCACAGACTTTTGCTTAACAATGGGTCCCCTGGGAGAAAGGCAAGGATAAACATAAATCTCATCCATAGCATAGAAATTATGGGGAAAGAAATGAGGCCACCACTTTGTACTTATTGGGTTTCAGTACAAAACTCCCTGGGACAAGTATTGTGTTAGTCATTGTTTATATCTGTTCCCCAAAACAACATGTGTCTTAATGATCTTCTACAATTAAAAATTCAGCTTTGAAACTTTTGTTACAACCCCTCTTTGGTGGCATAACTCATATTAAAACCAATGAGATTTGTTTCCAAGTAAGAATAGTATTTAGGAGTCTTTCTGTAGTGGCAGAACAGAAACATTTCAAGGAAGTGCTCCCATGAAATAAATTCAAAACTACGGTATTCTCCTTATTAAATGAACCACAAAAAACTAAAACTAAAACAAAAAACTCATTTCCCAAATAAAAAGGGCAACACTATTAACAATGTTACTGCTGCTTATTTTAATGCAGGATATTCAATTAGGTTTGTTTCCAGCAGGCATAGGAATCCTGTAGCCTTCCTGGTCTTGTTAGACTGTAACTCCCAGCAGCCTTTACCAACATGGCCAATGATGAGTTCTAGGGGCTACAATCCAGCAATATCTGGAAGGCTACACAATTCCAAATTGTCTATGCTATTCCAAGGCAGAATCATAGAGTTGGAAGAGACCACAAAGGTCATTGAGTCCAACCCCCTGCCATGCAGGAATGCATCGTCAAAGCATTCATCCAACCTCTGCTTAAAAACCTAGAAAGAAGGAGACTCCACCACATTATACTATTACAGTCAGGAAGTTCTTCCTAATGTTTAGGTGAAATCTCTTTTCCTAAAGTTTGAAGCCATATCTCCCTGTCCTACTCTCTGGAGCAGCAGAAAGCAGGCTTGCTCCATCAATATAATATCCTTTCTGTTCGAAAAATTCCAGCATTCTCTCTCCTCCAATCTTGTTCTTAGAGCAAGTGGGCATAGTTAGCATAGGGCTTCCTTTCTCTTTTGCATGCCAAAGCTTCTCCATTTGACTTTGTGTCATTTAGTTGCATGATCATAAATACTTTTGGTGTTCAAGTGATCAGATCATGTGACCCAGGACAGTTGCTTGGGTCATCAGGCTTAGAAAGAGACCCCTTGCAGACCTCCCTCTTCTCCATATTTTGCTTCCTCTTCCTCCTCTCCTATCATGCTTTGCATCTCCATCTGAAGATGGTGAGTTAAAACCAAGCTGCTACTATTCATTAGCTAGTTAGAATGTAGTCTCCCCAATGCATATGTAAATGTAGAAGCCATTAGTAAACTTTTCTAAGTTTGTAACCTGAAACCGCCTGCATTTGTTGTGTTTCCTTAGTCAGTTTCAGATAACAAAAGCCACACATAGAAGTTTGGGTGTGCCTTTTCTGCTGCTCTGCTAAAAGAGGCTGAATCCTTACAGTTTTAGCTTCCATAGAATTTCCCAGTAGGGCAAACACCCTGGGAAACTCTAATTCCCAACACCTTCAGACATTTATTCATAGCGATGATGTTGCCTCTTAACCTTCTCTTCCCCAGGTTAAACACACTGAAGTCCGGAAAGCAGAACCCATTGAGCTCCATGGCACTCCTGTGTCGGTACCAATAGGGTTTACAACTTTAGAGTGTTTAACAATCCTAAAACCTAAATGTCACTCACTATACCTCTCTTTTCACTGTTCTGTGTCCTGTGTCTATCCCCAACAGTGTTAAGGATCCTCTAACCCAACACATCTCAAACAGTTGATGTGAAAGACGGTCAACTTTTCTCCCAATGTGCCCAATGGCCACAAGTGTTTCTTTTTTTCCTGGAAACTCTGTCCAGGGACCCGCACCCAATGGCTCCGGGACCAGCAGTGGTCCACAGACCCGCACTTTGAAAGTAGCACTCCTCTGAACTTCACAAGGTGGCAGGTTTAGTAACTTTTACTCCGGAGCCGGACACCGGGAGGGATCATACTGATGCTGCTTCTGAAACCTTCCGCAGGAGCCTGTTATAGCGCGATGATTCCACTTTCAACCTCCTATGGAATCCTGGGGTTTGCAGTTTCGGGAGGGGCCGGCCTCCATAGGAGGTTGAAAGTGGAATCATCGCGCTATAACAGGCTCGTGCGGAAATGGCCAAGGACGTGGAGAACCACCTCCGCAGCGGTTGTAACGCAGCTCACTCCGCCTTAACACATCCGCTGCGCTGGTTGCGGAGAGAGGCGACGCCAGAGAAGAAAGGGGAGGTCTGGCGCGGTATTGTCGCGCTGATTGGTGCATTTGGAGGGGTGGGGAAGCTACTGGGAGGAAGCAGTATGGAAGGATCGAAGAAGGCTGGACCCTTAACTGGCCTATAAATTAGCCGGGAGGGAGGACTGCACCTTACCTGCTGGTGTAAAAACAGAGCGAGGGACTGGTCTCTTGACCGCTCAGAGCGTCTTTGGAGCAGGGCAAACACCGCCTTTCAAGTTCAAGCCACAGTTTGAAGAAGTTTTCTGTCTCTTTTTCTTTTCTTCTTTTTTTTTTTGGACTATAACTCCCAGAATCCCCCACCCAATACAGCAAGTAGTTGTATCCCCAAAAGTAAATATCCTGAATTCTGCTTCCAGCCGCCACCCTGGGCCCTGTCAAGTTTGCGGCCATTTCCGCACTAGGCTTTTATAGGGCTGTTATTCCACTTTCAACATCCGATGGAATCCTGGAATCTGCAGTTTCGGGAGGGGCCTCAAAGGCCCCTCTCTAAACTGCAAACTCCAGGATTCAATAGGATGCTGAAAGTGGAATAATAGCACTATAACAGTCTAGTGTGGAAATGGCCAAGATGAAGGAGCGTGAAGGCAAAGGAATTGCGCGGCCGGAGGGGCTCGCCCTCACGTGAGAATTAAAGCGGCGGCGGCCCAAAGAGCAGCAGCAGCTGCAGCAACAACTGGACGAAGAGCTTTGGTAGCGGCCAGCCTTGGCTCAAAGCTACCCCTCCCTCTTTGCCTTTCCAGCCCGGGACCTTAAACAATAAGTGCAAGAAGGACGGGGGGGGGCAGAGCAGCGTTGGCAGCGCGGGGCTATTCAGACCTGCCACCCTCACTCGCACACGCCATGCCTCCTGTGCTCGCACGCAACCCTCCGCTCGCACGCTCCCTCCGCTTTCTGCGGCCAGCAAAGGGAAAACTTTCTTTCCAGGTCTTCGGCTTAACACTTCCCTCTGCGCTATGGCGTTCATTTTTTTTTATTCTTTCAATACCTATTGCGCATAACTGAATTCTCTGGCAGAAGGACAAGAGAGCCACGCGGCTGAACCTTGGTGCAATATTTGTGTCAGCGCAAGATCCCTAGTCCAGGGCTCAGCTATGAGTTAAATAACTGACTTTCTCTACTAGCGCATTTAACTGAGGCCATTTCCGCACTAGACTGTTATAGCGCTATTATTCCACTCGCAACATCCTATGGAATCAAGTGGCCTGATTCATCTTTGTGGTCTCTCAGGCCTCCCCCAAACCGCGACTGCTTCAACCCTGGAGTACATCACGGGGAATTTATTTCTATATGAAATACCAAACATACCAGTCCTAATCGTGTACGTCCTTTCTAAATACATTTATACCTTGCCCCATTGATTTCACAGGGAATGATTTCTAAAGAAAGGAGAAATACAGGATTGTGCTGTCCCCCTCGGAGTAAACTGCTGAACCAATTGCATGTACCACAAGGATTGATGTGCCCTTCCAGTGGGTCTACTCTACTTAGGACTAGCAATTCGATTTAGCTCTAAAAGCTGGACTGTATTCTTAACCAGATGTGGAGTCCTGTCCGCTTCATCCAAGTAAGTTTGAAAATGACATCCCCTGAAAGTGAAGGGAGGCTCATTGAATTATATGTCTTTTTGGACGGTAGTAGTGGACAAAAAGAATCCTTGCAACTAAAAAGATAACTTCGAAGGAAAACTGTTTAGGTCAAGATCCAGAGTTTCAGTTGTTCAATTGTATCCAAAGTATACCTAAGGATGAGGTATCTTGGATGAAGGCTGCAGTCCCTTTGTTCAAGCACCCACATCCTTGAAATAACCAACTAGTATAGTGAAGCAGCAACAATGCTTCCCCGTTATGTCGTTCAGCCATAGCTTAGAATCATTGCTAGGGCCAACTGTAACTCTCACAATCCACCAGGTACCACGTGGATTCTAGAAACTGTAGTCCCAAAAAGTAACCATTCCAAGCATTGCCCTCAGCAACTCAGATTCTGAATCTGTGAAGGGTTAAGAACACAAGAAGGTATTGTATAGGAGTCTGACCATTAGTGTTTCTAACACAGTGAGTTTCCACTTTTGGTTCTCCATGTTTTTGGAACTCCCAGAAATCTCAGTCAATCAGGACAGTGGTTGGGTTACCAGAACATGAAGTCCAAAATATCTAGAGGACCAAATGTTGACAAGTCAGATCTCACTCAGTATTAGCTACTGGTGGGCAACCTGCAGTCTTCCAGATATTGCTGGATTATGACTTCCATCATCCCTGAACATTGTTCATACTGACTGAGGTGGATAGAAGTTGCAGGTCTACATCTGGAGAGCCATTAGTTTCCCACCACAGAGCACCGGATGAAGCCATCCTCTGTCCTACCAGGAGATGTAATGGAAAAGCCAGGTAATTGATAGTTTATGGGAATCTTCTTTAGGTGTCCATGAACATTCCTTGTGAAGCAGGTGATTAATATTTTCCTTCCATGGACAAATGAGTTTATTTTCTTGATCAGTGACATGTTAGCACAAAATAAACAAATCCAACTGTTTCAGCCTCCTGATAAAAAGGAAAATAGTCTGAGCATGTGCATTTTGAAATTTCAAACTCTCACAGGACAGCACTAGAGGAATAGCATTGCTTCTGCTGCAAACCTGATGCTAAACACATTTAGTTGGGAATAAGCACCATTTTGTTGTAGAAAAGGCTATGTTTTGTCAGAAAAACAAGAAAATAATCACCACTAACTGTGCACCCTCTCACTCTATTTGTTTTCTTTTAAAAAAAAATAAAAAGGAAAAGATGATGCACCAGGACCTCTGTTTGCCTCTGTTGCCATCATTTGGCCCTTGGCTCCAGATCCTCCAACAGTCCAGCCCTGGCTGCACCCCTGAAGAGATATTAGGGGTTAAACCTGGGACCTTCTGCGTGCGCAGCACATGTGAAGCTTGGGGGAGTTACTGTTTGATTGCAATCCCCAGAATCTCCAGCTAGGGAAATTCTGGGAACTGTAACCCAAAAATAGTTTCCCCAAGCTCCGCATTGGTGTTCAATGCCCTTCTTCTGCAATTTTTTTTCCGTACAAGCTTGTTTTCTGCTGTTCCAGAAACTAGGACAGGCAGCTATGGCTTCAAACTTCAGGAAAAGAGTAAACTTTAGGAAGAACTTCCTGACAATAAGAGCAGTAGGCAATGGAATTTGCTGCCTGTGAGTGTGGTGGAGTCTCCTCCTTTGGAGGTTTTTAGACAGAGGTTGGATGGCCATCTGTCAGAAATACTTCAGTTTCTGCATGGCAGGGGTTGGATTTGATGGCCCTTGTGGTCTCTTCCAGCTCTATAATTCTATAATATATATATGTATTCAATACATAGGTATTATGAGATAGAGACAGTATATTATATGTATATAATACATGTATATTACATATATATATGGTAGATATGAATGGAATTCATATAAATGAATGTATAGGTCTTTTAGTGAAATTACCTTCAGAATTATTGTCCTAACATAGACAAAACAACACTATTCATTCACAAAAATAGTCTTTGGCGAAAATCCCAAGATGTCTCTATGTGTGCCTTAAGACTGGGAGATCCTGCCCAGGAGGACCCAGAAACAATCTTTGAGAACAGTGCAAGCTCATTGGGTGGTGAAAGTGTGACCCTTAGAGAAAACATAGGGGTAGGTTTTGGAAGCTCTTAAAAAGCCTGCTCTCTGAAACCCTGAATAGACACACATACACAACCTGAAATTCTCTTGCAGATCCCATTTGCAATGGTGGATAGTAACTTATAGTGCCATCCCTCTAAGCCTGTATGTAGCCCACACTACACCTTGTGACAGTGATATTTTACTTAAAAAGGAAAAAGTTCCAGTTAAACCAATGAAATGAGATTTCTAGTCCTAAGCACTAGCCTCTAAGACAAAATTCCTCTGATTTCAATGTGACTGACATCCATATGAAAGTGCTAAGAAATCTGGTTTGCATGAAGTTATGATTGTTTTGTTTTCAAAAGACATTGTTGTTGTTTCTCTTGCCCACTTTTCCTTCCCCAGAAAAGGAATTGCTCAGGTGGCTTCAAGACATAAAAGCCATGAAAGTGATTGGCAACTTTAAAGCACATTTAGGAGAAAAAGAAAACAGCAAAAAAGAAACATGAACCAAAGAATTCTGTTTCTGTTACTCATGATTTTATAAATGGCTGTCTAAATATCTCTGCCTTCTTGCCTTCTGTGTTGTCAGAGTTAACATCCTCTCTTGGGTAGATAATGGATTTTAAAATCTGGAGCAAGATTTTGTTACTGGTTAGAAAATACATTTGTGGGAATTAAAGCTAAGAACA
Organism: Ctenosaura bakeri; assembly: GCA_948474755.1. Classification (NCBI taxonomy): domain Eukaryota; kingdom Metazoa; phylum Chordata; class Lepidosauria; order Squamata; family Iguanidae; genus Ctenosaura; species Ctenosaura bakeri. The sequence goes on along the minus strand of CAOLHI010001114.1, from coordinate 133,520 downwards.
GTTGTTGTCTGTGATGTCTCCATAACCTCCCAGTAAGAGGTTTCAAAGCCTTGTCCTGTCACTAGGATCTAAGTACAGTTTGTTGTTTGTTGTTTGTTGTCACCAGGGAAGAACTCTTGACTTAAGCTTCTTCTGTATAAATTTCACCTGACAAACAGGAGAGGACAGGTAGACTGTTTTCTCTTCCCTTCCTCTCCCCTTTTCCTTTTATGTGGTGTCTTTTAGATGGTAACCCTATGGGGAAGGATAGCCTTGTTTCCCTTTACTGTATTTATGCTTTTCTGAGAGCCTTGCAGCTGAAGATGCCTCCCAGAGAAAATAACAAAGAAAAAGAGAAACTGCATTGTGGTTGATCTTGCCTTCAGTTACAAAATTCTACCTTCTCAGTTCTGCCAACCATTTAGCTAAAAACCCTACCCTCTCCACATCAGACTGCAAAGAAAATACCAACGAGGGAAACGAAAGATTTAACAATGAAATGTTTTATGAAGGAGCCGGGGGAAAGAACTGCCTGTCAAAGTTCCCCATCAACTTTCTGACGAAAGCGGCCCAAGAGGGACGCCCAGGCCAAAAAGCTAAACCACGCAACTCTCCGTTAGATCATTTTCTCTGGGCCTTGTTTATAGCCTTGGGAAGGGATCAATCGTTTCGAAATCTTGCCAGAAAAAAAAGGGGGAGCGGTGGTATGATCCGGAGTGGAATGCGACTAATCTTCTGGGTTCTTGTCAACTGTTTCCATAGAAGGAAGCCGATTTTTCAACCCAAAGATCCAGATCTCGCTTGGCCAGGGATTTGCCTGAGCTCCTTAAAGCCATGAATTTCTCCCTTTCCATCACCTCCTCCCCCCACCCCGCCTCGCTTCTGGTTTCAAAATATGAGAACTTGCTACTCTCTTTAAATACCGACCTGGAGCCTACAGGAGATGCGTGCCAAGTTTAAATTTTGGCAGAGCTCCACAGAACTTACCGCAGAGCATTCCAGTGGAAGCCAATCGGATTGCTGCCCCCCCCGTAAATTGAACGTAGGTACACCCCCCCCACACACACACAATAATCCTATGCTTTTAAGGCACGCTTGACTGTAAGATCGAATTCAAGGCCCAGTTGTCTATCCGCACTTTTTAAAGAGCTAACGTCGGAATTTCCTCCACTACGGACTAGTGGCTTCCATGTCAGTGGACTAGCGAATCAGCTCTGCACCTTAGTACGACCAAGGACTTTCCAAGGTGATGAGCCCCCTCCCTGTGTTTGGTCCCGAATTTTAGAAACGTCCTTTCAGTTCTAGCTAAAATCTGGAGCAGATTCCCATCCTCAAGGCATGGAATCACTCCCACCCCCCAGGAAGTACGCATAGGACTGGAGAAGAGAAGAGATGAAATTAACAGCCAAATAAAATCAAAAGAAGTGTTGACTGGATTGGAGTATCCAGACAAATGAGCTTTGAGGGGGGCGTTTTGAAAAGGTTCTCAGAGAAGAAGCAGAACTTGATGACGTTACTCCCAGAATTTTCTAACAGGCGATTCCGAGTGATGAAGTCCAAAAAAACTTTTCCGCGTTCTGGAAGGAGGCGGTGGACCGTCCATGCATATCCTGCGCGCAGTTTGCTCTTAAGTTTTATCCGCCCCAGCCTCTGGACCTACAAAAGACAAAGCATGAAACGATCAAGGAAACTATGACGATAACATCAAAAACAACACCCCTTCCCCCACGCATTATTCTAGATGTTTTTTTCCAGAAACAAGATCCTAGAGTTCATGCCAAAGATTCTTCCTACTGAGTGTCCACACAGAGCAGGACCAGGTACAATCTGCAGGAATACTTGGCTGTTATTTGGCTGCCGTTAAACGAGTGGCAGAGTTGGGCAGGCTGACGGATGCTGTCCGTTTTAATGGGATAAGAGTGCAAAATCCTACCCTCATATACGTAAGTCTCACAAGAGTCCTACGGATACCATGACTGCCAAGAAGAAATAGGTCGGAGAGCAAATCAAATCTGAATTCTCCCAAGAAGCCAAAATGGTTAAACTGAGGCTGTTGCGCACCAAGAAAGGACATAACTCATTGGAAAAGAGGGTAGTGGTGGGGACAATGGAAAGCAGTAGGAAACGAGGAGAAACACGTTACAGAGGGATAGACTTAAGGAAGCCACAGCCCTAAGTTTCCAAGACCTGAGCAAGATCGGATGCCTTTGAGGTTTCATTCGTAGGATCGCTGTTAAGTGGAAACTGACTTGACAGCAGGTAACAAAGCCCCGTTGGAAGCGATGGGATTTGCCTCCGTAAAAACACGCCTGGGACCGCACTACAGGTGTGTCCTGTATTCCGTCTTTTCGTCTTCTAAGTGAGCGTGTGTGTACATATACAGGTATATCCAGGTCTTCCTGTGGATTGCGCCGCCTAGGCACTATTTTGACCTACTAAGAGAGTTGGTCTGGTTTTTGAAGCGGCGTTGCAAACTTCTTCAGACATACCAAGCAACAGTCACTTAAAAATCAGACTAATCTTTTTCTAGATGGAAGAAAGAAGAATAGAAATACCTGGGAAGCGTCACCCAGCCAGAAGTTCTCCCCAGGAAGTTGCGTTGGAAAGAATGGGAAATGCACAAGAGAAAGAGAGGCTCCCATTTTGTTGCTTTTCAATACTTCTTTTGACGGAGAACTCTCCTTTGGATTATGCCCTTTTTCTCCATTGCCTTCACCAATTTCTTTAACTCCTTTGCTTTCCAGTCCTCTCCCTGGTGTCGACCGAGGCAAATTCCCTTGAATTGCACCAAGTTAGGCCGATAAATCATGCAGCACGGCATCGTGACTTCTGCCTTATTCCTGTGGTCGCCCCCCCTTTTTTTTTACGGTTCCTTCCCAAATTGTCCCACTATAATGGAATAGGCAAGCTGGTCCCCTCCAGATAATTTGGACTACAACATAACTGGCCATGCTATTGGGTTCTTATGGATCATAGAATAAAAAGGAGGAAGAGAGAGGGAGAAGAAAGGAATGTGGCAGCACCTTTAAGACTAACTGGTTTTTATTTTAGCTTGAGCATTCTTGGATATAAACTCACTTCCTCAACTGCAATACAAAGGGATTTTAATGCCTCAGGTTAGGAAGCTTTAATGTCACTGTGCACTGCACCTGAAGAAGTGGGTTTATATCCATGAAAGTTCACGCTAAAGTAAAAAATCAGTTAGTCTCAAGGAACCTGCTTTTTTTCCCTCCACCTCCCTTCCTTCTTTTTATACTGCAACAGTCTAAGACAGTTACCTCTTTGCAAATTACTACAGTGCAAAGGATCATGGAATGTTAGTGCTGGAAAGGTCACAATGACCACTCAGTTCAACCCTCTGCCATGCAGGAATATATAACTACAGAATATGGAGGGCAGAGGTTTATTGCAACCACCCTGTTCCGCAGGTGGAGTAAAGCGAAGCAGAATCTGAAAAATAACAACACAATTTGGCAAGATTATTTTTCGATTGCAGTTTTGGGAATCTCCCAGCCAGCATCTATGCCGGCTGGAGGTTTCTGGGAACTATAGTCACCCCAAAAAAGCAAGCTTGCCAGGCGCTAGGGAAAACGTTTCAATCCACCGCCAACTTAATTCGCCTCTGCTTCTCCCTTTTCTGGTTGAGTTCATTGGGATTATTTGAAGCAAGAGGATCCAAACTTATCTGTGCTGCGCGGAAGTATGTAAAGGATCGTGGTTTCCTTTTAGCCAGTGGACCAGGCTGAGGAGCAAATGGGCAGATCTAGCCCCGTCGCCGCTCGGTTTCAGTCACCAGATCCGCCTCTTGCCAACTAGCAATATACACTGCTCCCCAAAAGATCAAGAGCGCGTTAAAATGGTAGCACGTCTTTATCAATTTGGGCATTTCCGCACTAGATTGTTATAGCGCTATTACTCCACTTTCAACATCCTATGGAATCCTGGGGTTTGCAGTCTAGGGAAGGGCCGGCGGGTCCCTCTCTAAACTGCAAACCCCAGGATTCCTTAGGATGTTGAAAGTGGGACAATAGCGCTATAGTGCGGAAATGGCCTTTAAGTGTCAGTAGCTGTCAGTGTACTATCTTATGCAACCCGGAGATTTACAGTTTAAAGAGGTACTTGGAAAGTATTCATGCTATAGGTGAGGAGACAGCACCTTACCAAACTGCAAATCCCAGGAGTCTTTAGGGCGAAGCTACTGAGTTGTAAACGTAGCATATGCACCCACAGTCATTCAGTCGGTTTTACTGCCTCTACGTATTATGGCCATTTCCGCACTAGCTTGTTACAGCGCGACGATTCCACTTTCAACCTCCTCTGGAATCCTGGGGTTTGCAGTTTGCCGGCCGGCCCCTCCCGAAACTGCAAACCCCAAACTCCAGGATTCCAGAGGAGGTTGAAAGTGGAATCGTCGCGCTGTAACAGGCTAGTGCGGAAATGGCCTTTGTATCAACCCGAGCCCTCATTCTTTCGACGATATCAGCTCCACAGAAGCAACGACTTCCGATTAACTGTGAACAGGTTTGCTGATCATTATCAGAGATCTTCTTGCTCCGGTTCAATCAGCTCGGGGGCTTCCTGCCCTAACAGCGGTGCTCACCAGCCTAGATCGTGTTCTTTGTTCATCGGTGAAGTTATTTGTACTTACCATTCCATGAACCGGGAAAACCGAAATGTTTCCATGTAAGCCCAGGCAAGTACTTCAGATATGATTGAATTGTGTATTAGTCTAAAAGGAAACATTGGGAATTTTCTTCTTTCGGCTTCAGCTATCAGGAAGGAAAGGTATGCCTTCCTTTCTCTGAAAAACAAACAAACAATCAATCAAACAAACCATCAGTTCTTTAATAGAATTGGTATGTGTCTTTTGTTATTTAGAGATCAAATATTAATACTTCCCTGAATTATTGTTATTGTTAAACTATTCTTTCATTTATATCCCACCTATACTCCAACCCTGGGATTTATACAATTCGCTACACATTTTTTAATAAACAAGTACTTTAAGAGAGGAAACTTCCAAAAAGTTATCACTCCGTATTCTTTTTACTGGAGAGGTAAATGGAAGTGAGTAACTACAAGCCGGTTAGATCTGCGGTCTGACATAGAGAACACCTGAGAATATGCCCTGTTTAACTCAGTAAGATTTACTTGTAAAAGGTAAGTATGGGATGACGAATTTCTGAGGTCTTAATCTCCCCTATATTTATTCTGAAGTAACTCTTATTATGTTCTGTGGGACTTCTAGGGAATTTTGCATAGAGATGCAGCCTTATACGACCAGTATACCTATTCGGAAGTCAGACTCATTGAGTTCAACGGGACTTACTCCCATGTATATGTGTACAGGATGGCTTATTAAATTTGTTGTGACTCAACCTATTTAAACTGCTTTTATTTTCAGAAACAGACCTTTTAAACGGTTGTGTGTAACTGGTAGTCAAGCAGTAAGCACCAGGGCTATTTCCGGCCTGTCCTTCCCTAAACTGCAAACCCCAGGATTCCATAGGATGTTGAAAGTGAAATAATAGCGCTGTAACAGTCTAGTGCGGAAATGGCCTAACTGATAATCGAAACGTCAGATTAGAGTTAGGCACATATATGGGCAGAAGTGATCCAAATTTAAGGATTTTCAAACCTGCTCTGTCATATACCCGCTTGTTGTTGCTGCACGCCTTCAAGTCGTTTCCGAGTTATGTCGACTCTAAGGCGACCTTATCACGGGGTTTTCTGGGGCTGAGAGTGTGTGATGCGCCCAAGGTCACCAGTAAGTTTCCATGGGGGAGCGGAGAACTGAACCCTGGTCTCTGAGTCCCTGAGTCCAACGCTCAAATCACTACACCATGCTAGCTCCTATTACTCGGGTGTAAACCCCCTAGAAGTCGAATTTATTTCCCGAAGAATTCTCTATGTCTCTAGTCTCACTCCCAGCTAAGGGCTTATAGGATCACAACCCCAAACGTACTGAATTTTGGCTGTGGTTGTTGAGTTTTCACGTAGCCTCTTGCAGTGTGACTGCATCTTTCATCCAGTTAAGAGAAATTATTTACATCTAAGATTACTGGTATCTAGAACCTCCAGTCCTATAAATATTTAGGTACACCATGAGCTCCGTTTTGCTCATTGAGACTTACTTCTCAGTGCTTATGTATAAAATTTCAACAGGTTGCATTTTCTCGGTAATAAATTCCCTTAAGGCTTCAATAGAGCGTTTGTGCGTTTTGGTTACCGAGAAAAAGCACCTACAGGAGAGTAGCGCTAGACCCTGAGATCAGTTAATGCCTCCCTCTATAAGTGGATCCTTATGAAGCGGCAGGTGAGGCATTTGTTACACAGGGAATTCGTTCTTCAAGTGCCTCCCTCTCACCTACTCAAAAACTGAGATAAATATACCTCAGCTTGACGGCGTGGTATAGTGGTCTGAACACTGGATTACGAATCTGGAAACCAGGGTTCCAGTCTCTGCTCGGCCATGGAAACCCACTGGGTGACCTCACACACTCTCAGCCTCAGGAGGTCAAAGGCAAACCCTTTCTGAACAAATCTTGCCAAAACGCACACATCCATAACCTATGACGCGACCCGAGTTGACTTGAAGGCACATAACTACGGTATCACCAGTCATTCTCAAGGGGAGCCACAGGGCCCCCAAGGGTTTCCCTGAACACTTGAAGGGAGTCAAAGACCGAAAACTGTGAGGAGGGGAGCCCCAAAAGTAATGGAACAGGAGAAACATCCAAGCAGCAAACTTAACTGGAGTAAATAGTTTCCCTCCTACTTATAATATCTTTCCAATACACTGTTTGACAATTTCCTTGACAAAATACATTTTGATGCCGATAGCTACCGTGCGTGTATCTATATTTACAACTCAGTCTATCTATGGGCAACAGCTATTGACTGGGACATGAATGATAAATCAGCACTAATGTGAATTCTATTGATTTAACAGATCTGCTCAAGCGAAGACTATATTTATGTCAAGTTTACATAGTAAATAATGGATTGCATATTAAATTTATGTCTAATATGTAATTTTATATATGATACATTTAGCAATTTAGCGATATTTTAGCAATGTGTGAGCGCACATACACTTGTCACTCTTTGCCAAAAAAGATTCCTTCCGTCGGCGGGGCCTCTTTTAGAGCTCAAGGCGTCACGTGTTTCCTAGGAAATAACTTCCGCTTCGTTTGAAAAGGCGCCTATTTACTTTCTGTTTTCCTCTTAAAAGACCACGGCACGAGCTTCTTTTTTCCATTCGACTCCTTTTCCTCCTCCTCCTTGTATCGACCGGATTCACGCCATCCATTCAAACGGAGGAAGTGGGTTATAGGAAGTGGGGCGCAGAAAAACCGGTGTGAGATCGCACACCTCGCATAGGCTTCCCTGGAGCTCTGTTGAAACTAGTGGCGCCTTTGTGTTATCACGTTTACAGCACAAACCTCGCACGTGTCTTTTCACTCCACAATCTTTACAACCTAGATCGAACATGGCTACCTTCGAGGGGAGGAATGTTCATAATAAAAATCCATGTCCACATAAAATTAGGTTTCTTTTGAAAGAACTCATTAACACAATTCATTTTGAAAGTTTGGCTGTCATATCTAGGCTGTTGTAGCAAAGAATCCGCCACACAAGTAATATAACCCGGATTATAATAACATCGTAGACAGGTGTAAGATTCCGAGCAAAGGAAGCAGCTAACGATGTATACAGATGCACCCCGAACCTGTTTGCTTAGCCTGTAACCTCCCGCTTGAGTACCATCCAATCTATAGGGGACCCCCGCGTGCTGCCTTCATAACCTTCGGACTCCAATAGATCCCACTTGGATCTGAAATAACTTCCCGGCGAGTTCCAGGCGGGGAAGGGAGACAAACGCGCACTGGTGTTAGCCAGAAATAATCCTGTTTATGCAGGAAGCCGTTAGTTAATCCACAGTAACACACCAAAACAAAACAACCAAATCAGACCGAAGACGTTTACTGGCAGATACGCTTGCCGAGTTTGTTTCAAACTGCAAAGGCCTCTGGAAGAGTCGAAAGCTGGCACAGTTTTGTGACATTTGGCTTGATCTTAATAAAGGTGTTGCACAACTGTGACCGTCCTTTCTGATTACAGGCTACGCTGTTTTTATTATTGATTAAAAAGCATTTAACTGACCCGCTTGGCGTCCTCACAAAAAAATGTGCATGGCCTCCTGTTCGGGAGATACGGCCTCCTGCTCGTGTTCTGTCCCCTCTTCTGGATGTACAGCAAAAAGGAAGCTTAAAACTGTAGTGGTCCACACATTGACCTGGGAATAAATCTCACTGGGCCGCGAGGCTTTACTTCTGGTTAAAGTTGTCCAAGATGCTTGAGTTGCGTGGCGGCGAGGGTGCATGAAGCCATTTTTTGAACCCAGAGTGTCAGCGCATCTGAAATGGAGAGGGCAGACGCAGAGCTCGCATAAAGGGGAGCCACGTCCAATATTTTGGTGGCAGGCTGAAGTTCTGCCCTTTCCTATTCTCACCGAAGCTATCAAAACGTATTTCGCCTCTTCCGCCTGGAAGGGCCTCAGGAAGCTGTCGGAAAGTTCAAGCCGGAAGGACGGGCGTGGAGCTGGAACATCTCGCTGGCTCTCCGTGCCTTCAAGTCGTTCCTGACTTCTGCGACTTTGCCTTAGGATTCTGAGAGGGTGACTTGCCCCTGGCTCCCCCAGTCGGTTTCCATGGCCAGGCTGGGATTTGGTCTCTCGAAGTCCTAGCCCAACACAAGATCCTGGGCTGGTTCTTACATTCTTATCTGCCTTCAAGTGGATTCCCATTTGCAGGTTTCCTCGCAGAATTTGTTCAGAGGAGGTTTGCCTTTGCCTTCCTTTATGGCTAAGAGACCCAATGAGTTTCCATGGCGGAGAGGAGATTCGAACCCGGGCCTCCCAGAGACCTACTTCAGCATTCAAACCACCATGTCACGCTGGCTCTCTTACTTGGGTATGTAGGCGTAGGTGTATTTTAAAAACTGATAACGCTACTTTTGGAGAACCACAACTCCCAGCTTCCTCCATGCAGCCACAAGATTCTCTCTCTCTCTCTCTCTCTCTCCCTTCTTTTTTTTAAGAAAAGCGTTAATACAATTGTCTTTATGTGTCTTTAAGTCCTTCCTCTAAGGCTGAGACAAGGCGACATATCCAAGGTCACCCAGTGGGTTTCCATGGCCAACTGCGGATTTGAACCCTGTTCCCTCCCGGCCGTAGTCCAACGCTCAAACCACTACAGCGCGCCAACTATCTGAAGCCATTTCCGCACTAGACCTCCCGAAACTGCAAACTCCAGGATTCCATAGGATGTTGACAGTGGAATCATAGCGCTATAACAGTCTAGTGCGGAAATGGCCTGAATTATTAGAGCCCGTTTTTATTGCGCGCCGTTACCCTCTGCTCTCGCTGCTAACATTTCCCTCTCTTCCTTGCCTTCTACAGTTCTGCATTTGTCTTCACCACCTGCCTTCATGCCTCCCGATTCCGAGCAAGAAGATCCGATTCAGGAAAACTCACGCCTCAACCCATCTGTGACTTTTTCAGACGCCGCAAGATGCTCTGTTTCCCTCTCCAGACCAGCGGCCTCCGCCGCGGAGAAATCCAGGCCAGTGAGGGCTGGAGGGCAGAAGAAGAAGGTGCGAAATCCATCTTCGTCTTTTCCTTCCCGGATGGATCTCCCTCTGCCTTTAGTGCTGGGCAGAAGGTGTTAAGCAGCTCTTTCACTGGCTTTCTGAATGCAGCCATCACCAGCCAGACCCTCCTGGGAGACCCTCTCTCGTCTGCCTTCAGAAATCCAGATTCACCTCCGAGAGGAACAGCTGGAACCGCAAGGCAGCTCTGCTCTTCCTGGTCTCCGCCCCCAGACTGGCTCCATAGAAACAAGACTCATTGAGTTCCATGGGAGCTAAACCCTTTAACTGGTTGGGGTTGAAGGATATGCAATGGATGTCCTTTTTCTTTAAAAAAGTGTATATATTGAATGTGTTATTAACCGTTTTAACTTAATATTTTAATTGGACTGATTGCCTAATGCTTTTTAAAACTTTCTTATCACATTGGCTATTTTGTTACAATTTATATTGTAAGCCGCTTTGGGCTACACAGTGGGAGAAAGTTGGGATATAAATCAAATAACTAAAAACATTTAAAAAATACATTTATTCCCCGGTTGTGCAGGCGTAAATAAGGTTCCAGCATTAAGGATGTATATGATTTTTACTCCCTGCTTTTTGTACTTAGACAAGAAGTAAACCCTCCTCAACTGCAGTGGAATTTATTTCCACACTGGAAGTGGACCTCCATCGGAACTTGAAGGGTCCCGAGCGCTCACAACAAGCCTGCGAGGCAAATTTGGCTGAAAGAGAGGAGCCAAACCAAGACCCCACAGCGAGGGACCGGGTCTCCTCTTCCTGTGTCAATGATATTTAGGATGAGGTTACTATATACATTAAAGATCAAGACTGGTGATCCCTGAACAATGTTAGGAGACAAAACAATTTTGACTGCGACCATATTTAACAGAAGTTGTACTTAACGCCCCCACCATCATTTTCAGACCAGGTCTTAAAAGACACTGCTCTCTCAAGTACACAGATAATTTTAGAATGAGTGGGTTTATATATTTATATAAATTTATATTTATATAAATTTATACTTAAATGTATATATTTCAAAATCCTTTGAGCCTTGCTGTGAACTGTCCCAGTTACTGAAGCGGCAAATATGGGAGTCTGAGTTTGGTTATATGCAGCGGTGTAGTTATGGGGAGACAAAATGGGAAGGCAAATAAGAATTCTGCCCCCCCCGAAATTTCCTTCAGTCCCCAAGCAAAGGGTAAGACACATAAAATCGTTCACACTCAGAACTTTTCTATTTGTTGTGTTCACGTTTCCCTGGTCACTTTGCCTGCCTTTCTTTGCCCACCTGAACCCTAGTTCCAAATGGTCAGCTGAAGTTTTTTAAGTTACTGCAACGCCGCAGTTGGATAAGAAACATATATATATATATATATCTGGAGGTGTGGTGGACAGCTCAGTAAAAATGTCACTTCAATGTGCATCCACAGTGAAAGGGGTGAACAATGTTAGGAATTATTCACAAAGGGGCTAAAAATAAACCTGCCAGTCTTATCAGGCCTTCTTCCCAATTCTACAGCTCTGGGTCATCCAGTGACTGTCCCTAGTTCTCAGCACGTGGAATTCAGAAAGAAGAACGATCTCGCTTCCACAAGGTTAACCTATGAATGTAGGCAGAGGAAGGAACTGGCAAAACCACCTCTGAGCGTTCCTTGCCTAAGAAAATCTTACGAAATCCAGGGGGTCGCCCTAAGTGGACAGGCCTAAGGGGTGGGGACGGTTTTTGGAATATCTTCAGACAAACCATGACAGAACGGTTTGTTATTTTCTAATTAATATTTAGATTCTAGGTAGAAGTCCCACGATCGTTTGTTTGTTTGTTACAAACAAAAATACAAATAAGTTTTTATACAAAATGGGGCTGGATACGGCCAACAATATTAAAATATAGAGAGCCGACACCGTGTAGTGGTCTGAGCGTTGAACTAGGGCCATTTCCGCACTACAGTGTTAAACTGCTGCTATTCCACTTTCAATGTCCTGTGGAATTCTGGGGTTTGTAGTTTACTGAGACCAAAGAGCTCTTTGGCTGAGAATTTGAAGTGCCCTTCCCTAAACTACAAACCCCAGAATTCAATAGGAGGTTGATAGTGGAATAGCAGCACTTTAACACTGTAGTGCGGAAATGGCCTAAGACTCTGGAGGTCAGGGTTCGAATTCCAGCTGCGCCATGGGAACCCATTGAGTGGCCTTCGGCAAGTCACACTCTCTCAGCCCCAGAGGAAGGCAAAGGGCAAACTCCCTCTGAACAGATCTGGTCAAGAAAACCCCGTGGTAGGTTCACCTTGGAGTCCCTGTAAGTCAGAAACAACTTGAAGGCACACTACAACAACAAACAATTTGAAAACAAGTCTTCATTAGAAACGTGGAAGGTGAATAGAGCCATGGTGGCATAGCTGTACGATTGCTGAACTCTCCTAGCGACCAGGGTTCAAATCCCCACTCAGGCATGGAAATCCATTGAGTGATCTTGAGCAAATGACGTTCTCTACCTAGCCTTACAGGACTGCAATGGGAAACTTGCTCCGAAAAAAATTAAATTAAAACTTGCCAAGAAAATCTCAAAGTCGAAAAAGACTTGAAGACACAGAACAACGAATAAATCAAACACTATTAAAACTATAGGCAGAAACAACCAACTAAAACCACTTTCGGGAACAGATCAGCTCCATGACAAAGGACTGCCTGACTGAAAAGCTCCTTGCCTTGCAGCGGGAGGAAAACCCCTCCGCAGGGGGTTCCAGACCCTAGAAGCAACCACCGAAAAGGCCCTTTATGCTCTCTCCACCGACCACTTCTCTGATGGCAGCGGTGGGAGGCAATAGGCTTTATACCACGGAACACTGAATGCCGAGGGACATACAGGCAAAGGGCAGTGACCTCTATCTGTCTCCTTTTAGAAACAAGAGGCGGGGTTAGGCAGGCCCGGCTCTTACAGTCAGGGATTTTCCTGTTCATTTATGAAAGGGCTCTCCTGAAAACATCGTCTTTAGAATTCTGTTCCTTTTTATTAGAACCCAATAGAACTAACTTCCAGGTATTTACGATGGGAGGGGTTAATCTGAAGTACTTCCATCAAACACCACCTCTTGTAAAATATTTCCACTCTGAATGGAAACAGTTTTGCATGGAAGGAAGTCTCACTAAGTTTCAGGCAGCTGCCCTAGTAATGTTTACCACTCAGAAGTATAATCTTCTCGCTTTTTAGGTCCCTTCTGTTGGATCAAAGTAGGGCTTGGGAATGTTCCTTTGGAGGACTACAGGTCCCAGAATCCTCCAGTCATTATGGCCAGTTAGTCTCCCAAAGGCTGTTTGCACCAGTTTACAGACCTGCCCGCTTAAAGATGATCCCTTTGACCTGTCCTGGGGTTCAACCTCGTCAGCTTCCACCGCTGGCTACTTTGCATCCGGCCTGCTTGCGCGGAGAACTTGCTCCCATCGAATGTATTTTGTGTCTCATACAGTGAAAGTCACAAACTTGGGACCCAGTGCGAATCCAAAAAAGCACACAGAGACATTTCCCCTGACCGCTTATGCATTTCTAGATATAACTCAAAGTGCTGACTAAAGTCCTAGACGCACAGTTCCAGGCTGTCTGACAGACTGTTCTCTCCTCCTGCCCAACTTTTGAGATCTTCCAGGGAAGCCCTTCAGTGTAGCCCACTTGGTGGTCTTCTCGGTGGCAGCTCAGGAACTTCCTCGCTAGAGAGTTTAGCCTGGCTCTCTCCTTTCTATCTTTCCCTGGGCAACCGAAGACTTTTCTTTTGTTTCCCATGCCTTTGAGGACCGGTTGCTTGGGGGGAAATGACGTTAATAAAGCGCTATATCCCCTATGCTTTTGTTTTTCTATTTCAATGGGCATGTTCTGAATCACTTTTAAATGTATAACTCTTCTAAATAGTATTTTAACGTTTGCGTGAGGTGAACAAACCTGGGCTGGGATTAAGAGAGCCACCGAGGTCCTGGGAATCCGACTGGGCCACAGAAACACTTGGGTGACCTTGAGCAACTCACACCTTCTCAGCCCCAGAGGAAAGCAAGGGCAAACTCCCTCTGGACACATCTCGCCAAGAAAACCCTGTGATAGGGTCGCCTTAGGGACCAAAACGACTTGAAGGCACACCACAACAACAATGACGGGAAACTCTCGCTGTATCTGTCCTAACTTTTGCACCTTAGAGAGTTCCAGCGCTGAGGAAAAGATAAAGAAATAAATATGACAAATAAATAAGGAGGAGAGGAGAGGAGAGGAGAGGAGAGGAGGCTGCAAGGACGAGGCCCTCGGCTGTTGCCCAGAGAGGGTGCTGCACAAAGGGGGCGGGTGGGCAGCTCCCTACGTCACCGACCTTTGCGTGCGAACCACGGCTCAGCCTTCCTCCAGCAGCCGCAGCCGGGAATGTGCTTCTTCCGCAGGCGGATTTTTGCGTTCTCTCTCTATCTCTCTCTCCCCCGCTCTCCCATTCCCCTTGGACCCGCATCAGAAGTCTACTGTACCCTCCCCGCCCACCCATGCACCCATCCTTCTCTTTTCTAACGGCCTTCTTTACCCAAGATTCGGAAAGGACGATAGGAGGGAGGGTGAAAATCTCCGCACAGGAGCCCAAGAGAAACAGGAGAAGCGGTTTTGCTTCTTGCCTGTGGTTGGTTTCCTCTGGAGGAGGCGGGATGACTCCGAGAGTTCCAGCGGCAGAGTTTGAGTTCCCAAAGGAAACAGATCCGCAAAGAGGAGCGGGAGGCATCTGCCAAATGATGTGCAGGCGCCCATGGCTGTGAACCACAACACGAGTGCAGCTGAAAGCAACATAAATAAACCACTGGCAAGCCCATGGCTCGCCCATCCGTCTCTGTCTCGTCCACCCAGCCTCAGTCTCCACGCCCCGATCCTTAAACGCCAGTCCTCCTGCGTCTGGTGCTTGTTTATTTGTAGCTGAGCTGGTTCAGCATTAGGAATCACCAAGCCTTGCTTTATGACTTCAAAGAAAACCAAGTGATGCGACGTTCATTCCGGTGGAAACAATCCCTCTTTCTCATAATTGGGTGGAAGGAGTTCCACTCCGGTATCTCTTTCTAAGTTTAGAGGTACTGCCGGTAGGAGAGCCGCCTAGGCCTGGTGCTAAGCCTAGTTTCAATCAGGCTGCCTCTCTCTGCCGTGGAAACCCACTGGGTGACCCTTGGGCAAGTCACACTTTCTCAGCCTCAGAGGAAGCCAAAGGCAAACCCCCTCTGAACAAACCTTGTCAAGAAAATCCTTAAACAGGGTCGCCATGAGTCGGAAAGGACTTGAATGCCCACAACAACAAATCAACTAAAGGACAGCTATTGAATCAGTGGAGATTAAGTAAGTGCTCGCTTGACCTCTCAGCAATTGATTCAAGAGCCCCATTCTAGTGGGGAGCAGCAACTGGATTTAGGTCTTAGTTTGTACCTGACTGAAAACAGAAAAGGGTTAAACACACCCTCACTCAAGACCAGGTGGCTCCAGGATCACCAAGAACAATCGTAATCATCATCACCATCATTTTTACTCCATTTTGCAACTGCCATCTTTTCGAGAGAGATGATAATGATTATCAGGAGGAGGAGAAGGTGTAAAATATCACAATCTATTCATTATTCTGCCTAAAATTCTGCTCTGTAGCAAAGTGCTCTGGAAATTGGGGAGTTTCGCAGTTCGTGAAAGGAACCATCAGAATCTACCGTACTAAGAAGGGATGGGAAGGAATCCTTTTTTAAGAGAGTGAGTTCCAATCTCACGGGCCCCTGAGGAGTACTGAGGCCCCACCTCCAAGATCATGGACCAGGATCACGATCACCAAGACTTCTGTGTAGTTGAGCCCCTGAGGAACTACCGGTTAGAAGTGTGGTAGTTTATTTATAGCCATTTGCTTAATACGCTTTTATACATTTTCCCCTTTCCTTGATTTACAAACTGTATGCTTTACACGATTTTATAGTATTTCATGTATGTCATTTTCTTCATGGTAGCCACATTGTAACTTGTTTTAATTGGTATTACAATATTATTATTATTATTATTTTTATTATTTTTATTATTTTTATTATTATTATTATTATTATTATTATTATTATTATTATTATTATTATTCACTGATTCTGTGTTTTTACTATTTTGTTCTGCTGTTTTGTAAAAGCGCACAGGCAAGTATACAAAATTCGTAACGACTCTCTTGTCAGTATCGAACCCTCCTGCCTTAAAATCAGTTCTGGGGGCCTTGCCTAGGGGAAGACCGTAGGACTGCCAAGTAAATCCACATAGATGTAGGGGGACATGATGCATCTACTTTTGGGGATCCTAGTCCATGGGGGAATTGTAAGAAAAGAAATACAATAATTAAGTCAAGCCTGTGTTCCGAGTAAAGCAACAAACTGTGCAGTGGTATAGGAGGTGCTCGAGTTCAGTTTGAGATGGTGGACTCATGCGATGAAGAATAAAACCCAAATCAGCGCACACCTGCTTTTTTTAAGGAGGAAGGAAGGGAGAGAGGGAGGGAGTCAATACCTTTCTTGGCTCTTTCCCCCATCCTAGTCTCGAAAAACCATAGGGTAAATAATTTATTAACACGAAAAGGGTAAAACTCCTCTAAGAGAAACAGGATTGGTTCTGGCAATACAAGTCCAAACGTGAGAGGACAGATGATTATGATCTCCATTTCTTCCCCTCTCCACCCTCATCATACAATAATGTGTTGCAGTGAGGACTTACTGTGACTGCTGGGGTTGCGGGGGGGCCGTTGAAGGCTCCAGAGAGCAGAAGAGGCGCCCATCCGCGGCGGGAGAAGGCAGGGCGGTCTGGCCGCGGATCCTCAGGCAGCGCTGGAGGTAGGAAGACCCTGATGAAGCGCTCCGTCCCCTTTCGCTCCAGTCGGGGCGGCCCTCTGCAGACACGGCTGTCCTCCGACGCAGGATGGAGACCTTGGGAAACGGGATGCCGTCCTTTCCACGTTCTATCGGTCGTAGTCTCAGAAGATTTAAAGAGCAGTTATTCCGAAGCTGCGGGAATTGGAGGTGGGGGGAGGCTCGGAAAGAGAAGATCAGGACAATTGATTTCACCATTCGTGTGCAACTTTGGAAAAGTCGTGCCAGAAACAACCACGTTCGCTTGGGAAACGTTTAACCTACAAAGGAAAGTCTTTGTGAGGGGAAAACTGGGCCCACCCACTTAACCCGAAATAGAGAGCTGTATCCACCTTTGGTCCCAAGTACCTGGAATGGAACCTCTCCGTGTTTTTTGTTTTCCTTTTTCTTTTTAGGTTCACAGTAGGAAAGAAAAGCTTTGTTTGGCACATAAAGGGGAAAACACCCCAAATTCACAAGATAAACTCTAGGTTTCCCCAAGAATGCGTGTTGGGGCACAGGCACCCCAAATCGAGTTTATCCCACACACTTCTGTATGTTGCTCCGTTGTGGACAACGGGTTGGTAGTCATTTCTCACGCGGAGTACAAACTTGGAATTTCTACTGGCCAACTACTCCAGCCGTAAATCCATTTGATAGCCCCGGCTAGAGAGGGCCCAAGAACTCAATGGAGAGCGCATAAGGGTTGCTGTAGAGACATCCACGCAAGAGGTTTATTTAGTTGGGACTAACTGTTGGATTTAGGTGCCAGCATCGGTGTTGCTACCGAGGAGGGAAATGAAGACATTACTCCACAAATAAGAATTCTACCCTCCAAAGGAAAATTTCCTTCAGTCCCTAAATTTCTAGCATTTTAGAGAGTGAGTTATTGAAAATGATTCTTACTTTTTTTCTGTTTCCTTTCTCTGGGTGGTTTTGCCTGCCGCTGCCTAAACTGTGTGTTCCTAAAGGTTTTGCTGAAGTTGTAGGTTGGCTTAGAGGAGCGGTGTTTTGGGTCAATTTACAAATTAAAGTGCGCCTTCTGTTACTATTCTTTGTTCTATCAAAGGGGCCTAAACTAACCCTTTGGAAATACTTGTTGTCGTTTTTTAACAAAACTTCAAAGTCAATAAGAATACTGTTCTGGGGTCGGGAAGACAACAATCTAACGAAAAGGATGGATTTTCAATGCCTTAAAGCGTAACACGTTTTACTTGGCCCAGGAGTGGAGACCACGAAAGCTTATGCCAAATAAACCTGCCTGGCCTTTAAGATGTCCTCTAGTCTCTGTTCTTGTTGTACTAACCGGGGCTACCTCGCCTCACCCCGCCCCCTAAAAGTGAAGGCATCTCAGGACTCTTCAAAAAGAGGATATAACAGATCTGTCGATTGTGAGGCACCGTGTGTGGCATCGGTCAAAGCCCGACCTGCATACATAAGGGCTTCATTACCGTTCCCAATAGATAACGTTTGGTTAAGTCCATCGCTAGATTAAAACGCCACATAATAGCCTCATAAACGAAGCCGTTGCTTTTTGTGTGGTCCTCCTGGGGCCAGTGATTGAAACATTAGCTCTTCCTTGGACAGGCAGCTCCCTCCTAATTCAGCCTTCCTAGTCATTCGGCTCTCAGACCTACGGGGGGACATGGGGGCGAGCGGGGGGAGAGAAACAAGAAAATAAAAGATGGGTTAATGAATCCACACTTTGTAGTTCGGAGAGAAAAGGGAAGAAGGAGGAAGATGAGGAGGGAGGGAGGGAAGGGGGAGACGGTTTGACACCGTCCCACCCTTTGGCTTGTTCGGGCCGGACGGCCTAGCCGTGGGGGCTTGATCCCTGCCCAGAGCCCTTTGCTGTGCCTTCAAAGCACAAGGGGACCCCGGGCTCCATTTGCATGCCAGTGGGGCGCCCCTGTTGAAGGAAGCGGCTCGCCGACCCATCAAAGGCGCCTCGGCCTTTGTTCGCAGCAGCACCTGCTCGGGCCAGCCCAGCCCGACGGCCTCCAGCGAGCTCCGCCGCCCTTCTTCGCGGTGGGGCCAGGCCACAGGATCCTGCACGCCGGAAGAGAACGGCGGCGCGGAAGGAAAGCGAGCCCGGCGAAGGCCAGGCGCAACGAACCTTCCCAGAGGGGTAGCTGCGGGCGGCCCAGGTGCCGTCGGGGATTCAACAAGCGCTGGGCGCCGCTTCCCGCCCACGAGGCTCTCAGAGGAAAGGCCTCGGTTTAGATTCCACACCAGCAGCAGATGAGAAAGCTGTAGATTTAACTCGAGAGACGGGAAGCAGAGTTTCTTCCCACGGACCTTTGCAACACGATTGGCCTTTTAAGAAAACCAAAGGGGGTGGGGGTGGGGAGCATCACGCACGCACAGCCTCAGCGACCATATTGAGCCCAGATCGCTACATTTTGCGCTTCCTCGCCTCCCTCCCCCGCGTCTCACTGCTCTGCTGTTCCCGATGTCAAGAAACAAACCGACTCGCAAACTCACCCGCCAGCAAACCTGGAGTTGCAAGGACTTTCATCGACGCGCAATCTTCCAGAGGTGAGGCGGGCGGAGGGGAGCAGGGTTGAGAGTATTGTGGTATCCCGCGTTTCTCCGAAAATGGCAGAGTACCTGCCCACACAGAGACACATCTGGACCCTTAAAGCGGCCGTCGTAAAATAGGCGACACTGAGGGCGAGGTTGCCTTTGCAATAAGTTGCATTGGTTTCCGTCGCATCCCACTTTCAAAGGAGCATCCCTATTTGGAAAGCAGCGTCACGGAAGTGAACGGAACTTGTTTAACTTCCAGGTAAACTCGCTTAGGCCTGGCACGTTAAACTGTCAGGAAAATGATTCGTATCACCTAATTCCTGGGAGTAGGGGAGTCATTCCAAGTTGGAGATCTCGAGCTGATTTTTTTAAACCACACCTCCATAACCTGGAAATCACTCGCCTTGAAATCAGTGCGATTAACACGTTGGGTGATCGCCTTAGAGTTGAGGCGTCCCTTTCATGATTTCCTGGTCGGCACCTGCTCCTTCTGGCTAGAGAACCACGTTTTTTCACAAGAGTATTTTAAACGTGGCTCATCTCAGGAGTTTTGACTATTAAAATTCGAAAGAATTTTCATCTTTAGGGGGCTTGCCAAATATACTGTTGCATTTCTCTGAGGTTACAATAACCTTATCAGTTGAAAAAAAAAGTAACTGATACCATCTATTTCTATTTTTAAAAGAACAACACCAGAATACGATAAACATTCATAAAATTACGTATATAATGAAGTACCCCGCTTTTTCCTAACTTTCGGCAGAAGAACATAGTTGAAATATTGTGTTCATTTCCATGAAAGGAAAAATATAACCTACTCTTCAAGGTTTCTGGAAAATCGAAGTCTCCACACTTATTCCACTATCACTGTGGCTGGATCCCCACAATTATTTCACTATCACTTGTGGCTTTAGTGTTCCTAGAATCATCAGCCCTGTTTTGCAAACTGGTAACTAGAAAAGTGAAATACAGATTCATAAAACTGAATAGAATCTCCACCACTCTCTATCAATTAAACAATATTTTCCAGATTTTTTTTTTTTGAACGTGGCACCTGGGTCCTAACCGCATTCTCTGGAAAAAAGAAATTCTTAGTATTTGAACTGGAACTTATTTCACAAGTAATAATGAATAGGCCTGATGCCGGCCTGAGTATCGGCAACTCTGGTTTTGATCAGTACTCTGGCACAGTTTAAAAAGATCCCCAGCTTTAAAACTGAGGAATAATTTCAAAGCTGTTTCCCCGTCCTTCACATATTTAAAAGCAAGTATTAGATACCTGACCGCAGTCTAACATAACTTGCTTCCTATTTTACACAATCTTTTCTATTTCATTATACATAGAGAATATGCGTCTCGATTTCTACGGCGCGTACCTTGTAAGGCAACCAACTAGTCGCAACATCTCGGGAAAAAAGCCAACAACAACCCTAAAAACACAGAGGAACCAACGTGCCTCACGTGTTGCCTTTGTGGAACACACGGACAAAGTGATGCTGTCGTAATTTCAGTAACTCTCTGAAATCGTCAAAATAATCTACATTTATTTCATTCAAATACAAAAGGTTGCATTCATAAAAGAAGACCATAGTCTGCAAAGGTTGAAATTACTCCTTACTGGAAAAGTTAATTTTGTTTTCTTTGGTTAACCTTCACTCTGGTTTGATTTTCTGTTTAATTATGAGGACTTGGAAAATCATATTTTCACCATTTGGTACATAGCAATTCACCTAACAGAATCCACGAGGGAAGGAAGCTTAAATACCGCTCAAAATGTAAGCCGATCACATTTAACTAGAGAGCCAGTCTGGTTGATACCTTTTGAACTTCCCAGTAAGTACTTTCAAGATGTCAATGATACTCTGTATTTACAGAGGTACAATAAGCCCTCATATTTAGGGTGCCAGTCCCACTAAATGCTATGGGGACAAATGCAGTTTTGATTCTTGTCTTTTTTTTTTTTTTAAGTTAGATTGTAGACAATTCCGTGGCCTTTCCGAGAAAGCATTTTTGTAGTTTCTTCTTGATAACATTCATCTACCTCCATATCAAAGCTAGCCAGAATAAGACTAATAAGGCAAATATTAAACGCCCTATGGGGAAAACACTAACGATCTGAAGGCCTTAAGCCAATAGTGGCGTTTATTTTGTTGAAAATTAATTGTTTTATTTTGGAAAATGTGTAAAAAAAGTTGTTTTTTACAATTAGAATGGTACAATAATACTTGCAAATAATCATAAACAATATTCCTCGTAAAGAATATGTATAAAGTACAAAACAAAAAGGGGAAAAAATCCATAAACCTATTATGATACAAAAACACAGGTTAAAATAAAAACTGATAATCTCGACTTTCTTCTGTGTAAACATGTTAATCTTTTCGTATACAAAAGGACGCTAAGTCAAGTGAGCTGCAAGGAAAGAAGGCGTCCTTCGGCCGTTCTCTCTCACGATCTTCTTTTCTGTTTGTTTTTCCCCTTCCCATGGGATCATTATTGTCTAGGTCTGTGGGATGTAGTCTGTCGTTATTTTAATCCCTGGATCGCGGGAATCTTTGCACTGGGAAGTGGCGCTCCGGAGGATTTTTAAAAAATAAAAACGGGCGGCCTCTCTTCTTAAGGGAAAGGACTACCTCTCTCTGCCCTTCGTCTGTCTGTCTATAAGCAGCGTGTTAGAACTGGCTTTCCATCAATACAGGTGCCGAAGCCGGGAGGGCGCAAACAAATCAACAAGACAAAGTGTGTGTGTGTCCAAGTCAAGGTCTCTTCGCATCCGTCCAAATCGAAAACCGAAAACAAAGTGGGCGGGTGGCTGGGGAGGTGGGGAGAAAGCCGAGAGAGAAACCGAGAGAGAGAGGGAGACAGACAGACAGAGAGCAATCCTACCTTGGGCAAGAAGACAGATTAACAATTGGAAATCCTAGTAGTAAAGTTTTCGACGTTGGCCAAGGCGGTCCCTTGGGGGAGGGTCCCTAAAGAAGCGGCGGCCGCCACCGCCGCCGCCGCCGCCGCCGGACCCGGAGAAGCCACGAGGGAAGGCGGCGAGGAGGAGGACGCCATCAGGGAGCGGGCCAGGGCCGGCAGCACCGCCGACTGGGAGGCGCAGCTGTCGCCCGCGGAGCCCCCGCCTCCGGCCGCCGCCCCGGGGCTCAGGCCGCCCCCGATGATGCTCTCGATGGAGAAGGGGGACCTGGCCAGGGCCGAGCTGGGCTTGCCGACGTGCAAGGAGGCGGCCAGCGAGGCCGGGCCGAGCTGGGCCGGGTACGCGAAGGCCGTAGTCCTGCTGGCCAGGTCGGCCGCCGCCGCCACTGCTGGGGCCGGGAGGAGGGGAGGCGGGGCCGCCCGAAGGACTGGCCCCGCGGCGGCGGCGGCTGTGGCTGCGGCCGGGGGCGGCGGCTGCCGGCCGGGGGGCTGGAAGGCGAAGAGGGCCGCGTGGGGGTGGTAGGGCTGGAGCTGGAGGCCGTAGCCGCAGCTGTAGGGCCCGTAGGCGTAGGGGGGCGGCGGGGGCTGGGGCGCGGCGGGCGGCGGCGGCGGCGGGGGCTGGTGGGCGGCGGCGGCTTGGAGGAAGGCGGCGGCGGCGGCGGCGGCGGGGGGCTCGAGTCCGCGGAGGAGGAGGTGGTCGGGCGCCTGGAGCTGCTGCCGCTTGAAGCGCTTCCTGCGCCGGAGGAAGGAGCCGTTGTCGAACATGTCGGCCGACTCCGGGTCCAGGGTCCAGTAGTTGCCCTTGCCCGGGTTGCCCGGCTCGCGGGGGATCTTGACGAAGCAGTCGTTGAGCGAGAGGTTGTGGCGGATGGAGTTCTGCCAGGCGGGGAACTTCTCCCGGTAGTAGGGGAAGCGGGCGCTGATGAACTCGCAGATCTCGCTCAGCGTCAGCCGCTTCTTGGGGCTCTGCAGGATGGCCATGGTGATGAGCGCGATGTAGGAGTAGGGCGGCTTCACCAGGCTGTTCTTGCCGCCCCCGCCGCCCCCGCCCGCCCTGAAGGGGCCCTGCTGCGGCGAGGCCGAGCACGACGACGAGGACGAGGAGGAGGAGGAGGAGGGCGAGCCGGCCCCCGGGGAACCTCCTGGGGCGCGCCCCCCGGGGGAGCGGGGCGAGCAGAGGTCCTCGTCCTCTTCTTCCTCCTCTTCCTCCTCCTCCTCCTCATAGGGCCGCCGGGGGAGAGGCTGGCCGTCCGCCTCCTCCTCCTCCTCGTCCTCGTCCTCCTCCTCGTCGTCTCCCTCCCCGACCACATCGATGTCCGTCTCTTCGGCCAGCACCGAGGCGGCATCGGACATCTCCGCGCTCAGAGTCATCGCTTGACAGAGCCGCGCATAAGCGGAGGCGCGAGGGGGGCGCGGCGGCTCCGGGCGCCCGGCAGGAGGGGGGTCGCGACCGGTGTGAAAGGGCGGCGGCGCTGGGAAGACCGCGCCCGCTCCTCTGCTGCTGCTCCTTCTTCTCCTCCTTCCCCTTCGCCGCCTTCTTTCCGCTCACCTCACCGCGCAGCCCGGCGGACGCCCCCTTTCCCGGCGTCAGGACCGAGCCGCCGTCCCCGCGGAGGCGGCAGCCGCTTCGCCGGCCTGGAAGCGCCCCTCTCCGGCCGGGCTCTGCCGCTTCTGCTTCCTTGGCCCCTCCTCGGGAGGCGCGCCCGGAGAAGTTGGTTTCTCTCCGCCGCTGCCCTCAGACATGAATGGAGGCCGGACTCGGGGGGGGGGAGGGCGGAGGGGAGGGGAGGCGGGGGCCCGGCGGGCGAGGAGGGCGAGGGGCAGGGAGGGGGCGCCGCCTCCGCCTCCGCCGGGTGGGCGTGCGAGGGGAGAGAGGCGGCGGCGGCGGCGGCGTCTGGCGAGAGCGCTCGGCGCGGCTGGCGCGGAGTCCGAAAGGGGGCGGCCTTTTCTTCCTCTCGTGGTGCCCTCCCGCGAGCGGAGGAGGACGAGAGGGGCCATCACATGGCTCGCAACGTCACCGGGCCACGACAGGGCGAGCGGTGGGGGGGGGGTGAAGGACAGGGAAACACACACACACACACGACATTCCTGGAAAAAGCCCCGCGTGCGAGCCGGCAGGCGGCGGAGGGGGGGCGTGGAGGGAAAGCAGACTAAGGCCATTTCTGCACTAGACTGTTATAGCACTATGATTCCACTTTCAACGCCCTATGGGATCCTGGGGTCTGCCTCAAAGGCCCCTCCCTAAATGCAAACCCCAGGATTCCATAGGACGTTGAAAGCAGAATCATAGCACTATAACAGGCTAGTGCGACAATGGCCTAAATAAGTAAAGGCTCCCCCCCCCAAGCACGCACAATCCTGGGCCGGTGAATAGCCCCATTGTGAAGCGAAAGGGGGCGAGTGGGAGCACCAAGTCCTCGCTCCCCCCTTCGGGTCCTTCTCTCCTCCTCCCGCGCCCCTGCCCGGATGGTGGCCACGGCGCCCCCTTTCTCTGTCAGCCTCCCTCCCTGCCCGACCCCCGCCGGGCTCCTTTCGGCTTGAATTATGTCGTTTGGACGGCCGAGGGGGGGTGTTCCGGTGGCGCGGGCGCCCGTGAGCTTGCGCGGGTAGTGTAAGGGGCGCGAGGTCGTGGAAAAACACCCGCGGAGCGCGCCCAGCCCCCCTCCAATCCCCCGAGGTTGCCCAGCACGGAAGCGCCCGTGACCCCTCTCGCGCGCTCTCGGAGCGGGTCTCGGAGCTGGGCAAGCAGAAAGAAAGGAGGCCGGGGGAGCCGGGAGCGCGCGGATGGAAGCCCCCGCCGTCGGGGGGACGGGAGCCTTTCCTTCTCGGGGGGACGCGGGGGCGGGAGAGGGCGAGCTCGGGAACGGGGCATGAAAACCTGCGAGGGACCTGGGAGAAAATCGGAGCGGGGGAGAAAAGCCGAACAGCTCGGCCTGAGCCTGAATTTTCAGCAGGGGAAGGGGGAACGGATCGCTCATAATAATTTCAGTTGAGGGCGGCGAGGAAAGACTGAATCTCCCGGGAAAGCGGACAAGTCACCTTTGCGCAAGATTTTAGTGCGGGAACGAAGTCCACTGGGGGTGGGGGGAGCGACCCCTGACGAAAACAGAAAACAAATTTAAAAGTTTTCTGGCATTCCCCAGAAGAGATCGCGGCTTACACGTGTCCGTGGGGGCTGGAGGCGGCTTCTTAGGAAATTCTCCCCTGGGTAGGAACTTTTCCGAGTTCCCTCGTTGGTGGGAAGGAAGCGCAGAAGGGGACGATTATCTGGAGAGCTCTCTTGCACCACCAACACGACTTTCCTTGCTTTCCTGGCGACCCGAGCAGGAGAATGTCCTAAAATGACTGAACGGGGATTTTTTTTTTTACTGTACAAATTATAGGCACAAAGAAAGAAAAATTCGTCTTCCCCCAGTTCCAAGGCGTTATATTATTATAATTATAATCATAATCGTCATCGTGTTGCAATAATTATAAGTTGCACTAGTATTATAAGTGCTATTATTATTTTATTAATATTAGTATTGTTATTATATTATCATAATAAACCCGGAGTGTGTGCCCTTCGAAATTCCTGTATATATCGAAACGGAGGCAAAAGAAAGTCTATGACTCTCCACCTCTCAGGAGATCCGCACTCTGATTTTAGCAGTGCAATCCTATCCAATGGGACTCACTCCCAGGAAAGTGAGTATTTAACGTAGAACCCCGCTGCATTTCCTTGGAAACGGCAGGGGAACTGAGAGGAATCCGGCTGGGTGTGTTGGGGGTGCGTGCCTTTGTCTTTTCTCAGAGGAAAGGCAAGTAAACTAACAGCTCCTACACGGACAACAGAAACGCACTACCTGAACTCATGTTCTTCTGTGCCTTCAGGTCGTTTGCAACTCACAATGGTCCTATCACGAGGGTTTCTTGGCAAGATTTGTTGGGAGAGGGGTTTGCTATGCCTTCCTCAGAGGCTGAGAGAGTGTGACCTGTCCAAGGTCACCCAATGGGTTTCCATGGCCAAGCGGGGATTGGAAACCCGGTCTTCAGAATCATAGTCCAACGCTCAGACCCGGCTGGCCCTGAACTCTTGTTGTTGTATACCTTCAAGTCGCTTCCGATTTACCACGAGCCTAAGGCTAACGTATCACAGAGGGCGGGGGGTTCTGGCAAAGTTGAGAGTGTGTGATACACCCAAGGTCACCCAGTGGGTTTCCATGGCCAAGGGAGGAAATGGACCCTGGTCTCCAGGATCGTAGCTTAATGCTGAAACCACGAGGCCACGCTGCCTCTCCCTGAACGTTTACCCCTGAATAAACCTGGGGACAGTCTGGCTGATTACCCAGCAGCTCAATCCGAAGCAGCCGAATCCAGAATCCTAACTGCACCAACCATATTACTGTCAACACTGTTCATCAGCCTCATAGCAATAGTCAGGGATTAATTTAAAAACCCTTTTCTGTTTCCTATTCCCCCATTTCACTGATAATTTCGCACAGGAGGGGCATAAATTTGTAAACGAGGGTAGAGGTTTATTCAGGCAGCTTAAACAACAAAAAGGAAGAAAGATACAAAGATTTAAAGCTAAATAGATAAAATTATGAGCTATATTGTAAACAGGGCTTTATATGCAAGAATCCCTTGTATATTCCTCTTTCATTTTAATGGGCCTACTCTAGGTAGGAGTAAGGTTGGGTTTAGCCCTGTATTTGTTACTTCAGGGAAATATCTCTATTCACAGCCCTCATTCAGCCACATTTTCCGGCAGATCCTAAACAGAACTTTAGGAATTGGGAAATATTTAGCAAAGCATATACCAGCGGAACCATCCGCACATTACCACTTCTTTCGCGATAATCAAGGATCTCTAGTGTAAAATTTAACGCCTTGATCTTAGGTCCGCAGTGGGAAACTAATATCCCACAATCTTCTTTCTTTGATTCATTGAATAACGCTTTCCTGTAAAAGGGTGGAAGGTTTGGCAAGGCAGAGATCTGAAATCGTTTCAGTAACGGGATTTTATTTTGCTATTAATGGGCTTAGAAGCAGGATGTTGACTGGGGTATTAACATGAAGCCGATACACGTATATTCAGGGAGGTAAGGTGGACCCAGATTTAGCGGAAGCCGCTCTCAGATACGTTTGCATTGGTTTGGAGCGATAAGTTCTAGTGCCCACGTACCCGGGTGTACTTCCCATTGAACGCAACACTCCTTACTTCTGAGTAGATATGCCTACAGTGTTAGTTCCGGTGATTTCATCAGGTCTCTAGCAGGTTTCTCTAGGTCAGGCTTGCAAAATAAGAGACTTAACAGATCTCATAAAAGCGAATGGCGAAAGTTCCACGAATTTTAACCGATCGAGTCTACTTTCATTTCATATTTCTCATCTCTCTCCCCCACCAAAGTTAAGTATCAGCTAGCACGAAAAAATTTCAGGCAAGAAACTACTCTCTCGCACGAAAGAAAAGGAGGGAAAACGCTAATAATTTATAGGAAATGGAATGATTCCAAGGAGGAGGAATTTATTAGGTCTTATTTACAGTTTTACAAATCTAATAACAGGAAAAAAAGAAGTGTTTTTTCCCCCTCCAGTGTTCTGGATGATCCTTATTTAACTTTCAACCATATTTTCAGACTCGCTGGATGTTTCGGTTGGAACTAGGTTACCAGTGGGACCGTTTCCTCTTTTTAAATGTCTTTATTTAGAAGTAAAAATTAACGCAACAGAAGAATTTATCTAGATGGAAGAATTTCCAGAGAAGCATCCGTGGTGAGTTTGTTCCAATAAAAACAATCCGAACAGTCTTGTGGCACCTCTTTGACGGGGAAATACATATATTATGCCATAAGCTTTCCTGGGTTCTGATCCATCAAAGCTTATGCCAAAATAAACATACGAGGTTACAAACCTGTGTACACTTGCCTGGGAGTAACCTCCACTGAGCACAGTGGGACTTACTTCTGAGTAAGCGTATATAGGCTTGCACTGTATACATTTCTTAAGGTGCTGCAAGTGTTTCTGCCCGGAAGAGAGAGAAACGTCGTGTTTCACGCTCTCACGGAGGTCGCCTTCGTGGAATTTAAAGGACCCTGAACGTGAGCGGGAAGTTTGCATATATTGGAGGGTGGGAGCGTTGAGGTTAAGTTCCACGGTCAAGGGGCACCGAATGAGGCATTCATTCCAACATTTCCAAATGCTGGGATTTACAACCAAATAAGTGTACTTAGCAACCTTAAAAAAAACGGAGAACAGAGTTTTAGGTTTTGAGAGAGGTGGTAGGCTATTACAGAGTTACTCTGTGCATCAGTGTAGGGAAAGGAAAGGCTTCTTGTGGCATCTATGAGGCTAACCAATTTATTTCGGCGTGCCCTTTCCTCTGCAATTCAGGAAAGCTCACGCTGGAAAAAAAAAAGGTTAGTCTCAAAAAGGTCACAAGACACCTTTCCCCCGATCTTTTTTTTTATATGGAAATGTAAAAGAGTCCCCAAGGATATTGTTGCAGCAAAAACAATCAGGAGCTCAGTGGCATCTTAAAAGACTGATTTATTAGAACACCGATTTCTGTGCGCTTTCTCGGACGCATGGGGCGTTAGCCAGAATTTCAAGTATGCTCGCGTGTGTGTAGCAGACGAGGTTGTGTGGCTGCAATGGTAGACTGCGAGGTCCGAAGAAAAGGAAAAGCACAAAATACCGGCAGTGACTTCATTACCGCTGGCGAGGCGGACAGCAGACAACAGAATCATCTTGGAAACCGACCGCATTCGGTTTATTTAAATAGGTATATTCATACAGGGTAGCCCTGAGGCATCGTAGAGTTACAGTTTATATACTACTGGATATACTCTAAACGTCGTCCGTAACCACACCGCTGGCAAGGGATTCACCAGCCGCCACTAACCGAACAATGAATGGTACTCGAAATGAATGGAATAGATGCTTAAGCAGACGAGTTGATTGGTTCGATTTCTTCTCTCTAGGAGAAATTACACTGATCCTATCTCAAGACACAGTGTGTGTTTGTTGGGGTGTGTGTGTAGGGAGCCCCAGTTTTTCAACCGCCGGGCTGGACATAACTTTTTGGAAAGTTTAGTTAGACCTCTGCCCTCCTTTCCAGCCCAGTTGGTCAAGTAGCTTCCACTAAAGGGCGAAGTAATGCTCAAAGTCACCAACCCAGAGCCAAGTCGAGCTGGGAGTCGTTGTGTATGCTAGTAACAATGACACCATCCTGGATGTAGAGCGAGGGGCTCCTCGCCTCCCCGGCCCGGGACTGAAGCGAGTGGAATCTCCACGCTCTTGGATCATGGTTGTGGGGAGATTCTGGGAATTGTAGTCCAAAAGGGACTTCCCCCAACTTTTCGGGTCGGTCTGGCTGGGGAGCTGTAGTTCAAAAGGTGATTTTATCCAGACTAATCTTGGCTCTATTCCTCTACTGGAGGCATTTTGGGAGTTTGCAATTAAAAAAAAAAGACATTTCCAGTATTCTGGGAAATATATAAGGGAACTTTTTCGACCTCTGCTACTGACTACGTCCCACGGGTCAGCCACTGGCCCTTCGACTGATTGGGACTGGCCGGGGGGGGGGCTTTGGCGTCCACCTTCCTGGCCTCTTGGCCGGAGACCTCTCCCTCCCCGGCCTTTGGGCTGAGACTCTCAGGGCAGGCAAAGCCAGGAGCAAACCTTGCCAGGCGCGACCCGAGGGGGCTCCCCAGTGAGAAAAGGGCGAAGCCTGAGAGGCCGAACGACTGACTCGCCAGACACTTCCCCCTCAATTCCCGCAGATCCTTCCCTTTCCTTCGCTTTCTCTCCCCAGGAGCTTTGCAGCTGGAGAAGGTCCTGGGTAGAGGAATGACGCCATCTAGTGGCGAGGACTCCGAAGGGAGAGCCTGCGGGTCCCTCTGCTGCCCACGACAGCGGAGGGACCCGCAGGGTCTCCCTTAGGGGTCCTCGCCACTAGATGGCGTCATTCCTCTACCCAGGACCTCCAGGATAGGGCAGGGGGAAGCCTCTCCCCCCCCCCGATGGTGCACCTCCCCCTGCCCGCCAGGAAAGCCAGAAGAAAAAGCAACCAAGGCCATTTCCGCACTAGCCTGTTATAGCGCGATGATTCCACTTTCAACATCCTCTGGAATCCTGGGGTTTGCAGTTTCGGGGGGGGGCCAGCAAACCCCAGGATTCCAGAGGATGTTGAAAATGGAATCATCGCGCTATAACAGGCTAGTGCGGAAATGGTCCAACTTAGTAGCTTCTCCAGATGAACACAGGCGAAAACGATCTTTTCATGACATTCCCCGACTTTCAAGCTTAACTTCAGCCTCTTGTATTTCTACTGAGGCACTGGAAGGTCGCCCGGAGCCCTCTGAGACCCTCCAGCTTTGGAAATCGATGTGGAGTTTCTCCAGAGTTTGGAAAGTTATTGTCCCGAAGTAACTAGTTCCCTAACAAGTCACAATGTTTTAAAAACCTCCGTTCCTGTCCTTCTTCTAGGCGGTGGGGGCTAAATAGTCGCGTTACTTGTTCCCCTTATTTTCTGTTACTATTTCGGGGAGAGGTATTAGGATTGTTCGGAGAAAAACGAAACACTTGAAATGCCCTCCAAAGTAACGCGTAAAATATCTAGGTACTATTACTCGTTACATAATACAGTAATTTTACACTTGCTTGCTGCATCTCTTTAAAAAGGCAACTAGTTGCAAAAAGAAATGGGGGCGGGGGGAGAAAAGCGTCACTTATAACTAGTTACTTTCCAATTCTGCTCTCAGATTATGCCTAGTTATGCCTGTTTCCATCCACTGCTCTCATCACTAAAGCTAGTGTCCATATGTATATTTTATATATTGCATATATATATATATATGTATAGGACATATATTTCTCACCCAAGCTCAGGGCTGACCTAAGAGGTTTTGGTGCCCGAACCAAGGGGGAACATAGTGCTTTTTCCGGTTTGGGGATGTCATCCAAAGGCAGTCACTGGACAGTCATACAGTCAATTATCGTTGCATTTTTAATATTCGAATGAGAGGGAAACAGAAGCCTGGAGAGTCTTCTGGATCCCATGCAAAAAGAAATTTCCCTGGCTTTGCGGATAAGGAAGGAGGGCTTTACTTGCGCTGGCCCTGGGGCGGGGCGGGGGGCGGAATCTTGTTTTGCGGCTCAGCTTCAGGCGGCAAAATCTCTTGGGCATATCCTGCCTCCGTTCTTAAATTGCAGCGGCAACCCTTAAAAGCGAAGCAACGTAGACAGAGTAGATTCGGAAGGGCTGATGTGTCCGCTTTCCCCGAGCCTCATCCAAAGTAGTTCCTTCTCCCCCGCCTCCCCAAATGCTCGCGCCCCTCCGGTGCGTCTGTCTGTCATGCAGACGCTAATCCGGAGCGTAGCGGGGCTTCTCCGCTTGGCCCTTCCAGGGACGCGGCCTGCGATGCATGCCAAGAAAGAGGAGCGAAGGATTAGGCGGGGGAGAAAACACAACTGGAGGTGGAAAGACCTCGCCCCCGAAACAGGCGAGCCCTCTGGGGGAGGAGGAAAATCATCCCTCCTCCCCACTGACTTTGCTTCTAGTTTGTCCAATGGAAACAATGTAGACTTCGGAGAAAAGGTGGGTGGTTTGTGTGTGTAAATCAGGGGTGTCCAACTCAATTTCATCTTGGGCCGCATCAGCATTATGGTTAACTCAAAGGGCGGATTGTATCTGTAAGACTACTTGTTTATCATATTAAATAATTGCCTCTGCATTGGATCATTATTGATTTTAAGCTCTGAAACTGGAAGTCTAGGAAAAATAATGGCAAACAGACATTAAAGTGTACAACTATTGTACAATTTATTGAAAAATGACTTTTGAAAACAGAACATTATTTTTTTAACCATCAGACAAATATTGCCAAGCACTTGTTACCCTGTAAGAGGTAGGTCACCTGTGCAGAGATCATTGATCTTTATACTAAGACATTTATTCACATGTAAGATTCGGCATGTTCACAATCAATATGCACCCTGTAGAGCTTACTGTACAGTTATCTACATGTAATGGAGGGAACAGGGAGCTGCTGCCTGCAATTCTTTTGCCCAAACAAGGGCATTCCTATACCTGGAAAGACAGGTGAGAAAATATTGTAATCCATACACTGCTACTGTATAGCTTCAGTGTCTTTTGAATTGTCAGTAAATGGATTGCAAAAGAAGAAAATATGCAAAAATCAGTAAAAGTTATCTACCAGAAAGAAGTCTGGGTTTGTAGAGGACTACGCTCACTAGAAAAAACAGTAGTGCTGCTTAAACTATTAAAAATATAAGTAGTCCAGTTGTATGCATATTATTTTTAAAAATATTGCCCCTATCCAAAATATGAAATTTTGAAAATTAAATACAAATGGTAGCAAAAGAAAAAAAAGTGCTGGCAACAATTTATTTGAAAAGAAAAGAAGAAAAGAGCAAAGGAAACAAAACTGTACACTGTAATTTAAGGTAGATCTGAAAACAAAAACAAAACCAGGTTATCTATCTAGTGAACTAGATTCAGACCATTATGATAATAATTAAGGATTATCCTCCTTAAAACAAGCAATTTTCCACTAGTGAGCAATTAAGGGTTGTTATTTTACGCTACACAGCCCTTGTCTGGAATATTCCTATAGGCTTCAACTCTGGCCTCAAACCAGCTACTGAATGAATGCTGAGTGACAATATCTGGCTGCATTTCTTGACTCTGCAGTCTTCTCCAGTTAGTGGTTTTCATTCCCTCCTGCTTGGTTCCTTCAGGTGTCTGATTCTTGCCCAGAATTACCTCACAGAAAGTTCTCCTTAGACTCTCCCATGGCAGCTTCTCAGGACCAAAAACAGTTGTACTCCAACAATCCTTAAGAGGCTACAGTTCACATGCCTGTTGTTATTGCTGCTGTGTGCCTTCAAGTCAGTTGGTGACCCTATGGTGACCCTATGATGGGGTTTTCTGCACCTGAGAGTGTGTGACATGTCCAAGGTCACCCAGTGGGTTTCCATGGCTGAGTGGGGAACTGAACCCTGGTCTCCAAGGCCGTAGTCCAATGTTCAAACCACTACACCATGCTTCATCAAATGAATAAAAACCATTTCACACAACAGCTCTATCATTAGGCAGCCTGAGACAATTGTCTCAGTCTCAGGCATCAGTTGGTGATAGAAAGGATGGTGGTGATGGTGGTAAGACTAGAGAGGCACCTTGTCCTGTATGGCAGCAAAACCTCCTGGGCTCTGATTGGTCTATCTCAATAGTTTCCTTTGTCCATAGTGAGTACTGAGGTAAGGGGGCAGTCCTTCCAGAAGACCATTTATGGTTCAGAGCTTTAAAAAGTTACTGATGGCTGGCTGGGGGACTGCAGGAAATGCCATCCAAAGAAGTAAAATTTCCAAGTTCTGTTCTTGCCCTTGGAAAATGTCTTGACCATTGGGTTTAATTATTGTTATCAGAATTTTAAACTACAGATGACAAGGGCTTTAAATTAGGTACTATCGAGATTTCTGTTAATATTATGAAACTTTCTCAGGGGAATAGCAAAGGGGTCTACATCAGGAATTGTAATGATTTCTGTTAATATTATGAAACATTCTCAGGGGAATGACAAAGGGTTCTAAATTAGGAACTGTCATGAGTTTCTGTTAATATTATGAAACACTCTCAGGAAAACAACAAACAATTGCGAGTGTGTGTAATCTGTGTTGCAGTGTGTGTATTGCAAAGCATGGAAATGAGGGGTGAGGTAGGATTCATCTCCTAAAATGTCCCATTGGCTGTGCTAGCCTGGGGATTCTTGGAACAGTAGTCCAAAAAAGATAACTTTTTCAAAGTTCTGGTATTGCATTCTTTCCTCTTGCAGTCCCTTTAATGACTGCTGGAGACAGGATTATAGGGGCTTGACACTAGAGCGCTTGTAGGCCCCTTTACTAAACTTGTTAACTATAATGGGGTTAGCAAGAGCATTGACCTCCTACACATTTCTTACTTCAGTTTAACATTTTAAAAAAGAGCTTTTGCTGAAGACTCTACACACAGACTTTTCTATCCAGATCTGTACAAAATGGGAAGACTTGCCCATTGTGAGGGAATAGGAAGTGGCTCAGTAGGCAAGCTAAAAGAAGAGCGAGTTCCCACTGAAGTCAAAGGCAAAACCTCCATTGTCTTTTCCTGGCCCAGGACTGCACCCTTGTTCCCACCTGGAGTGGGGAAAGGGTTTTTCTGTTTTAGAGAAACTCCTTCCCACTGCTTAATCTTGTGTGCATTATGGCCTCCTTTGTGTTTAGTTCTGTCTCCCCATGCAGATTGTATGTGAAATGAAACTAAAGGCTGGGAATCCCCCTCTGGAGGTCAGGTAAGTGGCTAACTGGAAGATTGGAGCCCACCTTTTAAACACACTTTCTGAGTACACTTGTCTGTGTGCCCCTTTTCAGTAAACTTAGGGAAATACTGGGTGAGATCCCACAGCCAGAAATGCTCCAGTGAAAGAGAGTTTATGATGCATGGATGTTTCTTAAAGTGAAATATTGAAGGCACAGTTGCAAACCATTCCAGTGAGAAAGAAAAATAGATGTCTTAGGAAACCAGGGTGGATGTACAAAGAACTTTCAGATTTCTTTAGATTTAAAAGAGATATGTACAGGAAATGGAAGACAGGGAAAATCACCAAACAGGAATATAAATGAATAGATAGTATTTGTAGGGGGAAAGTCCAAAAAGCTACAGCTCAGAATAAGCTCAGGCTCACTAGAGAGGTTTGAAATAATAAAAATTGGGGGTACATGTGGCTATGTTCAGAGCAAGAGATGATTACACATATCATCTCAGAGCCACTTTCTCTAATCTTGAGACTTCCTGGAGAACAGGAAAGGTCTCAGCAGACAGACTGAGGGCAAATGTTGTCCTCATCTTTTAATAGGGCAAAAAAGAGAACCTGAGCAATTACTGACCAGTCAGCTTGATGTTGATATCAAGAAAGCTTCTAGAACAGATCACTAAACTGTCAACTTAGTGCACACTTAGAAAGGAATGCTGCAACTACTAGGGCCAGCACAGATCTCTCAAAAACAAGTCATGCCAAAATAATCTTCTCTGTCTCTATAAAAGAGAGACAGAGAAGATTATTTTGGCATGACTTAAGAGTTATAAGCGTGGTAGAATAGAGGAGTGCTATGGATGTAGTATATCTTGATTTCAATAAGGCTTTTTACAAGATCCCCCAGGATATTCTTGCAGACAAGCTGGTGAACTGTGGGCTAAACAATCCTACTGCTTGGGAATTTGTAACTGGTAGACTGACCAAACTCAGAAAGTACTCATCAATGGTTGCTCTTCATCCTTGAGACAAGTGGCTAGTGAGTTGCCCCCCAGGGCCTGTGTTCTTCAGTATCTTTATAAATGACTTAGATGATGGAGTAGAAAGCAGATAACATTAGAAGAGGTAGCAAATATGCCAGAGGACATCAAAATGACCATGACAGATTGGTGAGCTAGGCTAAAACTAACAACATGAATTTAAACAGGAATAAGGACTATCACAGTCCTGGTCCAAGTGGCATCTGCTGGGCACACTCTGGACTTCATTTTCTCTGCTGAATGAGAGATGGCAATATGGGGGTAGAAAAAGTGTTTATAGTTCTGTTGTTATGGACAGATTACTGCTTGGGGGAGCTTACACTTGCTGGGACTCAAACCTCTGCAGGAGTTGGGAACTTTTTAAGATGGTCTGCCCCAGGAGGCTTATGGAACTGCATAGATTCCTGATGGCTCTTGAGGAATTTCCTGCTGCCTTGGTAGGTCAGTATGACCTCTGGAATGGGGAAATGGCCAGGATGGTGAACATAATTGCTCCTGAGTGTCCCCTCTCACCAAGTGGAGCCAAACTTTCTCCCTGGTTTTCCAGGGAGCTGATGGCAATAAAACAAGTGAGAAGGTGACTAGAGCAATGCAGAAAACTTAAAGTGGAGCCAATGGGACACTAGAGCTCATCTGAGGGCCTATTCTGCAACAATGTAGCAAACAAACACAATTTCTTCTCTCCCTTTATCACATCTGCAAAGAGCTGGCCAGCAGAGCTGTTGTGAGTGGTCAGGGATCTTATACACACATGACCAAGAGAGGAAAATCAAGACCACTTAACAGCCCACTGTAAACAACTTGCTTGGCACTTTGCAGATATAATTGCCCAGATCCACTCAACTTGGATGCTATAACTGATATAGATCCAGTGGATGGAACTTTACCCTCCTGCCTATCCAGTGACAATAGATAGTTTTCAATTTGTGCAATCTGCGGATGGGGACAGGATTCTTGGAGAGGTCAGAGTCACCACATATATGTTAGATCCTTGCCTTTCTGGCTCATTAAAAAGCTGCTGGTGGTGGAGGACTGGCTCAATGGGCAGAGAAAGTTGTTAATTCCTCATACTTCAAGGCAGAGTTCCAGCTTGCTTGAAAGAGGCAGTTATAAAACCATTATTTAAAAGCCCTCCCTGCATCCCACCATTTTAGATAATCATCAGCCAGTCTTTATCGTTCCATTTTTAGGCAAGGTCCTGGAATGTGGGGTGGCCTTCCAGCTCCAGGGCTTTCTGGATGAGACAGATTACCTAAATCAATTTTAATGTGGCTTCAGGCCAAGCTATGGGTCAGGAACCACTTTGGTCACCTTGGTGGATGACTTACACTGGAAACTAGATGGGGATGTATATCCCTGTTGGTTCTGATGTATTTCTTGGCAGCTTTCTATACCATTGACCATGATATACTTCTGGGCCACCTTGCAAGGATGGGACTTGGAGGCACTGTTTGACAGCATTGCTTCTTGGAGAAGTGAACCTAGAAGGTGGTGCTGAGGAACTCCTGCTTGACCCCTTGGCTGTTGCTCTATGGGCTCCCTCAGGGCTTAGTTTTGTCCCTCATGCTATTTAAAATATGAATGAAACTCTGGGAGAGATTTTCTGCAGTTTTGGGGTTCAGTGGCATCAGTATGTAGATGACACAAAACTCCATTATTGCCATCTACCACAAGCCAAGGAAGCCATTTTGGTTCTAAACCAGTAGCTGTCATCAGTAATGATGAAGGTGAACAAATTGAAACTAAAACCAGACAACCACAGATGAGGGAATTCAGGGATTCAGCCTGTGCTGGAAGACACAGCTCTGCAGCTTGGATGTGTTCCTTGATTCAACTTGAGCCTGGAAGCTCAGGTTTCAGCAGCAGCAGCAGTGGCTAGGAATGCATTTGCACAATTAAAGCTTTTGTGCCAGCTGTGTCTGTTCCTTGAGATGTCTGATCTGGCCACTGTAACTCATGTCTTAGTTACATCCTGGTTGGGATACTGTAATGTGCTGCACATGGAGCTGCCCTTGAAGAATGTTCAGAAACTTCAACTGGTTTGAAGAGCTGTAGCCAGATTGCTAACTGGAGCTGGCTAGAGGGAGCACACAACTCTCTCATTGCAACTGTTCCATTGGCTGCCGGTCCATTTCTGAACAAAATTCAAATTTCTAGTTTTGACCTATAAAGAGTTATACAGCTCAGGTTTGGGTTATCTGAAGGACCATATTCTTCCAGCATGGTGAGTGGTTTGAGTGTTGTACAACCTTGGAGACCAGGATTTTATTCCCTGCTTGCCCTTGGAAACCCATTAGGTGACACTAGATGGGTCACACACACAGAGCCCCCCAAATACCCCATGATAGGGTTGCCTTTGGGTCACCATAAGTCAGAAACAACTTGAAGGCACACAACAAAAACTTCTTCCTTATGGATTTCCCCGTGCTTTGAGATCTGCTGTGGAGGCCCTTCTCTCTGTCCCACTCCACTGGTACCTCTAGTGGGAACATGGGAGAGGGCCTTCATAGTGGCTGCCACAAGGATCTGGAATTCCTTTCCCAGAGAAGTTAGACTGGCATTCTCCTTACTGTTTATTCACAGACAAATAAAAAACTTTTCTGCTTTGACGGGCATTTGATGATTAAAAGGTATAAGGTATGTCCTACATAAACAATGTGCTGCATTTTTCTACTTGTTGTGCTGGTATGTGTGTGTGTGTGAGTGTGTGTGTGTATAGATAGACAGATAGAATGGTTTACATTTTAACTGGCTTTAAATTCTCTGATCATTTGATCATTTTTTAACTTCTTTACATTATGAATTTTTAACTATGTGTTTTTCAAATCTACTGTAAGAGAGCCAGTGTGGTACAGTGATTTGGACTTTGGACTACAACCATGGAGACCAGGGTTTGATTCTCTGCATGGCCACAGAAATTCACTGGGTGACTTTGGGTGCATCACACACTCTCAGATCCAGAAAACCCCATGATAGGCTAGCCTTAGGGTTGCTGTAAGTAAGAAATGACTTGAAGGCACACCACAACAACAAGTCTCTTTGAGTCCCAAACTGAGATAAAGTCAGGATAACAACTACAATAACAACAAAGTTACTACATCTAGGCAGAAAAAATGAAATGCACAAATATCAGATGGGTGATGATTAGCTTGAAATCAGTACATGTGAGAAAGATCTAGGGGTGTTAGGAGACCACAAGCAAACATGACTCAACAGTATGATATGACAGCCAAAAGAGTCAATATAGTTATAGGCAGTATAAACAGAAGTGTAGCATCCAGACCAAGGGAAGTAGTACTGCCTGTTACTCCACTGGAAAAACCCTATCCCAGGGTCTACAATTTTGATATTAAACATGATTCTGTGTGCCTGAGAGGTCGCCCGGATGAGCATGTAGGCAGTCACGGTCGAACGACTAAAAACCAGGTCAGGCCAGTAAAATCCCCAGTCACGTAGCCCCAGGAGACCTCAAGGTGTGTAAGCCCACAATAAACAATGGGTCCTCAGCCCCAAGAAGCCGAGTTGAGAAGATTAGTGTGTTTGCCCCAAGTTGAGCAAATATGCTATCAAGCGAGGACGATTTACACAAAGTCACACCACAACCAAATGCAGCCGAAGATCCTGAGACTTTGGCAACACCTTGTAATCCCATCACGCAAAGGAAGTTACCACTGTGGAGCTTCATTCTCGCTGCAACACCCATTGTTCTCCCTGGGAAAGGATTAATCCTCCAGGTACTTTTCCCCTTACAAATAGTCCCGGTTCTTGCGCGTTTCTTTGGATCGCTCCCGGTCATCCCAGCAGACTGTTGCTGTGTCCATTGAGTAATCCCCTCAGCCTGCTCTGTGCTGAGCCCCACTTCTCCACTGTTTTTCCCAGACCAAGGACTTCAGGAAAAGGTGCAGTATTTGCCCAGCTACAACCCCTTCAATATTCCCCTATCCAGTTTCCTCTCTTTTGCTTCTTAATAGGTCTTGAGTGAGTGTGTGAGTGATTGCGTTGGTGCATGAGACTTTCATTCAATAAAATCATTTATTAGACATTTTCGTTTGGTTTTTGGCTTGGCCTGACCCCGTAAAAACTGGGTAAAAAAACCCTGCTAGGTTGCCCTGCCTCTCGCATTCCTATCACTCGTGCTCTGGGTGTTTGCATGTGCACAGTGGATAACCAAAGAATTCTTTCCCCCCAGTGTTGGCCCACAGTTTGTCTATTAGGTAGTAGACCAAAACACCCCAACCTCAGCTGTATTTCTGTCAGAAACTTGGGTTGGGGAAGAGCTGGCAGACACTAGTTCTCTATATAGCTGCAGCCCCAGTCCTTGGAGCTCAGCAAACAGAAGCTTGGCTAACAGGCAGCAGGGCCAATAGGCATTTTGTGTGGATGTACTGGAAGAGACAACGTAAGCTGAGCTTGTGTCTGTTGGATTAAACCTCCTCAGCCTCAGAAGAGTCTTTTGGGAGAATTTGTTAAGACTGTTGTGTCTGTTGGGTTAAGGCTGGTTGTTTCTTTGAGCTAAGTGAAGGCTTGATTGTGTGCTCCTTAGTGTTCAATTGTCTTTTGTTTGTAGGCCCAGATTCTCTACTTAAGCACATGATCTCAGGGGAGCTGGGCATCTGCTCAGAGGAAATGAGTCAGAAACTTGGTTGCGGGAAGAGCTAGTAACCACCAGCTGTCTATATAACTGCAGCTCCAGCCCCTGGAGCTTGGTGAACAGGGGTGTTGAGGGGAAGGTCCAGAGATCTGTTCTCATGCCTACTTAAGAGTGCCAAATATGAATAGTGAGGGAGCTGCTGCAGTCACCTGCAACAGCTGTGGTATATTTAGGTTCTTACTGGACAATGAGTGTTGCTTCACATGCAGCAAGTGTTAAGTTGGTTGCCCTGTTGGAAGAGAACATCCAGCATCCTGAGGCCCATGTATCTGTTCTTCAGCATATTAGGGAGCATGAGATATTCTTAGACAGAGCAGACTGTCCTGGATGAGGAACACACAGGGGGCGTCTCCAAGGAGGAGGTCTGTTCCCACACACAGGAGGCAGACATTTGGAGGAATGTGACACACAGAAGCAGAAGGACCAAGGATCAATTTGTGAGTTTGGAGCTACAGACTTCATTTGAAGCTCTTTCTCTTCCTAGTGATGATGACCAACAGGAAAAAAATATCAGCAGTGTCAGCTGTCAGGGAACAGGCAGGTGACTTTGGAAGATTCAGCACATGGAATGGCTCCTGCCAATCCCCACAGGAGACATGGGATAGTAGGGGACTGTGGACCTCATAGGATGTCTCGAGAAGCAGGCTGTTTCCCTGGGGCTAAAATCCATGATGCAACACAGAGGCTGACATGATCACTGACTGAGCATCCTTCTTTTTGGTCCACACGGGAACCAATGACATTGCAAGGTGTAGCCTTCGGGATCTCACAAGGGATTATGAGGCTCTGGGTGGGAAGCTGAAACCTTGAGGCACAGGTCAACCTTTTGTCTCTCCTCCCAGTTAAAAGACATGGCCCAGGAAGACGGTGCGGCTGGGAACAATTTGGCTTCTTGAACCATGGTCTGTAATTTCATGAAGATGGGCTTCAGTCAAGTGATGAGTTGCTCTTCATAGCCACGTTTTCCTTAAGAGTCTCACAAATCTGATCAGGAGAGCTTTAAACTGAATTATGGGTGGGGGAGACAGTTTTCTTAAGAGCACGAGTTCATCAATTATTGGCCGTTTCCGCACGAGCCTGTTATAGCGCGATGATTCCACTTTCAACCTCCTCTGGAAACCTGGGGTTTGCAGTTTCGGGAGGGGCCGGCCGGCCCCTCCCGAAACTGCAAACCCCAGGATTCCAGAGGAGGTTGAAAGTGGAATCATCGCGCTATAACAGGCTCGTGCGGAAATGGCCAATGTTGGGGTTCATTAGGACTCCAAACACATAGAGAACTGCCTGAGTAGTACAAGAACCCAGCAGTGGGATTTAAAAAAACCTTAAATAAGCAGCAACCAGAGACGATCCCGATCATTCTAGCACTCGAGTCACCTGACTAGCTGCGGTTAGGCAGACGGAGGCCATTTCCGCACTAGACTCTTACAGCGTTATTATTCCTTTGAGGCCCGTCCTTAGCCTGCAAACCCCAGGATTCCATAGGATGTTGGAAGTGGAATAATAGCGGTATAACAATCTAGTGCAGAAATGGCCTGAGTGTCACCAAGAGGCAGTGGGCCTCTAGTTATTTTTTATTATTATTCTTATTACTACTGCTGGTGGAAGAGATGAAGAAAAGGACACACTCAAAACGCGGAACTGGCTGCCTTTCTCCTCATAGCTGCGTAGGAGGCGCCACATCTACGTACTTTCGGAAGGCGGGGCAAGGACTCAGCAGCTCCCACCCGGACCCCGTGAGGGAGGGACCGAGCTACAGGACCGCGCATGCGCATGCCTTACGTCGGCTCTCGTCACCGCGCCGCCGCTGCCTGTTTTCCTTTCCGGCCGCCATCTTGTTTCCTTCCGCGTGTGCCCACCAGGCTCTGCGCCTCTCTCCGCGGACTTCCCGCTTTTCGCCCTGACCAGACGGGACCGCTTCCTCCCGAGAAGGTATAAAGAGACTCCGCTGGGAGGAGGGGGAACAGTATCGCCGGCGGTAGCGGAGTTATTTGCCCGCCAGAATCCGTTGCGGGCCTGTGAGTCCGGAAGAAGCCACGGGCCTCGGTTTGGAGGGGGAGCCCCGGCGCCGGCGTCTGGGCTGCGGCCGAGCGGCTCCGGCTGCCCTCGTTTTCTGTTTCCGAGCCCCCGGCCCCTCAAGGACGCGGCCTGTGGGCTTCTCCTTCGGGCCTGGCGTAGATAAAAAGCCGGCGCTTGTGGGTCTCCCCTCAGTCCTCGTGGGAGGGAGGAGGTTGCTTTTCCGACTGTAAAGGTGCGCCTCAGGCCGGGATAGGCCTGACTGCGTTGAAGGTTCGGCTCCTGCAGTATCCGCCCCCCCCCCGCCGCAGGCCGAAGGGGAAAGGCCGGGCGTTTGGGGAAGCCGCCACGGTATCTTCGTAATCGTCTCCCTTCTGTCTTTCCGCAGATGAAAGAAACCATCATGAATCAAGAAAAATTAGCTAAGCTTCAAGCACAAGTGCGCATTGGTGGCAAGGTAAGGCTGTGCCTCTTTCCATTCCTTGCTTTTCTGTTTTTTGTCTCTGGCCATTTCCACACTAGCCTGTTATAGCGCGATGATTCCGCTTTCAACCTCCTCTGGAATCCTGGGGTTTGCGGTTTCGGGAGGGGCCGGCCGGCCCCTCCCGAAACCGCAAACCCCAGGATTCCAGAGGAGGTTGAAAGCGGAATCATCGCGCTATAACAGGCTAGTGTGGAAATGGCCTCTGTTTCTTTTCCTAGTTACCAATTCGTGCGTCATCACTTCATAGAATCCTCTCCTTTTTTCCCTTGGTTACAGCGCAGTTGTTCATAAACTATTTTTCTCTTTTTCTATAAAAAAAATTAATTCGGTATTTACTCACAATTGACAGTGGGGGGAGGTAGAAAATGAAATACGTGGTATAATATTTCCACATTCTAAGCCTCTCCGTGCTCACCCACCAAAGAAGTGTATTTAGGATTGCAACTTTTAGAGGGTGTTTGGATAAATTAGGTACCGTATTGTAATGAGGAATAGTTTTAAACTTGTGTTTTTCTGATTTAGGAACCCTGGTACACTGAAAAGTTACAGCAGTATGATTCTATTGTAGCAGCATTCTCTAAAATCCTGGGATTTGTAGTTTGATGGGGCAGCAGAGATCTCTGGCTGAGAATTCTCAATAATAATAGTAGTAATAATAATAATAATAATAAAATTTATTTCTATCCTACCTCTCCCAGTGGATCGAGGCGGCATTACAAAAATATACAAACACATTAAAACATTAAAATGTACCCCATCCTCCCCACCCACCAACCCTTCTATCCCCCTAGAACACATTAATTATTAAAACAAATTAGAAACAAAATTAGAACAAAGAGATTCCCCTTCCCTTTAAACTGAAAGTCCCAGGATTTCATAGAATACAGCTAGGGCAGTTAAAGTGCAGCCATAGTATTGTAGCTGTAGTGTGAAAGGTCCCAAATCTTAAAAACAGCCCTGAAATGAACTAGGATTTTGGACCAGCTTCATTTTTCAATTTAAATAACCTCATAGCAGGATTGTGAGAATAAACAAAGGTGGTGGGAAAAAACTATTTTCCTTATGTTGGAGAAAGTGTGGATAAAGTGAGAAATAAAATTGTATTCATTTATGTGATTTATGTGTTGCTTTTGTGCTAATGTGGTTCTCTGTTTTATTGACTT
Organism: Ctenosaura bakeri; assembly: GCA_948474755.1. Lineage (NCBI taxonomy): Eukaryota > Metazoa > Chordata > Lepidosauria > Squamata > Iguanidae > Ctenosaura > Ctenosaura bakeri. Next base: position 89,934 of record CAOLHI010001114.1, on the reverse strand, counting down.
GAGAGAGAGTAGATCCAGTTGAACTAAGTGGGAGTTAACTATGATCAAACAGAAGATGTCGGGGTTAAAAAAAATGGTCTGTGTGCCAAAAGATGTCTCATCGTCATGATTTGTTTGTAACAATGTAGGCAGAGTTCCTAATGTGTAGGTTGCATCAGAAGCTTCTCTCTAATCCAGGTGGAGCCAGTGGAATTTCAGGTCCCAGTGTAAAAAAAAAAAAAAAGCCTTACAACTGGAATGTATGGGTTTCATCATGTAAATTATTTCAGTGAGGCTGCTATTGGTTTAAATTAAACCAATTTTGCTTTTGGAACTAAAACTATTGCTGCTGTCTTAAGATACATTTTGTGGGATTTGTTTGCTTCAGTTCATTAAAACTGCATAATTATTATAATTTCTGTCATAAACATGAAAGACTATTAACCTGTAGTAGAAATAATCTTGCTGAAATTTTGCCCCTTTTTAAAAATGTGGTACTTAGTCTGGGCTTGAACTAGTAGAATTATTACACAACAACCAGTGCTGTCATTACAGTCAAATATGCAGAGACAAATGCTTGCTTCTAAGGGGTGTTGCTTCCATGAAGAATTACTTTCCTAGGGATAGTAACTTGTTATGATTCAGATTGGCATATTCAGCTGTGTAGAAGCAGGGATGGCCAAATGAAGCCCATGGCTTCCCCTAGGATCAAAAAATTTGAGAGGTCTTTTTTCAACCCAAAAGTAAACTGGCTTCTGGGATTGACCCAGGGAGTCTAAAAGCATGGTGAAAATGCTTCCCACCCCTAGAGGGCATTTGGGGCAAACAAACTGGGTTGGTTGGTTTTTGCAGCATGTGCTGTTTGTGTGTATATGCCCCCCAAGGACTCTTAGGGGACTAATGCAGTCCCTAGCCTCCCACAATTGCCCACCCTGGTAAAGAACAGTCAGCATCACTTTGTACCAGACCAGGTTAAAATTTTCATACTGGTACTTTGTTTAGGGTGGTAGATTGGTTTAAGGTTGCCTTTCTTGTTTTTATGTGAAAACTTTGAATGGACCTAGATTGTACTTTTTAAATGTTTTGCTCAGTTTTGAACTATTGTGGCTCTTATTCTTCCAATTTCTGTGATATCCTCGTCTCTTGATCTTTTCTTTAACTGTCAACAAGCTCTTACAAAAGGCTTATTCTCCATTTCTTGTAGTTGTGGACTGTGTTATGTGAGTCAGGCTGTCGGTAGTGAAAGATATGGAGAGAATGACAGTGAAAATGCTTAACTGCTTCTCTTCTCTGTGCAGAATATTTGCCCCTGAAATTCCACACAATCTTTTATGAAAAGTGATTTATTTAGATTTAATTCCATTTAAATTAATTTGTGTAAAGTTGTCTAAAGTGTAAATACTTAATATGAAATCATTGATAAATCCACAGAAACATTACTGTTCTTTATAACCTACTTTATTGAATTAACTACCTAAATAATGCTGTGTTGGTCATTTATGTCATGTTGATTTGGAGAAGGAAGATACTTACAGTTTAAAAGTTGCTCTGCTTTCCCCTGGGAAATTGATTCTTGCTTCCCAATGCCAAACCAATCGAGTATTTTCTTACAGTTCTGTCTTCGGCCCATCTCTCTTCTTGATAAGATAGCAAGATATGTCGCACAGTGGATGGGTTGGATTGGGATTATTACCATTCAGTTAGAGGCAAGGATATGATTGGGTTTTTTAGATTGGGGGAATGTTAAAAATAATTTATATACTTTGGCAGTTTAAAAACTTTGTTCTTTATCTTTAGGGTACTGCCCGTAGAAAGAAGAAGGTGGTTCACAGAACTGCTACAGCAGATGACAAGAAGCTTCAGTTTTCCTTAAAGAAGCTGGGAGTAAATAACATCTCTGGTATTGAGGAGGTAACATCTATATTGTTTTTTTTTCTCCTGAAAAATGCTCATTTAAGTAACTGAGCTTAAGCACAAATCTAATGTCAAAGTAAAGTTCATGACAGCCCATTAGTCTGATTATTCAGATTGTCTTGTCTTTCTTGTTTTTCAGGTAAACATGTTTACCAATCAGGGCACTGTCATCCACTTCAACAACCCTAAGGTTCAGGCTTCTCTAGCTGCTAACACTTTCACAATCACAGGGCATGCTGAAACAAAGCAGCTGACCGAAATGCTTCCTAGCATCTTAAACCAGCTTGGTGCTGATAGCCTGACGAGCTTGAGGAGACTAGCAGAAGCTCTACCCAAACAACGTAAGTAGGATCATAACTGAGAATTAATATGGTTGCACCTTTCAAAGGAGGGTGGGCAAAATGTGGGCTGCATGTGACCCCCTCTCATACTGTTTTTGTGTTCCTCTCAAGGGATCCAAGGCTATTCCCTAAAATCTAGGGGCAAGAAATGGCCAGTAGTGTCTGCAAGGATTAGTGTTACTGACCATTTCTCCACATTTTTGGTTTTTTGCTCCCTTTCAAGATAGGAAGAAACTGGAGCATGATGTGCAGGTGCATTGCCTCTTCAGGGTTAAAAAAAAAATGTGGAGGGCCCAAAATTTTTGGAAAATGTGGTAGAATGACCCCTAGCATCTCCCCAGGCTTGAGAGGATACTATTGTACATTTGGAGGTAAAAAGCTGTCCCAGATAGGATTGGAGTCAGCAGTGGTGGGGGAGTGCAGTCTTGGGTTCACTCATAGGTTCAACCCTTGGCAACTGTTCACTACTACTTTAACACTTAGTTCCCTAATGTTAATACATGCAGTGCAGTAGGTCCCTTATATTCATAGGGGATTATGTTCCTGGACTTACTGTGGATAACAGCAAACACCATTGTTTTGTTTGCCTCCACCTTCTCGGCAACCGCTTTGCTTTTTCCCTCTGGCTGGGCAAGTATGCCAAGGACCTGATTGTTGGCTTCTGTGGAGTTAAGCTCAGCAAGCAGTCATGACAGTGGGCCGCTCCATCCCAGAAGAGCTGGAGTTGATGGTGGGTGGCCAAGGCCTTCCAAGACAAAGGCTTCCACAGACACTTGGCCAAGTATGCGGCTGAGCTGGCTGAGCTGGGCCAGTGGCTGTTTATAAGATCGAGGTGGTGGTGCTGGAGTATTTTTGGAGTGGAAAGGCTGTCTGGATGGTTGACAAGAACAAGAATGGCAGAGTCAGGAGTTCACCCTTCACCACTGCCTGGACTCTGAACAAAATGAGTACAACTGAAAGAGGCATGGATGCGGAGTGACAAGCACATTGCCTTTGGTTTGCTGTGTGAGCAGGGGGAGGTGATGCTGAGACTGGAAAGGAAAAAGGGCAGTAATGAGGTGTGCGGGGAGACAGTAGAAAACCAAGGGGACAAGATGGCAGAAAGGAAGCAGCGGCAGCCATCTCAACACTTGCCAAAGGGCCGGTCAAGAGGAAAGAAGAGTGGATAGGTGTGTGCAAGTGCAGGAGGATGGGAGATGAACAGAAATAGAGGCAAGGGAGACAAGAGTGGAAACTGTCTTGAGACTTTAGGAGGACAGGAATTGTGAAGATAATGGCCGAGGAAAGAAAAAGAAGGAAAAGAGGACTGTGGGGGCAAAGAGGGAAAAGCAACAGAATTGATCAGTGAAGCAAGGTGTGGGGAACCAGTGGAAGAGGCAGTGCTTTGTCAAAGGAAGAATTTCTCAGAAAGGCATGGGGAGAGAGGGGCTTCTGGGCAGACAGTGACTGAAGTGTCCAGGGACTGGTTTTCCTCTCCCAAGAGGGCAAGAGGAGGCAGACGCAAAGGAAGAAACAGAGGTGTAGGCCATGCCTTCCAGGAAACCACACATTGTGATAACAGCACCCTCCTCTGTAGCCTCCAAATACATAGAGGTGCCTAAGGGGACACAGCCAGTATGCTCATTCAAGGTAAAGCCACTGCAGAACATCTGAGGCTTGCTTCCTCCATCTGAAGCCTGTCTGGGTGCTGCAGACAAGTCAGCAGCAGCAGCTGGTGCCAGCCTGTCTCAACATCTGCAGCAATGCAGATAAGTGAAATTGCATATATCAGTCACATGGATATGGGGGACCTATTCTATAAGACATTTTGGTTTGAGATTTCAGTTTCCATATGCATAGTGTTAGTTTTAGGCCTTGTAACTTTTACTTGATACACAGATTAGGTTGTGTGATTCAGACTTGTCATTATTATGATAGGTGGAAACTTCTTTTCAGCCCAAGGGCCTGCAAATTGGATTCTTCTTGGGAAAATTTGTCTTAACTCAATTTTTATATATTTCTGATTATAGCTGTGGATGGCAAAGCACCTCTTGCTACTGGAGAAGAAGATGATGATGAAGTTCCAGGTAAGAACAGTTTACTGTACTGCTTTTGTTTGTTATAAGTAGTATGAACAAGTATATCTGTTCAGAAGCAGTTTGGGGCTAGAAGAGACTGAACAAGCTGACACTTGAGATGGGAGTTGCTATGGAGATTAGATAGACCAAGCTTTCAGCTTGGAGTCTTCTTCTTTCAGCCAAGTGGTGTCAGTGGCTAGGAGAGTTTTTGTCAGTTTAGGCCGATATGTCAGTTGCACCCCTCTATAAACGTGGTGTACGCTCCTTGATTACTCTGTTACCTCCAGACAAGGCTGTTGTAACATGGGGCCCTCGTCAAAGACACTTTGGAAGTCCAGGTAGTGCAGAATACAGTTGGTTTAGTGTTTGTGGAGGTTGGCCATTTAGATTACATTAGAGAAATATTGTGTGTGCTATCTTCTGATCCCAGTTTAAAGTGCTGGCCTTGATCTTGAAAGATTTTAAATGGTTTGTGACCAGGTTTTTTGAAAGACTGAGTCCATCTAAAAATGCCTGAGTCTTAAGATTTGCCAGAGGCTCTGCTTGCAGAACTGTCATCAGAATCAGATTGGTGGTCAAAAAAGTCAAGGCTTAAGGATATGAAGAAGGCAGCTTTGTTACGATACTAATAAAACAGGAAAGGTCTGCACAAGTATTGACAGTGATATTGGGATTGTTTGCCTTCAAGTCGTTTCTGACTTAAGGGGACCTTACCACCAAGTTCTCTTCGTAAGAATTATTCAGAGAGAATTTGCCTTTTTTGAGGCTGAGAAAGTGTGACTTGTCCAAGTCACCCAGTGGGATTTCATTGGCTGAGTGGGGATTTGAACCCTGGTCTCTAGGGTGGTCTCTGATACTGGGAAGAATTGAAGACACAAGTCAAAGCCTTGCTAACCATTGGGTAATGTGGCCTTTTTAGGTGCTAGCTGTCCCAAGTGCTTGCTAACCAGTTTCCTAAAACCCAATTTTTGATTTGTGGATCTGATTTTTGCCAGGTTCAGGAAAGAAAACCTGAGTTGGTCAGGCTGTGGGAGTAAGCTTTGATTAAACACAGAGCTTGTTCTGTGAGGTGTTGCTTCCCCTATCTACTAAATTGTGTGGAGTTACTTGAGGAAAGAGCTCTGTATATATAGTTGGACCATCTGTCTCTGGGTTTAATACTTAATTCCCTCTGATGAGTTTTAGTGAATCACAAACAGTCTTGTGGAATTAGTGAGTCTTCTAAATAACAGCAGTGAATTTTGCATTTTAAAATACTGATTCTTACCAAATCTTTTTTTCAGATCTTGTGGAAAATTTTGATGAAGCTTCAAAGAATGAAGCAAACTGAACTGTCACTTTAAGTTAAACTTGAAAATTATATAGAGCTGCTATTTTATATTGTGACTTTTATTTGTAACATTTTTGTACTGATCTTAAGTCTAAGATCTGTAGTATTTGGAAACTCTTACAAATTGCAGCTCTCCTCAGTTATTGCTAGTGCACGGAGCATTTAGTCGCGGCTGGGTTGGATATACACAAAATTGAAAAGTATTAAGTCAAAAATGCTAATAAAGGCTACATGTTTAGGCAAATATTTTAGTAGTATTTTGTACATGGACAAATTATTCTCTGTATAATGAATCCATTGTGCTTTGGCCTTAAGTTCTCTCCCAGACATACATAATCTGTCTATCCCAGAAGCAGTCACAAAATGTTGCTTGAAGAGTGCAGAGAGAAGCAGGCTCTCACCATATTAAAATATACTCAAAAGCCTGGAAACACCTGTAAAATTCATCTAGAAAATACTTACCTGGAAATGAATGAATGAATGTATATTTTCTTTGTAATCAGTGGAGAAATTGAAACAGATTACATGAACCATCTGTTCTGGATTTCATTTTACATTTGCCTTTGAGACGGAATTTGAGCTAAATGTCATTAACACAGTTTTGGCAGTAAACAATCATTAAGCAGAGAAATAAGGACATAGGTGTAACAGGTCAGGCTGTGCTAAATACATTTGATCTCCCAATGTTCTTTAGTAATGTAAAGGTGAAAGAGTATCTGGAAACATACATTACTAAAGAGAAAGTGTATGCAGGCCAACATATTCCATTAAGATGAAAATCAGTTTGGGAAAAAAAGCAGCAGAGGTGATTAGAATATTATATTTGCACTATGTGTGGAAAGCACATCTCCAAAAAGGTTTTTTTTAAAAAATTTAGGTCAGTTTTACCTAATCAAAACACAATGTTTCATCTCTATGGCTTGAGAGAAATTATTTTGAATTTCTGGCATCCTAGTGTATAGTACCTCTAATTCATAAAGAGGTGCACTTGAATATTTCTAAAAAGCACCAGAGAACTTAAATATGATCTTCGCCTAGTAAGATTTTGAGAATGGGGGAATTAGGCATATATATTATCACACAGCTTCCCCTTAGCTGGACAGGGAAAAACATTCCATGACTAGAATGATGCATTTTAATAAGATGCTTCTAAGCCTGTAATAAAACATGTTTACCTTCTCCCTTACATTTTTGCTTTTCACTGAACACTTCCATTTATTAGGTAATATAAATATGTAACAGGTCAGTCTTAACATCTTGGATTTGAGAAAAGATGACCTGTTAACTGCCTTAATGATTCAAAATAGTTGTCTTTGAAGGTCAGTATTTGTTTCAAGTGAACTTATTTCCAAGTAAATGCAGTTGCATCCTTAGTTCTGACCACACTGTGAAGGAAAGCTAGTTTGTTCAAACATCTTTTCTGTTACCTTTCAGTTTCATCTAAGCCAGGGCTGGGAAAGCTGTGCCCATGCAGATATTGGGTAATATTGTCGGAACTTGTGGATTTCAGAGTTCCAGAAATGCTAGTGAAAAGTTTAAAGAGTAGAAAATGGGAAAGGCTATGACAAAATGAATGTCAGCTGGAGCAACCAACTTATATATCTCAGATGACTTCAAAATCTCCAGTGCAGTAATAGAATAAGCAGTCTGGGTTTCTTTTTAAACTACAACTCCTAGAATCCTTCCACCACCATGACCTGAGTACACCTAGCCTCTCCTGCACCGAGCAAAGAGATGCAGTTGGCTACTGTGAAATGGATCTGTTCCTCTTCTAATGCCCAGTAAACCTGTAATGTTTGTGGTTTTATTTGTGTAAGAAAGCATTCTCTTACACCAGCCCAATTCATTACAATACCAATTGCACAAACACAGTGGTGCAAGTGCTGGATTGCTTTTAATACATTTTGAAGGTTTATCTTGCAGTCCACTAGAAAAATGTATGAAAAGACATAGTGCATCAGGCAGTGCATCATTCCTTTCTCGACTACAATGTACAGCATGACATTTTTATAAGTAGGATAGGTCTGGTTTTACAGATGATCAGAAATGTCAGGCAGACATTTAGAATATAACAGTGTTAAATTCGTACCAAAAAAAAAAAAAGGGGGGCGGACTAAGCAAATTTGACCTTCAGGTGCTTGATATTTGGCATCCATCTTGTCCAAGCAGGTTAGAGTGTTTCTTACACAACTATCTTGACCAAGCCACTTTTGACATATAGTGGGACAATAAACCAACATTACTGTGGAAGAGGGCCTTCTGTGGAGCAACAGGCAAGCCGCGGTTGACAACAGAACTTCAGCACTGCTAACTGCTCTATTAGCAGAACCAGTCACTGCTAAACCTGTGCAGTGCGGTACAAAAGTGCCAAAATCTCATGTTTAAGTAACCAACTAGAACTGCAACATTACTCATAAATATGGTTTGCACTCTCTTGGTAAAAACCTCCTACCACCAATGGTCTGTCTTAAGGTACCAATTAAAAAATAAAAGTCTTTATGATATTGATCAGTGCTAAAAGAAAAGTCCAAGTCTTCATATATGAAGTCTCATCCCATAAGTACAATGCCATTATTCTTTGATGTTTTGAAGGAGTGTTAATAAATGTGATTCAATAACCTGTTGAACTGAAAGGAAAAAAAAGTATTAAAATGGTGAGTTATTCTGTACTCTTAAATTATGAACCTGATTTGAAAAAAGATATATAAAGGTACAGAAAAGGTGAAAATGCAGCAAAATGGCCAGCAGAAGCCCTCCTGAGGCTTGGGATGAATATTAATCAGTTGCTTTGGGGGGAAAAATTAACCCCCCTGCCCAAAACTGACTATGGGGCAACAGTGACAGGGTCATAGACACTATGTGCTTTTATGTCAACTCTGGCTTATGGTGCCCCTGTCATACGATTCTCTTGGTAAGATTTATTCAGAAGTAGTTACTATTTCCTTTTAAGGCCGTGGGACTGCGATTTACCAACCCATGCGATTTCTGAGTGATCTCCAATACCTGGTCTTCAACCAGTGCACCATACAGAATCCCATGGGGAGCAGGGAAAACACTTCTGCATTAGAAAGAAAAGAAACATGGCATAGATAGGGCAGGCTCAGTGCCTCCCTCCCCAAGCTTTAGGGAACAAGATATGCAGCCAGCAATCCACCACAAGCGGGGGTGGGGGGAGAGGGAAGACGCACATCTTTCTCACAGGAGGAGGTTTTCAGTGGTGGGAGAGAGGTTTATATTGCAAAGTCAGTAGGAACACAGTGCTGTGTTACCCTGTTGTGGCTCTGCATGTAGCACCACCACTGTAAATGGTGGCAAACAACTGCTGTCTGGGAGCAACAGTAAAAGCTTGCTGACTCCATGGATTTCAGCAGAACTTGCTTCTAAATAAATGAACATCACAGACAAAATCTGTGGCATTTTCATGCATACCGGGAACAAAAATTAAACTATAACCTACTGATTTGCTTGCTGTGTGCCTTCAAGTCATTTCCAGCTTACGGCAACCCTAGGGCTAACCTATCATGGAGTCATCTTGGCCAGATTTGCTCAGAGGGTTTGCTGTTATCCTCTGAGGCTAAGAGAACGTGACTTGACCAAGGCCACCTAACAGGTTTCCCTGGCTAAGTGAGGATTCAGACTCTGGTCTCCAGAGTCATACATAGTGCAATGGCCACTGTGCCACACTTACTCTGAAACTTGGTGATTCATTCATTGAAAAATTTCTGAATGCTTTGAATACTCACCACTTCGATGGCCAAGGGCCACAGCCAGATCCATGGAATTATATCCAGAATCTGTCTCTATGGTTGGATCAGCACCATGCTCTAGTTAAAAAAAAATATAGAATTTTTTAATTGTTGGTTTATTAAGATCCTGCATTTTTTTTTAGTTCTCATTGACTATTACTACCTTGGTACTACTCACCTAGGAGTATCTTGACACATTTCACATGGTTCCCATGTACAGCATAGAGCAAAGGTGTGCCGCCATTCTGTAAAAATCAAGAAAATCTAAAATCTCAGAACTTGTACAGTTTACTTATTCAGATATGTTGTAAGTACACGGGGGGCACAAATTTTGCCTTGGTTCATTAACCAAATTTGTATGGTCATAACTAACCCTACCTTTTTTGAGTCTAGTGGCATTGTACAGAACAAAGGAAATAGTGCTGTGCTGAGCTAAGAAGGTGCAAGCAAATAGGCACAAACTTAATATTCTCATCAGCAAAAGTCTGACAAGAAAACTTTCTTCTAAGGAGAATTGTGGAGACAGGACTGAAAGAGATGAGCTTTTACTTTTCACAAGAAATAATATTTCTTTTGCAAAAGCACAGCTGTATGGTTTTCTTTTTTTAAACATTCATGCCTTGCTCACCGGTTTGCTAAAGACCATGAAAGGGGTAGTGTCTCCCTGTTTAGTTTCTGAAAAACACTGCAATGCAGTACTGCTGGCTCAACTGGCACAAGTAAATCCACCTCGATGGACAGTGGATTAAAAACAGAAGTTCTCTCTTGACAATGAAGTTTTTGTTAAAAGCATAGGGATCTTTGCTCTTGGTGAGCTCATTCACACCAGAAATACACTAGGATTTCCACTGAGTGCCCCAGTAACTCACATTAACTCTGAGCCAGAAGTTCCTAACCATTATTGTACTACCCATATGTTGTTGAAATACAACTCCCAGGATTTCTGACCATTGGCACTGCTGGCTGTTGCTTCTGGGAGTTGAAGTCTAACCCAAAAAAACCCCTGATGACCAAAGTTTGGCCCTCAACTCTGAGGCTTCAACCATTGAAGAAAGAAAGCAAGGATCTGAACTTTTGACCATGACCAAGCCATAAGTGTTGCCATCCTGATACTACTCCCTAGAAAAGAGGGGGCAAAACTGCAGACAAAAGGAGACAATGGTTAATCCTGCAGGTGAAAGCTTTCATGCCTGCTCTCTGGTTTGAGCAGTTGGAAGGATACAGTCACATAGAAGCACGGCAATATTTAACTGATAAAATTTTGAATAAATTTTTTTAAAAAGAAGAAAAAACAAACACCAGAAGATAGTCAAGTGTCCTACACTTGTGCCCAAAACCAAAAGGTTTTATTGCATAAAAAAGAGCAACTAAACTCAGCCTTTAAAGAGCAGGATCACTTTTGATACTTTGCCAGTTCCATGTCAATAACACTCATTATTGTTGTGTGCCTTCAAGTTGTTTCTGACTTATGGCAACTCTAATGCAAACCTATCATGGGGGTCTTCTTAGCAAGATTTGTTCTGGAGGGGTTGCCTTTGACTTCCTCTGAGGCTGAGAAAGTGTGACCCAAGGTCAACCAATGGGTTTCAACAGCTGAGCATGGATTTGAACTCTGTTTTCCACAGTAATATTCCAACCCTCAAATCACTACACCACACTGGCTCTCAATAATGCTTACTTCATTCCTTGTTTTTGTCTATGTTGCAATGTTACTGTATTTTCTATTTCTTCTTCGTGGTCTCTGTGCCTTCATACACTAGGAGCTTTAGCGCCTGCGCGGTAGCGTTCGGAAACTTCTAGAGCTTGTTCGCTTGGCGGGAACCCCTCCCCCACGCCGGTACTGCGCATGCTCCTCCCGCCGAGCAACGGTCTCTCCTCAGTTCTTTCTCGTCCGCCGCCGCGTACGGAAGGTTCTTTAGTTTGTTCCTCTCACGTCGTGCTTGGCTTGCTGTTTTTTCACGGTTTTACGGACTTTCGGACTGTCTTTGACCTCTCTTTCGGACTCCCCCTTCGGTTTTCGTCTTTTTGGATTTCGGAGTTTGGCGTTTCTTCGTCTTATGTCCGCGCTCTTTAAGAAGTGCGTGTCCTGCGGCCGCAAGGTTGCCCTCAACGACGGCCATAAGGAGTGTCTCTTCTGTTTGGGCGAGTCCCACAACATCCGGACTTGCCCAATTTGCAGGGATTTTACTCCCCAAACTCTTCGCAACCGCTCCGCGAGACTCAAATCTTATTGTTGGGAACAGTCTCTGCGGGCGATAGACGAGACCTCCACTTCCAAGATGGCCGACAAGAAGACGACCACGCCATCGACGGTATCGGCGGCTGCCGTTCCGTCCACCTCGTCGGTATCGGGCTCGGTACCGGCGAAAACGCCGATCTCGGCGTTACCGAGGATCCCGAAGCTGTCGGCGGCTGCCAAGTCAGCAAAAGGATCCTCGACGGCGAGGAAGGCTGAGGCTCCCCTTACGGAGACGCCTGCTAAAAAGCGCCCTGCTCCGGACGGAGGCAAGGGCAAGGAGAAGGAGAAGAAGAAGAAGAAGAAGGAAAAGAAGCGCTCCCCGGCTGGGGACGCTCAACCTCCTACTCCTCCTCCTACTCAGCAGCCTTCCAAAGGGCGAGGCGAGTCCGTCGACCTCTCGGAGGATGAGATCGAGGACGTTCCCCAACAGCGCCCGGACTCGCCTGTGGCAGACCCTCCAACCCTGGTGGAGGAGCGCCACCGCCCTCTTTGCCGTCGCAGGTCGGCCGACCTGCAGCAGAGAGAGCCCTCTGCTTCTCCGGAGCGGCGTTCGACCTCCTTCAGGTCCCGGTCCCGCTCTTCCGAGCGTCCGGTGGCCTCGCCGCCTCCGAGGGAGACAAGAGAGGAACAACCTCGCTCGTCTGCCTCCAGATACACCTCGGCGTCCTACGTGGCCAGGTACGCGAGGAATCTGAATGGAGAGAGCGCCCGGCCTCCTATCGGTCGCATTCGCCATCGTACCGGGATCGGTACCATCGTGGCCCGAGTCGCTGGGAGACCTTCCGGAGGTCCCGGTCACCTCGTCGACAGCGCGAATCGCGCTCGCCTAGAGGGGACGAGGCTCGGTACCGTCGACGCCGAAGCCGATCTCCGTCGGACCGCCGCTCCTTCAGCCGCTCTCCCTCCCCTCGATATCATAGGGCGAGGGAGCCTTCACCACGGTATCGGGCGATATCGCCACCTCCTAGGGTCACGGCAACGGCGACGCGCCCTACGGAGTCGGTGGTGACTGAGCGGGCTACGACGACGTCAGCCTGCCAGACTACCCCGGTCACCACCAAGAGGGTGAAGTCAGTGGTCAGCCATCCCAAGCGGGACGCTGCTGCTACCACCGCCCCGGCTGCGGAGAAGCCTAGGAAGGCAACACCTGCGGCGACTACGAAGGAGCCGGAGAGCGAGCGGCGAGAGGACTCACCGAGCTCGGAGTCGTACGACTCGAGTGCGGAGTCTGAGGTGTCTGAGGCGGCCCCCCAGGAGTCTCCTCCGTTGGGATTCGGGGACCCGATCCCAGATTCTGCTCCAGAGGACGTCCACCAGTTCTCTGCGATGCTGCTCCGCATGGCCACTACCCTCGGCCTTAAGATTGCCGATGCGGAGCCGGAGGATGACGATCCAGCCTTCTCCGTTTTCGAGGAGAAGCGACCTTCCACGGCCCCGCTGCCTCTCCTGCCCCGGGTATCCAGACTGGTGAAGGCCGCCTGGGATAGACCGGCCTCGGCTCAGCCGATACCGCAGCGGTTAGAACACCTCTACAGGGTGCAGAAGGATAACGCCGGTTATCTATTTAATCACCCTGCACCGAACTCTGTGGTCGTCGAGTCCGCGCAGACGAAGGGCTCCGGCAGGCAACACACCACTCCGCCGGACAAAAAGGGCAGGAAGTTGGACGCCTACGCAAGGAGGTTCTATTCAGCTGCCTCCTTGCAGATCAGGCTGTCCAACACTCAGGCTTGCCTCGCGGCATACCTGAAGAAAGTGCTCGATCGCCTGCAACCGGCGATGGAAGCGGTACCGGAGGACATCCGCCAAGCCTCCTCCGTGATCTTCAATGAGGCTATCTCCATCGCTCGGCACCAGATGGCCTCCTCCCGGCACGCAGTGGAGATCGCCTCCCGGGTCATGGCGGGATCCGTCGGCCTCCGCCGCCATGCTTGGCTGCGACCGGCCGACATCCAGGAGGACACCAGAAGGAGGATTGAAGATCTCCCCTTCGACGGTGAAGGCCTATTCAATTCGTCCACAGACGAAGCTTTGGACAATCTCGTCAAGGCGAGACTGACCGCAAAAAAGATCGGGCTGCAGCCGGCCACGCAGGCCCGCAGGGCCTCCACCTTCCGCCCATCCTGGCGACGATCTTCCACCTCGTCGTTCCAGCGTTCGGCCCAGTCTGGACAGTCGAGACCGTCCTCCGGCTCATCGGCCAGACGCACGATTAGGCGGCGCCCGCCTTCGTCGAAGAAGTCCTCCTCCGAGACAAAGTCTCGGTTTTGACGTGCCTGGCAGGACCCACCAATACCCACTCTTCAGCCTACCATCAGCGCTCGGAGACCGACCGACTCTCGCTCGACACCTAGCGGAGTGGCACTATGTCACTACGGACTCTTGGGTGCTTTCCATCGTCCGTCTTGGCTACGCCATCGAGTTTCTCGATATTCCTCCTCGCGGCGTTTACTACTCCACGCCGTCGAGTCCGGCCCTCCTGGAAGAGATCCAATCCCTCCTCCAGAAAGGGGTGATCGAGCAGCTCCCGCAAGAGGCCAAGACCACCGGCTTCTTCTCCAGGTACTTCACGGTACCGAAAGCCGACGGTACCCTCCGGCCAATCCTAGACCTCAGAGGGGTGAACTACTACATCCGCCCCAAAAGGTTCAAGATGGTCACGATACCGTCGATCCTACCCTTCCTACATCGAGGGGACTGGTTCGCCTCCATCGATCTCCGAGACGCATACTTCCATATCGCCATTCGCCCGCAGCACAGACGGTACCTCCGCTTCGCAGTCGACGACACCTGTTACCAGTACAAGGTGCTGCCGTTCGGACTCTCGACTGCCCCAAGGGTCTTCACCAAGTGCATGGCCCCGGTGGTATCCTACCTGCGGACGAAGGGCGCTTCCGTCTTCCCCTACCTCGACGATTGGCTGTTGGTGGCGTCCTGCAAACAGAGACTTTACCACGACGTCCACATGACGTTGTCACTCCTGACCCGCCTTGGTCTACGAGTGAATCCGAAGAAGTCCCACCTCGAGCCGGCGAGGATCTTGGACTTCATCGGGGCGACGCTCGACTCGACCTCCGCCAGGGCGTACCTTCCAGAGTCTCGAGCACGAACCTTGATCCGGGCCGCCGCTCACGCTCGTACGGCCCCGACGTTATCTGCGAGAAGCGTCCAGCAGCTCTTGGGCTACATGGCTGCGACGACCGCTGTGACATATCTCGCCAGGCTGAGAGCAAGACCTCTTCAACACTGGTTCGTCCGCACATTCGACCCCCTGCGAGACGAACAGACACTCCGACTGCAGCTGCCGGGAGACGTCCGCTCATCCCTCCGATGGTGGCAGTCGCGATGCAATCTCATGTCAGGGATGCCTTTCCAACAGCCGACACCGAAGGTGACGGTAACGACCGACGCCTCCCTGTATGGATGGGGTGCCCACTGCGGCGATCTCAGAGTCCGCGACAGATGGACCGACGACGAGACCGCTCTCCATATCAACGCGCTGGAGCTGCTCGCCGTCTGGAAAGCCCTACGGGCGTTCCGCCATGCCGTGGCGGGGCGCACGGTCCTGATTCTGACGGACAACACCACCGCCGTCTGCTACATCAACAGACAAGGTGGGACTCATTCCACGACCCTGCTCGACATCGCGCTCGACCTGTGGGAATGGTGCATTCGCCTGCACACGCATCCCGTGGCGGTTCACCTGGCCGGGCAGGAGAACACCACGGCAGACGCCCTCAGCAGGGATACCTCATCCCATCACGAATGGTCTCTCTCCGGAGAGGCGTTCAGACTGATTCGGGACCGCTGGGGCGAACCATCGATCGACCTCTTCGCGACCAGGGAAAACGCGAAGTGTCGCCGATTCTGTTCCAGAGCGGGCCACGATCGTGCCTCCATCGGGGACGCTTTCCAGTTTCCGTGGACCGGGGAACTCCTCTACGCGTTCCCGCCGTTCCCGCTGCTCGGCCGGACGATATCGAAGATCCTCGCCGACCGAGCCGACGCGATCCTGGTAGCCCCGTACTGGCCGAGGCAACATTGGTTCGCACCCCTGCTACAAGCCGCGCGAGACGACCTGCTCCGGTTGCCACCGACACCGGACCTGCTCTCCCACTCCGGCGGCCGAGTCCTCCATCCGGACCTGCCACGCCTGGCCCTCCATGCCTGGAGGATATCGCACTAGACGATCCCGTGCTCGGTACCGTCCTCGTCGCGGCCAGGAAGGAATCCACCCGTCGCAACTATCAATACAAGTGGCGACGCTTCCTGACCTTCGCTAACGAGAGGAGTGAGCCGGTATCGCCCGCGGGGCTCTCGACTGTCCTGCACTTCCTCCTGCACCTCCGGCAACAGGGCCTGGCGTTTCCATCCCTGAAGGTGTATCTCTCCGCGATCGTGGCATACCAACCGCCACGATCTGCTGCCTCGGCCTTCTTCAGGAACGATACCGTTAAGCGGTTCCTGAAAGGACTTCATCATCTCTACCCGCCGGTATCGCCGCCGCTACCGCCGTGGTCCCTCTCGCTGGTGCTCTCGCAGCTGACGAAGCCGCCCTTCGAGCCAATGGCGACCTCGGATGACAGGCTCCTGACAATGAAAACTGCCTTCCTGGTAGCGGTGACCTCAGCGAGGCGAGCGGGTGAGATCACAGCTCTTCGTTCCGATGAGCCCTTCACGGTCTTCCACAGGGACAAGGTGGTCCTGAGACCTGACATCTCGTTCCTGCCAAAGGTGGTGTCCAGTTTCCATCTCAACCAGGACATCATCCTGCCTGCCTTCTTCCCGAACCCGACGACACCGTTGGAGCGGTCCCTCCACTCCCTGGACGTGCGTCGGGCATTGGCTTTCTACAAGGACAGGACTGCTTCCTTCCGGCAGACGCCGCATCTCTTTGTTTGCTATGGGCGACGTCGGAAGGGCCTAAAAGTGTCCACCCAGCGCTTCTCCAAGTGGGTGGTGAGGACTATTGAACTGGCGTATGAGCTCGCGAGGAAGCCTCCGCCAGTCCTGCTTCGAGCCCACTCCACCAGAGCTGTGGCTACTTCTGCGGCCCTCCTGCGAGGAGTTGACCTGCATGAACTCTGCCGTGTGGCGACCTGGTCCCAACCATCGACCTTCGTCCGCCACTACAGGCTCGACTGCCGGTCGCGCAGAGATGCCCGGTTTGGACGTGAGGTGTTGGCTTCCGTGCTGTAGGACCTGACCCGCCGTCCGACCGGTAAGCTACACAGTCTCCTAGTGTATGAAGGCACAGAGACCACGAAGAAGAAGAACAGGTTGCTTACCTGTAACTGTGGTTCTTCGAGTGGTCATCTGTGCCATCATACACACCCGCCCTTCCTCCCCTCTTTCTCAGGTCCCTGTAGGTTCTACGGCGGACGACAGAACTGAGGAGAGACCGTTGCTCGGCGGGAGGAGCATGCGCAGTACCGGCGTGGGGGAGGGGTTCCCGCCAAGCGAACAAGCTCTAGAAGTTTCCGAACGCTACCGCGCAGGCGCTAAAGCTCCTAGTGTATGATGGCACAGATGACCACTCGAAGAACCACAGTTACAGGTAAGCAACCTGTTCATCTTAACATACTTTATGACTTTTTTTTAATTGTTAGTGATCCTGAAAACACTAGAAGGGTGGAATATAAACCTTTTAACAAGCAAAGTAAATAACAATAGCACATTAAATATTAAATCACTCTACTAGTCCCAGATAGAGTAAATCTACTGAATCAACGACACTGACATAGGTAGATGTTAACTCCTCATTTTGCAGTTGGCTCAGTGAATCTACAGTATCTGGCAATAGTGACTGGATTTAGGTCCAAGGCAAAATCTATCTTAATAACAGACTTACCCAGTCGTATTCATTTACATCAACTCCACAGTCAAGTAGCATCTTGACAATGTCTGTGTATCCTTTACTACAAGCCAATGACAATGCACTTTCACGTCCTTTCCCCAAAATCTGTGGATCTGCACCCTGGTAGAAAAAAACAGTGGTGATAAATGAGTTGTTACTGTATTAATAAAACACATCAGTTCAATCAAATGCTGTCAGCAATCTAGAGATTTAAAGGACACCAGACAACAGAACTATAGACTTAAAAGCATTGCAAGAGACCCCTAGGGTCACCTGCTCCAACTCCCTGCCAATGCAGGCAACCACAGCTAAAGCATCCCTGAGAGATGGTCATTGAACCTCAGTTTAAAAACCTTCAAAAAAGGAGAGTCCACCACCTTCTGAGCCAATCTGTTCCATTGCTGAACAGCTCTTACCATCAGAAAGTTCTTTATCACGTTTAGTTAGAATCTCCTTTCTTGTAATTTGAATCCACCGGTTCAGGTCCTACCCTCTGGGGCAGCAGAAAACAAGTTTGCCTCAGATGATGATTTCAGGCCACGGGCAGGAACCTGTTCAAAGAGGAGGTCCTTCACATAATGTGGTCCCAAGCCATGGAAGCCCTACTTGCTTCCTTTCTGCTTTACAAGAGCTTCCATATTTGAAAAACTATTACACATCTGCTGTCACAGTTCCCTGCTCTTTAACAGGAACATCTAACATGTTCTAATGCTGGTGGGCAACAGTCCATATAATTTAGCCTCCAATTGTTTGAGAGACCAGAGCATTTATGTAGTTACATTATCTGTTCAAATATAAATATAAATGTTCAGCCATGAATTTAACTGCCACAGGTGCAAGAAATGAGTTCCTGAATATTGGGCCAATACAGTACCAGAGTCCAGGACCCACAGCAGCTGGATAAAAATCATGCTGAAGGCTATACTTGGGCTAGACTCTACATACATCTTTTCATTGGACTTAACATCATGTATTGGTGTTGCTCCTTTGAAGGGTTTTTTTGTTTTGTTTTGTTAAACTACCAAATCTCATATGCACACAAACACATGCAATGCAAAGGTCTTTTGACAAGGCCTATTGGAAGTTTTTTCCCCCGGATTATGAGCATCGCATTTGTAAACTACATTACTAAAAATGTATGAAGTGAAACAAATTTTCACTTACATTTTGCAGTAAAAATTCTACCACTGCTATTTGTCCATGAGCTGCAGCCCACATCAGAGGAGTAAAGCCTTCTTCATCAGTATGGTTGATGACATTTTCTATTTAACAAAATATACAGATACATAATCCTTCCACTATTGTCACCATAATGATTTATATGATAAATGTAAAGCAAGGTTCTTTTCAAAGGTGAGCAATGTTGTCTCTTCCAAATCTTTTGGGAGGGGGGGCTTAGAAAGATCTGTTGCAAACACAAATCAATGGATGTCTATTTAGCCGAGCTACCATTCTTGTGTTTCTGCTAAGGTGAAACTGAAAACCAGGCAACCAAACAGGAGAAGTTTCCAAAGCTGATCAAGAAGGTGAAGAAGACACAGCTGCACCCACTGTTGCAGAACATGAATAAGGTTAAGGGGATGGGGCTGATCACTCCTACTGCTTGTAATGTATCTCCTCACCCATGTCACATGAATCACCCAAATCACAGGACAGCTTAAATAAGAGTTCTAAGCAGAATGCTGGACTGGAACTTGGGCAACACAGACTCTAGTTCCCCTAGGTTATAAATCTTACTGAGTGACACTGGGCCAATCATCCTCTCTAAGCTTGACCTAACTCACAGTTGTGAGGATAACATGATGGAAAAAAAAATATAAATGATCTTAAGATAGCCTCCAGTGTTCAAATATTCCCGCTCTGTCACTTTATATGCAGATCTACCACTACAACCCAAAAGAGTGGTGGCTAATTTCTAAACAACCAGATCTACAGCTTGTCCAGCAGCCAAGGCATTCTAAGATGGAATAGTCCTGCCATTGCCCACAAACTTACGGGACCAAGCAGTGATTACTTTGTGATAATCAAAAGGTATTTTGCATATACTCAGAGGCTCTTTCATACATCACATTTCCAGGGAATGGCACTTGTGTCCAAGGATACTCTCAAAGGTAAACGTGGGAAACGCAGAAATGAAGGATAAATAGGTGAGCCCCTAAGAGCTGCTGAAATAAAAGTCAGGTGTGCCACCTTTAGATCTTTTTTTGGTGGGGGGAGTGAGATGTAAATGTCAATAAATGCATGAATTCTGATTGCTTCCTACTGATGTTTTTTCAAAAGGAAAAAAAAGACCAAAGAACATTAAGCTGCTAGTTTTACATTTTCTGCTTCTGTTGTACTTACGCATGGTAACCCATAAAAGTTTGTTGACATTTTGATCTATCAAGCCAGATCATTTGGGAGTCACTTCATGGTTAAAAGAGAAAAGGAATGTATGAAATGAAAAACAAATGTAAATTATCTATGTAAAAGGGGCCTGTTGCAGCATCCATTCCAACCTGGCAGCTTATCACTGCTGCCAAAAAAACCCCCTAAACCAAACCAAACCAAGCCAAACCCCTACCAAAACAAATTCTCACCTTGCTCTATGCGTGTGGCGAGATACAACATTTCTCCCTGAGCTGCCAGCTGATGAACGGATAAAGCTGTAAAGACATCAAAAGAATACTGTATCATCTCCAATGATGCAATGTAGCCATAAATTGAAGACATTTTAAAATGCTGAGTGGATCTCAGTGAAATAGAAGTAGGCAAGCACCAAGGTAGGGGAGGGACTGCAGCCATGAGATTCTGGCCATATGATGTGTGATACTTTTTGCCCTCTTGCTGCTGCCTACTAACATGCCTAGTTTATTTACAATTCAAATAAACTTTGTTTCCCACAGTGATATGCTGAATGATTTCATATAAATGCAATCATCTTGTCTTGAATTTTGACTGACAAACTAGTTTAGAAAAATGAATTTCTTGTAGAATCTCAATTGAAGCTTCTAAAACAAAAACTTAAATGTACAATTCTACTGAGTAACACTCACAGTTTACAAGCAAAGGTGTTGTAGAAACTTCATTTCCCCTGTGCTTGTTAGTTAAAGTTGTTGACTGTTTTATTGGTGAAAAATGCTTAGTCGTTGATGGAGTGTAGACATGTCTTACTTGAATCCCAGGAGAAGGAGAAGTATGGATATTGCACTCAGCTAAATAAAAAAGAAAATAAATAAATGTCTGAATAATTAAATATGAACATTAAATTTTGAGGACAACATTCCAAATTTTAAGGAACAGAGTTACTTCACACTGTATTAGGTATCATACTTGACCGTGAACACTGAGTGTGGCTAAAATCAGCCAAAGCTAACGAAGCATTGATTTGCAGCCCCATCCACAGAAAGGCACCTGCCTCATTTGGATTCTTCTAGGATGTGAAGTGAAACTTCAATAAATAGTTAAAAATTGTCAACAGCAATCACAGCCAGCTTTGGAGAAGTTAATTTTTTTTGCCTACAACTCTCAGTTGTAAAGGGATTCTGAGAGTTATAATCCAAAAAGTAGCTTTTCCAAGCTCAATTCAGAGCTGTATATATGATTCCATAAACTATTTTGGGGCCTTCAGATATTGCTGAACTACTATTAAACCAATGGCTAGGCTGGTGAGATGGATGGAAATTAGAGTTCAACACTGGTAGAACTAGAGGTTCCTCAATTCTGTAATAAACAATTAAGATTTTCCACATATATCACCTTGTGAGTCAATTTAGACACACCCTGAAGTTCCCCTGCATGCGAAGAACTGAAGGCTCATGAAAAGGTACTTTTCTCATGAAACTCTACTTGATGTTATTTACAGCAGTCCTAGCAAACATACAAGTTTTACATCCACACAATGGCTGGAACCCTGTTTGAGCCTGATGCCACTGTAACTCATGCTGGTATTGGCAGTTGTATTCTTTAGATGTTTCAGTAAGGAGGTGTCTAATACCATCATATACAAGCAGTTTCCCATTTGTCTACAGGGCATTGTGCACAGTCATAATCCTTGTCCCTAATCCCTGTATAGCCAGACTACCAGTGGAATATGTTTGCTACCTCTTGTCTCTTACATAAATGATCTACTTCTGACTAGATTGTGTTTATTTGCTGTATGAGAAATTACCTCCAAGTAACTGTTTGTATAACTGTAAGTAAATAAGACTTCAGCATGTACACTTTTTCATCTGTTCTTAGAGAAATTACTAAAAGAAGGAAACTATTTGTTAGCACAAATCTACTCATTGTTTTTGACAGACTGATCCAAGATCACTCCATGTTTCAATAACCACGAGGCAAGATTTACTAGGTGTCTTCTAGCTGGCTCATTAAATAATTCTTCTAGCTCTTTCAGTGCAAAAGTTTAATACAATCTTGTATCTGGTTGTGTTGGACTGCAATTAATTGCCTGGCAGCTTGTGAGAACAGTTCAACACTTCTGGAAGACAACAGGTTAGAGAAAGCTAGTAGTTCCATATGCACAAACATCTCCATGACACACACAAAAACATCTGAAAAGCCAGTGCATCAGAAACAAAATATAGCAGCAATGAAAGACCTTATTCTTCTCAGTAAACAAGATAGCCAAGAGACACTGGCTCTGCTAAGATAACCAAAAAGACATATTTTGGCCAAATAGACTTTTAAAGGCATCCTATGTGTTCATTTGCAATGACAACCGAACCCTTGGGAAAGATCACTTTTAAATTCTGACCTTTAAATAATACAGATGCCACTTCAAGGTCAGAGTTCACTTGATCCTGAATGTTTTTGCTGTCTTCCTCATTCAAGGACTTGACAAACCGAGAACACACATTCATATCAAACCTATTGGGCAAAATGAACTTCATTCCCATGGCAACACTCTGAGCTGGTCCTTCCTCCACACTAGAATCGAGGTGATGCTCCACTTTAATGTCTGGCATATGAGACAGGCTATAGCTGCCAGCACAGTCTTCCACAATTAACTGGGTATCAACATCTAGATTTGTTGAAGATTCCATTTTCTGAGTCTCAAGTTACTCAGAGTGTTTCAGTATGGCTTTTTCTTGTAACACGGCCAAGGTTTACAACAATCTGCAAACAAACACAAAACATTAGTAGGATATAACTTAATGCCCCAAACTCTTGATAACACAAAAGAAGAATAGCAGTTCATCAGCCTGAAAAATGAGGTATTTTAAGTAACATAGAATATTTCCTGCAACTTAATACAATTTCTTTAAAAAAAAACACCACTTTGGATATTTTAAATCACTGATTTCAAAGCAACATAACTGTGTACAGCACTGAAACAATTTTCTTAATCCTCTGTCTGCATTCAGGAGGTTTATTTTAACTGTCTCCCCTTTCCCTATTTTAATATCTACTTATTATTGTCAACAATGAGACATTTGATAACAGATAATTATCATTAGTGCTTCATCAATATTTCTGTCAGTAACTCACTAATAATGTGAAAGAATCATAAAGCGAGAAGAGATGACAAAGTCATTCAATCCAACTCCCATTATGCAGGAATACACAATCAAAGGAGTCCTGACAGATGGTCACCCACCCTCTGTTTTAAAACATCCAGAGAAGATTCCTCCACACCCCAAGGCAGCACATTCCACTGTCAAACTGCTCTTAACACCAGAAAGTTCTTCCTAATATTTTGATGGAATATCTTTTCTTGTAGTTTGAATCCACTGCTCCATGTCCTAGTCTCTAAAGCAGCCTGCCCCATATTCCATATGAGATCCTTTCAGATATTTAAGCATGGCTATCAGATTACCTTTTAACTTTCTCTTTTTCAGGTTAATTATACCCAGCTCCTTAAACTGCTCCTCACAGGGCATATACCTAAGAAGGCATGCTTTCCAGGCCTTTTCCCATTTTGGTCATCCTCCTTTGGACACATTATACTTTGCAATATCCTTTTTGAACTGTGGTGTCCAGAATTGGACATGGTATTCCAGGTGAGGTCTGACCAAAGCAGAATAAAGTGCACTTAGTTTTTCTGACTGTCTCTCTACAGGTGCTGGCTGTATGCTTGAACTCCTCTTTGTTGATTTCCCTCTTTTTCCATTTCTTGTAAATGTCCCTTTTAAATCTTAGCTCAGTTGAAAGTTCTTTAGATGTCCATCTCAGATTCTTTAGACACCTCCCATTTTTCCTTCTCATTGAAAGTATTTGAAATTGTGCCTTCAGTATCTCACTTTTAAGAAACTCCTATCTGTCATGAACTTCCTTCTCTTTTAGTATTCTTGACAATAGAGCACACCTAGTATTTCCCTACATCACTCTTAAAGTCTAGAATGCATGTCTGCCTATGCTTGGCTTCTCCTTTCTGCTATAGAACAAACTCCAGGAGAACATGGTCACTCCCACCATTTCTACCTGATTAATCAGGTTGTTACCGTTGGTTAGGATCAGATCTAAAATTGCTGTTCCTCTTCTTGCCTCCTCAACCTTCTGGACAATGAAATTGTCTGAAAGACAAGTGAGGAATTTGTTGGACCTGATACTCTTGGCAGAATTTGATTACCAATAAATAGCAGGATAGTTGAAATCTCCAATTACTACTACATTGTTCCTTTCTGAATGTTTGGTCATATGTTCCAGGAAGGCATCATCCAAGTCCTAATTCTGGCTTGGGTATCTGTAGTAACAGGAAGCCCCCGCTTTTTGATGCCCTGTTATCTTATGACTCACTCCTGTGATGCTTCCAAATTAAAGATAAGTTCCATTAATTTGATGTGGGGTCTGCTCTTTTGTTAGTTTTTCTTGCCCACAGAGGCCTGCTTGGGATTGCTTGCATGTGTGTGCAGTCTCAAGTCTTGCCTACGGAAAGAGTGGATCCCCCAGCTGAATTAATAGAACTTGTCTGTTTTGTAAGCACCAAAACAGTGGGCTTCCATCAGTTCTTCTTGCCTATGGAGTCTTGTTTGGAACTGTGCATGTGCTGCTTGCAAAGCAACCTCAGATGGGGGAAAAGGTGCCAAGCCAGCTGAGAGACTTTACAAGCAGCACGCATGCACAGTTCCAAGAGTGCCTCCACAAGTGCTTCATGTTCCCTACAGTAGATAGGAACTGTAGGGAAATAGTTTAAAAGTTTTAAACTAGTTCTACTTTCTGATAGTGCTCCAGTTCCTAAACTGTCAGAGAAGTAGGGGAAGCCTGTAAACCCCCACAATGACATTGCTGTTGTTTCTTTCCCCCTTAATTTTTTTACCCAGATGCTCTCAACCTGGCTTTCAAGATTTAAGTCATGGATCTCTTCACAGGTGTTAACATCATTGGATATACTAGTGCTGCTATCTCTCCTCTTTTCCTGTTTGGTCTATTTTCTAAAACAGGTTATACCCTTCTATTACTACATTCCAGTCATGAGACTCATCTTACTAGGATTCAGTGATACCTATTATTTCATATTTGGTTTGCTGTGTTAAGAGTTAAGTTCATCTTGTATATTTCCCATGCTCTGTGCATTAGTTAGACACTTAAGACTCAATAAATGCTTAAGTTTTCTCCCCCCACACTGTTGGGCTCTTGTATTATTTGCATAGTTCTCCCTATAACCGTCAGGCTATTATCTCCAGCACTTGATGAACTCTTGCCCTGAAGAATACTGCTTCCTTCTCCCAGACAACTCAGTTAGCAAAAACATCCCTGCCAACTGCTATGAGGTGTAACCTATCACTTGACAGAGATCCATCTTCATAAAACCACACAAGCCAAACTGTTCCTAGTGGCACCATCTATGGAGCCAGTTCTTCACCTTCACTATTCTCTCCCTTCCTGGGCCATGATCTTCAACTAGGAGAAAGACAAAATGACAACCTGTGCATCAAGGTCCTTTAGCTTCCTACCCAGAGCCTTGTACTCCCTCATGATATCCTGAAGGCTATACCTTGCAACATCATTGGGTTCCACATGGACTAAAAAGAAGGAGTAATGATCAATGGACTTGATGAATCTTGTCAGCTACTCTGTTACATCATGGGTTTTTGCCCCAGGGAGACAGCACACCTCTTGAAACAACTTGTCAGGCCCACAAACCACTGCTTTTGTTCCCCTCAGCAGAGATTCCCCTACCACCACCACATGTCTCCTCTGGGAATTTGAAAGAGCCTTTCTATGTCATGAATCTTCCAAGGTCACCTGCACATTCTCTGAGGACTGACGCTGTTGCTCTTGTTCCTCTTGCTTGTCATCACTTATAAGGGAGAGTGATTCTGTAGCTCCAAAATCACAGAATGATCCCTAGTCCTCCCATTTCAACGTGTCACATTCCTCCAAATGTCTGTCTCCTGTGTTTGCAAACTGACTCCTGCCTCACAGACATTCCCTGTGTGTTCCTCATTCAGGACAGTCTACTCTGCTCTGTGCAAGAATACCTCATGCGCCCTAATATGCTGAAGAGTAGATACATGGACCTCAAGTTGCTGGACCTTCTCTTCCAACAGGGCAACCAACTTACATTTGCTGTAGATACTCACATTCTTCAGCAAGAATACAAACATACCACAGCCATTGCAGCTGACTTCAGCAGTTCCCTCATCGCTTATATCCAGCAGTCTTACATAGGCATTGAAAGAGAACTCCAGGCATCCCCCTGCTAAGCACCCATCCACAATGCCTGACGGTCTTGCTGAGTAGCTGAACTCCTGTTCACCAAGCTTATCTCATGGTTTAGGGGAACAGAGCACTATCAGAAAGCAGAACTGGTTGAAAAGCATGAGCCAGTCTTTCATCCCTTCTTCTCCTCTTGCTTCTTTCCTGTACGGAATATGAGAGAATTATGGAGGCTCACCAAGTGAACCTCCATAGTTCCCTCATGTTCTCTTCAGGAAGAAGGCAAGAGAAAAACAGACAAAAGATCAAACCCATTGTCGGAAGAATGGTACATGGCCGAAAAAGCAGAACATTCAAAAACAAGTTGTGGAAAAGCAAGGAACTCTTGTATACCCTTCCTTTCTCCCAGCATGGGATTCATGGTGGCTCACAAGACAATTTAAAGCAAAATACAGTTAAAAAATAAACATATTTATGAATTTACTAGGCTGTCCTGCCTTAGAGATTCAAATCACGATACAAACCCCGGACTTTGAATTCCAAGGAGAGGCACAGATTGGGGGGGGCAAAATGAAGGTCTTGTCCCAAATAAGACTTCTGCCCCCTAATAAAATTTTCCTTCACGTCTCCAATTTCTAACATTGCAGAGACTGAAATGGGGTCAATGGTTCACCTCTTGGGCCATTTCTGCACTACACTGTTATAGTGCTATTATTCCACTTTGAACGTCCTATGGAATCCTGGGGTTCGCAGTTCAGTCCTTTAAAATTCTCAGCCAGAGAGCTCTTTGGTCTCAGTAAACTACAAACCCCAGAATTCCACAGGATGTTGAAAGTTAACAGCACGGGAACACTGGAGGGCGGGAATGGCCTTGAACTCTGACACTTGCTGTGCTTGTATCTCCCTTCATCTCTTTGCCTCTCCTTTTGCCCTGGATACCTAAAGTCTGTTTCCAAAGCGCTCAAGTGAAATGGTGAGTTCCTGCAATGCTAGAAATCTGGGGACTGAAGGAAAAAAAAAATGCACCACATTTTTACTGGTGGGCAGATCCCTCACTTTGTGGCCCCCTCCCCAGGGTAGCTACACGCCGGCCGCTTCCCAGTCTGAGGCCATTTCCGCACTAGCCTGTTATAGCGCGATGATTCCACTTTCAACATCCTCTGGCATCCTGGGGTTTGCAGTTTCGGGAGGGGCCGGCCGGCCCCTCCCGAAACTGCAAACCCCAGGATGCCAGAGGATGTTGAAAGTGGAATCATCGCGCTATAACAGGCTAGTGCGGAAATGGCCTGAGACTCCTGGAGCCGAAAGGTGGGACGAGGGGCCGCTCCTTGGCCGCCCCTCCTCACCCCCAGGGAGACTCCCGCCCCTCCCCCTCTTCCCCCTCCCCTCCCCTCCCCTCCGCACCTGTTCAGCCCCGCAACTTCGAGCCGCTCCTCACTGACATTGTCAACGGCGGCGGCGGCGGCGTTGTTGTTGTTATTGCGAGTTTTGACGACATTTCCGTTTCATACCCAAGGAGACCCGGAACAGAAAATTCGACCAGATCCGGTGGCTTGTTTCGGACGGCCGAGAAGGGCGAGGCCACTCGCAACATAGAGATAAAAACAAAGATATCGCACCACTCCCGTTGCCGAGACGAAACATGAGGAGACGACCGATACAGGGATGCCTCAGTGAACAAAACCCCTGATAAAGAGGCTCCTTTCCCCAAAGGCTTTTTACACCTGCCTACATCCCATTTTCCTCTTCAATTTATGTCTACCTCTGAGGTGTTTTTTTTTAAAGCAGCAGCATTGGGAGGATGGTGAAGGACGGTTGAGGAAACACAGACATTTCCTCACTACACTGTTCTCGTGCTGTTTTCTCACTTTCAACGTCCTGTGGAATTCTGGGGTTTGTAGTTTACTGAGGCCAAAGAGCTCTCTGGCTCAGAATTCTAAATGCTCCTCCCTAAACTACAAACCCCAGGGTTCCACAGGATGCTGAATGTGGAATAATAGCATTATAACAGGGTAATGAGGACATGGCCACCGACGTTTGGCGGCAAATTGCAGCAGCATGTTTGCACCAGACGGTATAAGCAAACAAAACCTGAGCTGAGAAAAAGTCGGATTTTGCTCCCGTGGCTTCCACCACAGCCGTGTACCCACAATAGGCAACACAAAGAGCGGCTACTTGAAGACTCCCTTCCTGAGCCTGCGTGAACAGCAACAACAGGAGATGGGACGGCAGATAAGTCTGCCTCACCAGTTACACCCCTATATTAAAAAAAAAAACATAGATCTCTCAGACCATTTCTGCACTACAGTGTTAAAGTGCTGCTATTCCACTGTCAACCTCCTATGGAATTCTGGTGTTTGTAGTTTAGGGAGGGGTATTTGGAATTCTGAGCCAGGGAGCTCTTTGGCCTCAGTAAACTACAAACCCCAGAATTCCACAGGGCGTTGAAAGTGGAATAGCAGCACTTTAACACTGTAGTGCGGACATGGCCTAAGTTTAGCAATTAAAATGGAAATCCGAAGATGGTGGAAGGAAAATAAAGTCATTCCAAGAGGCATTTGGGAACAAGCCTTCAAGTCGTTTTTAGAAGGTTCAGAATGCTTTGCAATGTTTATCTGACCAGCTTGTTTCATTCCACATATGTGCATATTGTTCGTCTTGAATAAAATATTTCCTGGAACAGGTTGAGCTGCTCTTTTTGTTGTACTGTAGGAACCTATCTTTATTTGTGGAGGCAACAGTTGCCTAGTGGCCCTTCCGAACTGCCTTACATTGCCACACTCTCAGTAGCAACGTACTAATACATATAGGAACTGGCCGTGGTGCATCAGTCTTAAGGCCATTTCCGCACTATACTCTTACAGCGCGATTATTCCACTTTCAACATCCTATGGAATCCTGGGGTTTGCAATTTAGGGAGGGGCTAGCCAGCCCCTCCCTAAATTGCAAACCCCAGGATTCCATAGGATGTTGAAAGTGGAATAATCGCGCTGTAAGAGTGTAGTGCGGAAATGGCCTAACTTGGTATCTCTATGGGGCCTGGGATGGTGATGAGGAGGGAGAGCGCCGAAGTCGGTGCGGAAGGTCGAGCCTTGATGAGGTAGATACCCGGAAACTTGGCGCTGTGATGGCCGCTTCCTTAGGAGGCAACGTGACTGTAAAGTGGTGAGGAGGAATCCGTCCCCTAGTGAGGTAAGGCTGGGCCACCCTTGAAGAACGTGGAGGGACTGAGGAGGGAGAGAACTGTTATTTTTTCCCGTGGAGACGCGGTGAAATCCTGCCCTTTAGTGCAGCCCCGGTGCTGAGATTTGCCTGACTCCTTTTCCGAGTTCTTAGCAGAGCGAGGAAGATTTCTCCTTTTGGAGCAGCCGCTCTCAAGATCTCCTCGCATCCTGGGTGGGGGATTCTGTAAATTGAGAAGAAGTCTTCGAGGTCTGCTTTTGATGCTTTCCTTATTCCAGAGACAGACAATCCAAGCGTTGTGGATAACAAATCCCAGAATCCACTCACCTTTTGTATTGCTGGTTGGACTGATAGGGGTTGTGGTCCAAAAACAGATGCCACTTCATCTTTTTTGTTTGCAATTTTTTTTGGTGGGGAAGGGTATTTATTCAGTGTGGGAGCATAGGATTGTGGTTTGTTTTTTTCCTCCTGTCTGGCTAACTAACTAACTAACTTTAAGCGAGAGCTTCCCATTTCAGATATACGTTTCATAGAACAAACCAGGTGAGACGTCTTGTAGGTTGGGGTTAAAGAAAGGCGGGATCTTCGTGCTTATTTTACATTTCTAAATCTTGGTCTAGAAGTCTCCAATCTATATTTGGGCTGTTCATAGACCTGGTTTATGGTTTCTGAAACTGGAATATTTGTTTGAACTATGGTGTAGTTCATTGTCAGCTGTTAGTTCTAAGCATGTTTACTACAGTATGCCAGACTGTAAAAGAGAGTTCAGTGTGTATTTAGCCAGTGTTGACCTGATCACTTACTTCTCTTCTGTTCCTGTCAGTGCAGTTAGTGATCATTCTGCCCAGATACGTTTCTTGTACAGTGACCCTGCACATTTCTCAGACGGTTCAAAATTATATTGAAATTCCTTGCTGCACTGATGACCGCATGATCAGAAAGTGTAGCTTTAGATTGGTAGGTGAAATTTAAATTTTAAGTTGCATTAGAAGAGCTTGGCTAAGATTTTCGTTCTGATTTAAAGAAGACTGATAAATAACTATTGGATACAAAAGTACTGTAACTGAGGCATATAGTACTTTCAAGGTGAGACTTAAAAGGTGGATTATTGCATACATCTTTCACTTTCCCTTTTTGAAAAATGAGAAAATGTATTTTAGGCTGTGGTAAGCCATTTCCACACCACACTGTTATAGTGCTATTATTCCACTCTCAACATCCTATGGAATCCTGAAGTTTGCAGTTTAGGGAGGGGCATTTAGAATTCTCAGTAAACTACAAACTGCAGAATTCCACGAGATGTTGAAAGTGGAACAATAGCACTGTAACGGTGTAGTGCAGAAATGGCTGTAATAGTAAATGGTGACTTGTTTTAAAACTTAACATAAGTGCTTTTCTAGTGTTTTGTTTTTACATGTGGACTTTTATATTTTGTGTATCTTGTTTTCTTTTTTTCAAAAATAATATTTACTTTTTCCTTAGGAACTATACGCCACTGGAGGATTAAATCTGATTACCTCAAATAATGGCTAGCTACAAGCCTGTTGTAGTTCCATCTCTTCCAAAACTTGGTGAGAAAATAACCAAAGATACTTTGTACTGGAAACATTTCAAGGTAATAATACATAATTACAGAGTATAGTATTTATACATGTGATAACTTTCTAAATCTACAGTATCTTGATATAATTTAAATATTACAAAGGGTATATGTGACTACTGTATTAGATTTTTGCAACCATCTGTGTTAGAAACAACAATAGTTGAATAAAATACAGTGCAATATACTTCCTTATGTACTAATTTTAGTGGGAGGTTTTCCTATAACTTCAGTAATATATGCTATCAATTTTATCTTCATAAATACTGTATACCTGTGCTGTTACTTTATAGCATTAAATATTTGTTAAAATAATTTTTATGATGCTATAATTTTTTTTTGAAAAATGCTTGTTCTCTTTTTTGTAAAGAAAATGTCTTAAATTGAATGCTTAAATTGTACTTTTTTTTAAAGGCTCCCATTCAAATAAAGGAATTTGGTGCAGTGAATAAAATAGACTTTTCTCCAGTTCCTCCCTATAATTATGCTGTCACAGCCTCATCAAGGGTAAGACCCAAACTAGAACTTTAGTTTTCTTAATGGTTTCACAGTATTTTCATGCCTGTTCCCATTCCCTGGGGTGGTTTTGTAGCCTCTGGAACTCCCAGATCTGAGGGAGGAGAAATATATACACTAATACTTCCTCCAAGATGAAAGCCTTCATCTCCAGGGAGAGCAATTTACGTCTAAAGAAAACATCATCTCCCTGCTTTTGGTAAAGAATACATGTGTTTGTTTTTCTAAAACTGGAAAAATCATTTTGAAACAAAGTAATATTTTGGTTACTTCTGCTTCATGTGGAGGGGGCTAGTCTAGGGACAAGAAAATGGCCCCTAGACTCCCACGATTTGACCACCTCTTGTAAAATTCTGCATCCTGAACTTGCCTGGCCTAACATCCTATTTCTGCTGCCATAGAACAAATTATTGTTTGTGCTCCAGCTGGTGAAGTAAACCCTTGGTATCTGAAGAACTGTCTTCTTATATGAGCCTGCCCAAGCTCTGATGTCTTTAGGAGGCCCTTCTCTCAGTTCTACCACTTTCACAGTCACATCTGGTAGGCTCCCAGGAGAGGGCCTCCTTGTTGGCTGCTCCTGTTTGGAATTCCTTTCCTATGAAAGTTAGGATAGCTCCCTCCTTGCTATCTTTTGTTAGCAAGTGAAAGCTCTTCTGTTCTAGCATGCTTTTTGGGAACTGACTGCAAGGACTTTTAATAGTGTGCTGTTCTATTGTTTTTATCTTTTGTCTATTTAATGAATTTATTGTAGTATTAATTCTGTGGATAGTTTAATTGCACTGTACAAAAACTTTTTGTTTGTTTTACTAGCATGTTTGTATGCATTTTTATCTGTTTTTGTTTAAATTGTTAAGCTTCATTTGAGGTAAAAGGTCGGATATAAGCGAATTATTATTAATAATTACCTAGCTAATTAGTATGGTAATAATCTTAGCTATAGTTTGTTCAGATAAACCAGTTTGTAGTTCCATTTCTGGTGTTTGAATGACACAGCGAGGCTCAGTAAAACAAAAACTTCAAAATTCCACCTTGTGGCTTTCTTAAAGGAGAAGAGAGTATAGAGAACATATGAACATAAGCATTGCTGTTGCGTGTGCTTGTTATGCTAAGCTATGGCTTATTGAGGGGAGAAACTTACAGTCCAAGTCCTTGCAGAAGGTCAGGATCCAGGTGGTTGTAGTTTGTGATCTTGACCCCTCCATTCCCTGGCTCAGGCATGTCAACTTTAATCAGGGATGTGGAAAGTACAGCCCTCCAGTTATTGTTGCTATGTTGGCTACTGCAAACAAGAGTTGCAGTTGAATAAAATCTAGCAGGTGCCACTTGACCCACCTTTACTTTTGACCATAGTATCTTTTCATGCTAAACTAGCTAAGATCGATTGATCTATCTATGTGTGTGTATGTGTGTATAATAGATTGGGGGTGTATGTGTATGTATATATGAATATACACACGCACACACACAGTTAGTATACTTGCTATAGTAAATATATTTACCACACATCCAGAGCAGAGCATGCAGTTCACTTCACTTTTAAAGTGGTTCACTTTATATCCTCTGGCATAAAATGAAATGGCCTGCACTTGGCAAGGTCATTAAAAAGGAGCAAAACTCCAGTTACACGAGAAGCTTTAGTCTTGTCTACATGTATTGGACAGGATCCCAAGGGTCATCTGGTTCAGCCTACTGCTAGTGCAGGAATTCAGTTCAATTTGCTGCCAGCAAGGGAATCCAAACCTGAAGTATCCCTTAATTATTGTAAGATAATCCTATATGCATACTTTCTTCCATATAATTAAATCGCTGCCATTCTGCCCTGGCAGAGGTGGGGGTGTGTGCACAGGGGGGAGTCTTCAGAGGTGTCATAATGATGACCTTCAAGATACTGATCAGCTCAGGTTTCATTGAGAGGGAATTTCAGAGGGGGCTGCTGTGCATCTCTGTATATGTATCAACTGATGCTGATTCAGCTTCTTCTAAAACCCCTGTACTCTCTCCCACCATCCTTGGTGGGCCTTCTATAATCAGTATATGATTCCGTATAGAGTCCTTCGACCAAAGAGACCTCCTGGTTTTTCTTTGCTTTTTTGTATAGTTCGTTACACTAACACATGTGTTATGTTTTGTTCTAGATTCACATTTATAGCCGATATTCACATGAACCAGTCAAAACATTTTCTCGCTTCAAAGATGTAGCTTATTGTGCTACATACCGAGATGATGGGAAGCTGCTGGTTGCTGGCAGTGAAGAAGGCAGTGTTCGACTCTTTGACATTAGTGGAAGAGCACCACTAAGACAGTTTGATGGCCATACTAAGTAAGAAAACATTGTTTTATTTAAACATGTGGATTACAGTTTCCAGTTGCAAACATACTGTGAAAAATTCCCATCAGCTGGCATAAGAGAAGCTGTTCAGAAGCAGACAGCTGCTCAGCTGTACTCAACATGTATGATTACTTAGGCTATAAATGAGATGTGGCAACTTAAGTCTCTACTGCTGCTTTCACAGCTACTAGGTCTCTTCTACAGAAATGATGTTTTTACATTCCAGAATAAATATATAAAGTATATTTCAAGATTGGTATTTTGTGATCATGATGCGAGTGTGTAGTCTCTATCTTGAAATTTGCCAGGCTTGCCCCTTGGGGGTGATCCAGTCAACTGGGATTGGAAGTTTTGTGGAAGCTGGAATTGGAAGTTTTCCAAACCCCCTTGGTTTAGAAAATTTGACAGCTAAGGAGTCTTAGTTAATCTACCCAGATTTTTAGATTTTTGCCCTCTACATTTGCTAGGGATGGGGGCATAGGACTCCTGCAAAAGTGGAAAAATTGCAAATTTCAAAACGTATGTGTGGGTCTGTGGGAAGGGGGCTGAGTCATAGTGAGGAGAATGTACACCAAGTGTCCAAAACAGTTCAGCGAAAGGAGAGGAAAGGAGTGACCCAACATGGTGACCCTCTACTTCTTGTCTCTTGCCCATCTCCTTCCTTGGGTGTGGGAGGCATTGGGTGAGGGTTTTTGGCGCTGAGAAATTGGGCTGCAAGCCATCCTTAGCTGGCCAGGGAGCAGCTGGTAGAGGAGGAGAAGGAGCAGGGATGGTTGTGTACACAATGGTACACAGCCTGATTGGAGCTGCCAAGATGGAAGGTTCCCCTGGAAAAGAAGCACCTGAGGGGGGCAGGGGTTGGAGAAACTCACAAGTAATCAAATTCATGAAAGTTAACCTGCAAATGTGAAGGGCCGACTGTAGATCTTTTTGTATGCCAAGATTTTTTTTAGTTAGTTGATAAGTTGTTCTAGTTTATAATTGAGATTCTTTTATAGCAGATTTTAATGTGTGATTCTTTCTCAGCTGTCTTAAATTTTATAATTATATATGTCTGCTTCAAATACACAGCACAGATTGCTGAGATGAATACGTTAAGGAGAAGAATGCAAACAAAAAGGATTTTTTTTTAAAAAAAGACCAGCATTTAGCAACACAGTATTAAAAACCTAATCATCATGTGTGTGTTCTGAGAAAAGTGACACAGCTTAGTGGCATAGGATGTGCATTTTGTGTGTGGAAGGCCATCTGTTCAATCCTTGTTCTCTCCATTTAAATGAATGGCATAGGAAGGGATAGAAAAGTTTCTACTTGAAATTCCAGAGAGTCACTGCCAGTCAGTACTGGGCCAGAAATGCCAAAGATCTGAACTTTTATAAAGCAGGTTGTCATGCTAAAAAAAGGGGGGGATTATATCATGGTGTAGTGCAAAACGGACTTTTCCAAAGCTGGAAATTGGTGTCAGAGAGCAACTTGTGGAATTTAACAATGGAGTCCAAAAGATCAGAATTTAATTTCAACAATATTTTACATCTAAATAGCATTCAATGGTAACACATACTCATTTTCTTGTTAATCCTTTTAGCAAGATGAAAGGGAAGGTGAGTTCTTTTTCCCCATATTATAATGGATGTATGTGAAGGGTTGGTTTCTGCCTCATATGGAATATATATTTGAAGAAGAGGCTATTTGGCTTTCAGTCTGTTTTCTTGAGGCTTATATTATGCGAGTCAGTGTCTTTTACACTGGTGTGGGGAATGCGTGCCCTCCACAAGGTTTTTTTGAGGCTGCCAGAGTCCCCAGGAACCAGGAAAAATGCACAATTTCCCCCCGTTCCTCCTAGGAGGTGCGGGGTGGCCATTCTAGATCCAGCAGAGATTTTGGAAAATTGACTCTTACTACTTACTATTGGGGGAAAAGTCTTAATTGTGTCTAAAACAGCCCAGTGGATCCCAAAATGTGGCAAAATTGCCCCTGTGAGTATTTGGGGGAAAAGAAACTCAGATTTTTTTTCAGGGATGGTCTCTGGGAACCACATACTCATGGAGGTTAAAAGCCATTGAGAATATTTAGAGACTGAACAATTATTAGTTGTTTAGAGAACACACTCAAATGAGAAATCTTTTGTGTGTGCACTTGGTTCAGGCCTTTGGTCCCATGTGGATCATTTTGATGCATCCACCCAATATATAAAGATAGGAAACATCATTTGGCTCTTTGGGTGGCTTTACCACAATGGCTGTCTATATCTAATGAGACATTCAGCTTAGACCAACTTAGCAGAAGTTCTTTAAGAGCTAACACTCCTGGATTTAGCTACAATACTTCTGTGTATAGATTCTTTTTCCCTTGCTAGGCATTTATTATCCTTACTAATGTTAATATTGATTAATGGGAAATTTATGTGAACAAGTGGTGCAAGAGTCTCATTGACAGTATTCTGGGTCTTGTTTTGCAGGGCTGTACATGTTGTGGGCTTCCTCTCTGATAAATACCGTATAGTCTCTGGAGCAGATGACTACACATCAAAGGTGTGGGACATTTCATCTTCCTCAGAAATAATATCCTACAAAGAGCACACAGATTATGTGAGATGTGCCTGTACAAGTAAGCTGAATGCAGATCTCTTTGTAACAGGTTTGTAGACTTATGTTATGCCTATTCATGTCAAATTGGCTTCCTGGATTTCTCTTTCTCTTGGTATATACTGCAGTTTCAGCATAAAAGGTTTGCTTACTGCTTTTGCTTCTGTAGTCTGTTCTTAAAATTTGATTGATTAATTGGAAGATAGCTTTTCTAGTATTCTTTTCCTAGCTTATCTTTCATTTTATTTTCATAGAATCATAGAAATGTAGAGTTGGAAGAGACCACAGGGTCCATCCAGTCCAACCCCCTGCCATGCAGGAACACCCTAAAAGCACTCCCGATAGATGGCCATCCAGCCTCTGCTTAAAAACCTCCAAAGAAGGAGACTCCACTAGACTCCAAGGCAGCGTATTCCACTGCCAGACAGCCCTGACCGTCAGGAAGTTCTTCCTGAGGTTCAGGTTGAATCTCCTTTTCTGCAGGTTGAATCCATTGCTCCTTGTCCTGGTCTCTGGAACAGCAGAAAACAAGCCTACTCCCTCCTCTACATGGCATCCCTTCAGATATTTAAACATGGCTATTATGTCCCCTCTTAACCTTCTCTTCTGCAAACTAAACATACCCAGCTCTCTAAGTCTATCCTCATAGGGCATGGCTTCCAGGCCCCTCACCATTTTGGTCCCCCTCGTCTGGACTTGCTCCAGCTTGACTATGTCCTCCTTGAATTGGGGTGCCCAGAACTGGACACAGTATTCAAGATTAGGTCTAACCAAAGCAGAGTAGAGTGGTACCAGTACCTCCCTCGATCTAGACACCATACTCCTCTTGATGCAACCGAGAATAGCATTGGCTTTCTTGGCTGCCGCATCACACTGCTGACTCATGTTCAGCTTGTGGTCTATGAAGACTCCTAGATCCCTTTCACATGTACTGCAATCGAGCCATGTGTCCCCCATCCTGTATTTCTGTATTCCATTTTTTCTAGCTAAGTGTAGGACCTTACATTTCTCTCTGCCGACATATATCCGGGTAATTGAAATCTCCCATTATTACTGTATCTCTCCTTTTCCTTCCTTTATAGTTTTATACTTCTCGTCTATAGTAATAAGGTTTATAATTGTATTCTGAGCGGGGTGAGGGAGCAGGAAGAGAAGTACCAAACTTACTACTTTGATTTGAAATAGCAAAAATAAACTATTTGAAAACATAAACACTACAGCTATACTCCTCTTTAAAAAAAATGAGCAGTTTTGGGGTTTTTTTTTACTTGCATAATAATTTTGGGCATCAGGCATCATGCTTGGATATATGATGTGTACATTCCAGATAGTCATGTTTTACATTGTGGTTCATTGTGAAGAGGGATGTAAGGGTAAGCCATTATCTGAAATAAGTGGCTTTTCAGTAATGTCAGTGTGTACTCTGTTTTATTTCTGAGTGTTGCACCTACACTAATGTGACATGCTTTCACATAATTAAATTTTCATACTCTTCCTTTCTCTGGAATGCCTTCTAGGTTCATATGATCATACTGTGAAAGTCTTTGACACTCGGACAGAGAAAAGTGTAATGACGATAGAACACGGGCAGCCAATTGAGAGTGTTAATCTCTTTCCTTCTGGAGGTCTTCTGGTGACTGCAGGTATTTCATATAGTGCCCAGTGTCTCCCTTTCCTTCCCTAATGTGCCACTGTTTTTTAAAAAATTCCATTTTGTAAAGACTTACTTTCTTCCTTGCACTGGCAGGAGAGCATTGCTATAGGTTCTGCACCATTCATGAAGATTTGTGTTTCATTGTAGCTTTGAAAGGAGACCTTACCAGGGGACATGCCACCCACTAGGGGCCTAATGCCCTTTTTTCATTCTGCCTGAGATTATTAATGGGGGGAGGGGGAGGAGGGCAAAATACCTGACAAGCCACAATACACTCAAGTGCTGGGATACAGAGGGTTTTTTTGATGTGTCACTCAGTCCACTCCATACCACTGCATCCTATAAATCAGTGGTTCTCACACTGTGGGGCAGGGTCCTAAGAGAGGGATGTGATTGTTAAGGAAGGTGGAAGAAAAGTCAGCCTGTAAGTACAGCAAATGTGGAAAAGAAGGGCAAACCTGTGCATGTGCGTGTGCCATTGAATATTGATTAATCTCTGCAAAAGAGTGACACAAAATGTTTCCCTCCATTCCCTTCCTTCAACCTCAGACATAGCAAAAATTGCCTTTTGTTTTTTGTGCTTGTCCCACTCAGCTTCTCCAGATATTCCATTGTCGTTGAAGCAGGCAAATGCTCCTTAGTGATCACAAGGCAGTTTCTTGGGAGAGACTGAGGGAAGTGAAGAGAGGAGGCAGAGAGTGTGAGAGCTCAGCATTAAGACAGAGGGTGTGAGCAGCGCAAGGGGCCTGAGAAAGGGAGAGATGGGGAGAGAAGTGTAGAGCAGGACATGGGGGGATGATGTTGAGTGGAGGGTGCACCATTTACATGTAGATGTAAAGTGAGTCACAGGGGTAAAAAAATTGAGAACCAGTGTTGTAGATCTGTCTGGTAGAGTTATATCCATTTGTTGCACCTTCTCTGGAAAGTGCCTGCTAGTGGAATGACTTGAGAGATTTTGGGAGATTCCACCTGTACATTATATCAAATCCAAGCTCAGATCTGCCCTGGAAGGCCTCTCTACTCTCCAGAAGAGAATGGGGAGGAGAAAGGATGGAATTTGCAGAAAATCATGTCCTTCTCCATTGTACTGGTGACGCATATCACTGGAATGTCCATGATTGGATGCATCTCATCATGTTGAGTTAGAGCAAGTTTAAGCTGAACAAGAGACAGAAGTGTCTATCAAAGAACCTGTTTGCTTATTTTATTTGCATGGATTGTCTTTGGTAATTTTCTTGGACATATCTTGCATGGCATGTGCTTAAGACAAAAGATATTTATGACTGTTCAGGTACCATCAGGGGTATTCTTTCCAAGTGTTGATTTGCAAAGAAAAAGCACTTGTCTTTTCCCTTATAGGTGGTCGGTATGTTAAAGTCTGGGACATGCTTAAAGGAGGGCAGTTGCTAGTGTCCTTGAGAAATCACCATAAGACTGTAACCTGTTTGTGTCTAAATAGCTCTGGACAGAGGCTGCTTTCCGGCTCCCTGGACAGGTCTGTATTTTTCACTGTTCAGCTTCCTATTTTTTTCCTAGAAAAGGGGATTCCATGTAAGTGAGTCATTACAGACAGAAAACTGTTTTATGTACTCTGTAGTTGTGATTTGCAACTCCATAATATGAAATGCAGCATATAATATAGCAGCATCCCAAGGATATTAGTTTGCATCTCCACAGAGTTTCTGTCGTTTGTACTTTGGAAGAAGCAAAGTATTAGTTTGGACAATACCTGAAGAATTTCAAAGGAAAGGCTATGAAAACAGTCAGTAGGTTGGGCTTCAGTGCTTTACATATTTCTTGTTTTTAACCTGATCATAGGAAATGAAGTCAATTATGATTATATATGCTTCCTGTGCATGATTACAGTATAATCCTGAACATATCTAGTTATGTGTATGTTCTACTGTGTAATGGGATTTACTCCCAGCTAGGTGTATGGCGTATAGCTTTATTCAGGCTTTTAGGTATGGAGTTTGGGTTAAAGTTGGATGATGATGGCATGGATGGTGCCTTCTGTAAACAGAAGGATTCTTTGGAAATCTTTTGATCCCGCAGAGCATATCATCTTCCAGCACGGGGGAAGGAAGCTGTTTTCACTTACCACTTCCTCTTCTTCTTGCAGCCCCCTGTGCCCCCCTCCCAGTATTTGCTTCAGTATGGATCACTATGAGAGCCAGTGTGCTGTAGTAGCCTGAGCATTGAGCTATGACCCTGGAGAGCAGGGTTTAGTTCCTTGCTTGGCCATGGATACCCTCTGAGTGACCTTGGGTGTATCATGCACCCTCAGCCCCCAGAAAACCCTGTGACATATTTGCCTTATTGTTGCCATAAGTCGGAAACAACTTAATGACATGCAACAACAACAACGGATCAGTATGGATAATCATGGTAGATTGCTGCAGAGGAGGGAAGTGAATTGGTTCTATCTTAGCAGAGTTCTCTCTAAGGATTGCAGGAGTAAACTCTAGATGTAATCCAGTATTTCTTACTTCAGTTATTTGGTTGTTTAATAATTTGATGTACATCTTCTAATAACTTCTAATAAACTCAGAAGTACTTAAGTCAGTCTGAGAGTAAGCCCACCTATACGTATCTTTGCAAAATTGCTTTTACCTTCTTGTGACTGTTATTTTCAAGGCTGGAGCAGTAACATTTTTTTCCAGATTGAAATATTTCAAGTTGGGTAATACAGGATTGCTTCCTGGTAATCTTTATTCCACATTATAATTTCAAAAGAGGAAGATGGACTTCCTCTTTTGCATAGACTTATTTCTTGTACTTTTTGAGCCTTCTTAAGACCCATATTTCTCTAAAATCTTTTATAGATCTCAACTTTGAATTTAATGTGTTCTTACTGTTGTTTGTAGGCATGTCAAGGTTTACAGTACAACTTCATACAAGGTTGTTCACAGCTTTAACTACGAAGCATCGATTCTTAGCCTTGCATTAGCAGTAAGTACTGTATATAATGTCGATCTCACAATTTTGAGAATATTTTGACTTGCCAATGAAAAGCATTTAGAGTTGCAAAAGCATTGGGAAAACAGGTACAATCCTCACTGGGTATGGCATTCTTCATTGATCTGGCTTAATCGCTACTGCAGTGTTGTCCATGAAGTGTTTTATCTAAACTGGATCTCTAGTATTGCTTCTACTTGAGACTGCACTGCTGAGGTTGTTAGGTCTCCCATCAGGGAAAAAAACAGTTTAGCCACACTCTGTGTAATCTGTACTCTGCTTTTGCACTGTATGGGGTAGGGTGTGGGATGTCGGGGCAGGGTGTGGGATATCTGGCCACCCAGGTGTTTTTGAACTTTAACTCACTCCAGTTTTTGCCATGGGATGGTGGGAAATGTAATCCTACAACATTTGGCAGGCCACAACTTGCTCTGTCTTTCTTTGGCCACACTTAGATTCACTTAATGAGGCTGCTTTAAATGCCTTATTGCTTTTAATTCAAGTATGGAAGGAGCAAATGTTTTTTTAAAAAGGCAGCGCTCTACCAGGAATTTCAGTATTCATTCCTTGGGTAATTGTTTGACATTGGGTATTGTGCCTGTGATTGTCTGATTATATACTCTTATTTGGGAGGTTGTGGTAACCTTTGTCTAAAGCTTTGACTAAAGCCCTGGGTCATCTTAATTGTAAGTGGGTGTATCAGTCATTGAAATTGGCAAGTTAAATGTTCTTGACTTTGATAGTGATCACCTAATCTATCAAATGTTGGACTGCACAGTTCTTTGCATGCTTATCTGGGAGTAAGATCTATTCAACAGAATAGGATTTACTTCCAGGTATTAGGTAGGATTGCACTATTTGTTCAGAAAAATTGCCTGGTCTTAACCTCACTAGGGCAGGTAACATGGGCCAGATTTAATTTAATCCCATTTTTCCAGTTTGGGATTTTTGAGGACACCAGGGTGCCTCTGAGTTGTTGCCCTTTGCTCAGAAGGGCATATTAGAATCTATTTTTGCTGTAAGGTATTTCTCTTGTAAAATGAAAATGGT
Source organism: Ctenosaura bakeri (assembly GCA_948474755.1). NCBI lineage: Eukaryota > Metazoa > Chordata > Lepidosauria > Squamata > Iguanidae > Ctenosaura > Ctenosaura bakeri. The sequence continues at coordinate 48,013 of CAOLHI010001114.1, read as the reverse complement.
ATCACTAGAAATAGTCTCTGGACTAGAATTCCCATCGTGTTTTTTTAAATTCCTTTTAGCCTGAAGATGAAACTCTAGTTGTTGGCATGACAAATGGAATACTGAATGTTAAACATCGGAAGCATGAAGGAGAAAAAGAGCTTTTGAACAAGAAGAGGAGGCCTGTTTATAGAACCTTTGTGAAAGGACGAAACTACATGCCAAAGAAAGTATGGAGAAAAGAAGGAATTCTGTCTTGTGTTTGCAACTCAAAATCTAACTGTTATCCTGTTTTGTTTTATACCCAAAACATCTATGCTATAAGCATGAAACTCCTGTATTATTCTGCTACATAAGTAATTATATTTTCAACATTATTTTACCATTGTACAACATCAATTTTATTTCACTTGCCTGACTTTTGACATATTGTATCATGTGCTATATGGTTGTATCAGTATATTGAATATAACTAACTGTGTTACAGCTGGTGATGCTTATAGCATTTATGCTTTATTTCTCTGCAACCAAAAGTCACCAGGGAATTAGCTTGACTGTTATATTAGGTTGGAAAAGGCTGTATTAGAATGATCATTTTAAAAGCTGCTTTCAGTTATTTGGTTAGCTGGCTTGAACACTAAAATACTTGCCAGAGCCCTGGGTTATCACTTCATCTTAGAAGAGACATTTCTTTTCTGTTGTCTCAAGGCAGGAGATACCTCTTCGAAGATGGTGTCTCCTGCTCACATAGCATGCATCATCTGGAAACAACAGGCTATATTTTTCCTATACAAGTTTGGCTTTCTTCGTATCTGTCTATACATTGCCATGACGAGGGAAATGATGCAAAATGTGTAGGGCAATATTGACATAGAGTGTTATTGGCTGTGGCTCTGTCATTGATTATCTTCCCGCTACTCCCCTTTTAGGAGGATTTCTTTGTCAGTAAACCTGTGAAAACTTATTTGAAAAAATATGACAAGCTCTTGAGAAGTTTTGAGGTCTCCAAAGCTTTGGATGAAGTACTTCAGGTGAGATGGTATTAGGGTCTTTTTGGATCTCATTACTCTGATAAACTATAAAACTCTCTAGTGAATGCTTCACAATCTGATCTTTAAAAGTTGTGTGTAGCATGCAGCATAATCACTACTGCTACCAGGGGATGTATACAAAATTTCAAGGAGAAATTGTTGGGCAACTCTCTGTCTTGCAAATTTTAGGGGCTTATAATTCCTTTAGAAAGCTGATTTCTATCATGTTAGACCATTGTTTATGCTGGCTCCACAGGTTTTCAGACAGGGAGCTTCCCAGGACATACATGGAAATACCAAAGACTGAACCTCCACCCCTGAGTTTCATCACATAACTGACTGTGGTGTTTTGTGGCTACCTGTGTGTGTTCTAAGGAAGTGTGGAAATAAAAATACATTTGTTTTTCATTTCTGATGAACCATGCTTCTCATACCTTCATATATCTCATAAAGAAGTGAACAGGAATAACTGTAGAGTTCAGTGTTCCTCCTGAATCTAGCCTGTATCTATCTCATCTACCACTGCCATTGGTTATGGGAGCTGTTTGCAAGAACAAATTAATGTGAAGTAGAAGTCAAAGGTCATAGATGGTGTACTGGTTGTCCTTTGTCATTACAGCCTTACAAGATTGGATGTTTCAGGGACTGGAAACAAAAGAACATGAGCTACCTCATGAATGAATTTTAAATACAAATGTTAAATGCTAAATGACTCCTTTTCTGTGGGCTGGGAAAAGGTTTGAACTGCTGAAATGTATGTGACCTTGCTGCAAAGTTGTGCTGCTAAATGCTTTGTATTTTTAGGCTCATGGAAGAAAAAACTACCCTGAAGTTGCAGTTGCAGTCATGCAGGACTTAAACCGCAGAGGAACATTGAAAAATGCACTTGCAGGGAGAGATGAAGAACAGCTCAGAGTCCTCCTTTCTTTTTTAATAAGGTACTTGCTGGAACTGTGATTATTATTCTCCTCCTCCTCGTTGTTATTAGTCATTATTATTAGTATTAAATACTTTATTTGTAAAGCATAACATCAGGAAAAATTAATAATAATCTCTTCTCCTATTATCCCTCGCTCCATAGCAATTAATTCTATGACAACAAACTTAACTGAAAACTTAATTGTTGTCCAGACTTCCCACTGTCATATAAAATTAAAATTATAGTAATAGAATCCATAATAAGGTAGAATAGTACAAATTATCCATATTAGTCTTCCTCTTTCAAGCTGCACTTATTTTTGCCATTCTACCCTGAATTTAGGTGGAATACTAATATCTGTGTTTTCATCATTAACATGTTGTATAAATGAGTAGCAATTTAAATAAAATGCATCTAGTTTTAATTTTTCCTTCATGGATAATTTTTCCATAATAGCTATAAACCATATCTCTTTATACCATACCTACAGTAAATTATTGTGACCCTCTTTCCATCTTTGAGTTATTACCAGTCGAGCTACCACAATGTAAAATATTGCAAGGTCTTTATATAAAAGACTGTTAGGAGCTCCTTCAAGAAGATCTAGGAGGCATAGCTTAGTATAAAGGAAATTTCTTGAATTAAATCCCAGCAGGAACTAACAGTTGGGCAGTCCCACCATATATGCCAGTGGGTGCCCCTAGAACCATACCCCCTCTGGCAAAGTCATGATCCTCTACATTTACTTCTGAAAATCTGGAGTGGTGTAATAATTTGTGTAATAATTTTAATTAATTTTCCTAAATATGGATTGAAACCAATCAAAATGGGTTAGTGCACCAAATTTTGATCCAGATTCTATCTGGTATGGTTTCCTGTGATTCCACTCCCCAACTCATTTTAAGTCCTTCTTGTTAGCTGTTGTTTTATTGAGAAGTTCATAGTTCTTGGAGTTGTCAACCATACCCACAACCAATTGATCAAAATCTGTCATCCTTTAAAATAGCTATCTGTTTTACTTGTATGTGCTCTACCAAGCATTTAATTTGAAGAAAAGTACAACAATTAATCTTGTGTGGGTGCAAAAGTTGTTCCATCTGCTGAAAAGATAAAAGCTGCTTCTCCTGATAAAAATCCATAGATCCATAAGTCTGTATAGATTACATTTTCTCCAGATTGTACAGTTAATTGATCCCACATTGGAAAATGATGGAAAGTATCTTACTGGTGTTGGTAAAGTTATAACTGGTGATATCTTATACTGTCATCTCCTCCAGGCATCCAGTGTTGATTTAGTAAAAGAAATCAATATGGATTCCATAATTCTTTTTTACATTCAATTGCATCAGTTCAGTTTTCTGTTTATAAAGACATTCCGATTTGACCCATGGTCTTCTGTTGTCTTCCAACATAGTTGCCAAAAATGTTGTAATCAAAAAGCATTAAAGTACACCCACAGATTAGGGACACCCCAAACTCCATGTTGCACTATAATATACATTGCTCTTATTCTTAAGCATCTAATGTAGGTATTCCACGTGGTTTTCTGCGAAGCTTGCTATGTGCCACAAAATTAAGCATTCAGTTAATCAGGTTTGAAATATAGCAACCACAGCCAAAACCTGACTGATCAGGATGTGTTTAATCAGAGATAATTCAGTGTTTCTGCTAGTGCTGTACTGAACAGCTTTTGGTGCTGATTCGTTAGGGAGATTGGACAATATGATTCTATTTCTGTATTATACTTTCCAAGTTTTGGAATTACTAAAATTCTGGCAATTTACCATGAATCTGGAATGCTTTCACCCCCAAAATATTATTGAACAGGCTAGTCCATTTAGATGTCAGAAAATCAGAGAATCTCTTTTATAATAAATGATTAAAAAGCCATCTGGTCCTTGGGCTTTGTTACAGTTTAGCTGCCTAATTGGTTGCTTTATTTCCTCTTTAGTAATTTTTGCTCCATATCCCAGCCATGGCTTGAAAAAAAAATCCAAAAAAGCAAAATTTGATTTTGCAATAAGGAACCTTACTTTATTGAACCATTGTATATAATGGAACTTGAGCATCCACAAATTTGGGTATCTACGGAGAGTCCTGGAACCAAATTCTAGCAGATACCGAGGACCCACTATAATTCTTTTATGTGTGTAGATGAGAAAAGTTTAATCTGAATTTTACTAAGATAGGTTTTAATGTCATCTATACTAGGATTCTTTGAAGAATGCAGTTCTAAATGTTTTGGCTATAATCTGCCCATCAAAAGTTTTGTGACCTGTTTATCCTTTAATGTGTATATTGTCTTACACTTTTGTCTGGAGTTAATGCAAGTGATGACAGCCTAGGACACTTACTGCCATGCTCACAATAGTTTTGGTTAAAATATAAGAGAGCTTTCTAAGTTGTGTAATTTGTGATGCTTTGCCTGTAGTATCTGCATAATTTTTTAGATCCTGTTTATGTCTTTCTGCCATTTTTTCTATATCACTTTGTAGATTCTCCATACATGCCAATTTACATCTACATTGTATTGAATCTTCTTTTAATGTGACACCCCTAATACTAGCCTTAGCATCCCAAACATTTTATAATCCACAGCAGAGATTTCATTAAGTACATTGTAGTTATCTCACTGTATTATCCACTCATTTTTCCATCTTGCATATAGGTAGATTTCTCTTTTTCTCTCTGTTGTCAGCATTCTCCAACAATATAGCAAGCTCTTGCACAGTTTTATTCATGATGTGGATTTTCTCCGCATTAAACATTCTAGCTTCTAAAGCGTCATTAGCCATTTGTCACACTTCTAAAACTATGTTGTTTAAGATTCTCAGTCTGATCTTTGATAGGCTTCAAGGTTGTTTTCCACTTCTTGTTCATCTCTCCTTTTTAATTCTTTCATTCTTTCTGTCTCTCCAACAAATTCTGTTGTGTCAAAGGGCAATTATTGGTGGAGAGAATTGGTAGAGATTTGTGAAAATGAGGTTTAATTAATTTTGTTTACTAAGTAGAAGCAAGGCTTTTCCATAGTTCTAGTTTTTTTCCCCTTTGTGATAGCCTCCAAATCATAAATGTGAACATTTCTGCACTTGGGTATGAATGTCAATATTTGACTTGTTACCTTAATTTGCAGCTATGTGACAGATGAAAGATTTGCTCCTGTGCTGATAAACGTTGCAGAAATGATCATTGGTAAGTACTGAGATTAAACAAGGATCATGTAATTGACTTCTGTGCAAATAACCCAACACCCCCCCTTTTTCTTGGTTACAAATGAAGAATGGCATAGCAATACACTTTTATTTGAAGTGGCAATATGTTGGTATGATTTGCATGTTGTATAAGACACTAGTGTATTTACCTGGCATTGCCCAGGGTTTTTATTTTCCTCTTAAGAACTCACCAAACTGTCTTCTCCATTTCCTGTAACTTTACTCAATATTTCCCAATGCAATTTGTATTTAGAGTTATTTACATACACAGTTTGAGTTCTTGAGGGAGTACGCTGTCCTCTTCCTTGCTGCTAGGCCTTGTGTCCGTAGCAACCAGCGTATTTTTGTACCTGTAAAATTTTCCCCATATTCTCCAATCTAATCTTTATTAAGAGTTGTTAACATTTAGAGGTTGGATTCCTGAGGGAGTACACTGTCCTCCTCTTTACTGATAGGCCTCATCTCCATAGCAACAGTACCTGTAACTTATCTCTATATTCACCAATCCAATCTGTATTCAGAATTGTTAACATACAGAGGTTGGGTTCTTGAGGGAATGCACTGTCTTCCTCTTCCTTGCTGCTAGGCCTTGTCTCCATAGCAACAGGCCTATTCCAGTACCTTTGACTTTTCCTCATATTCCCCAATCCAATCTTTATTCAGAGTTATTTACATACACAGGTTGGGTCTCTGAGGGAGTACACTGTCTTCCTCATCTTCATAGTAAAAGGCCTATTCTAGTACCAGTAACTTATCCCCATATTCCCCAATCCAATCTGTATTCATAGTTGTTAACATACAGAAGTTGGGTTCCTGCGGGAATACACTGTCCTCCTCCTTTCTGCTAGGCATCATCTCCATAGCCACCGGCCTATTCCAGTACCTGTAACTTTTCCTCATAGTCCCCAATCCAATCTGTGTTCTCTGGTGACATTGATGTACTACCGGCTTTTGATTTTTTTGTTTTCTGTTGAATTTGTGCAATGGCTTTGTTTTTCTGGAAGCATTTTTTGTTTTGAATTCCTCACTTATGGAACCCATACAATCTACTGTGTGAGGCAAGAAGACCTTGTAACTATGCTATGTATGTCACTTTAATTTTTCTCACATATGCCTCCCAAAAGTTTTCTGGCATCCTTCTTGCTGCTAAGCCTCATCTCCATAGCAACCGGCCTGAGGCCCAAGACCTCTCTGGCTGAGAACTCTAAAGGCCCCTCCCTAAACTACAAATCCCAGGACTCCCTAGGATGTTGAAAGTGGAATAATTACACTGTAACAATGTAATGTGGAAATGGCCAAAGGTTCGAATCCTTGCTCGGCCACAGGGTGACCTTGGGCAGGTTACGCTCTCTCCACCTCAGAAGAGGGCAATGGCAAACCTTCTCTGAACAAATCTTGCTGTGACAGTTTCACCTTAAAGTTGCCATAAATTGAAACCATAAGTGTTGAAGGCCTACAGCAACACGAGTTTCTTTACTTGTATTATAGGAATGTGACTTTGATGCTTGTGGTGGGTCACCATTGTTAATCTCAACTGTTATGTTTACAATAATCTTACGAGTTTATTAACCATTACCTGTAAGCATGTGACTGCCCTAAGACTGCCAGGCAAGTCTGAAGCAGAGATTTCTGGTTCTGGTTCATAATTTAGCCCCCTATCCTCTGTGCCACCCCAGTTTCCCTTCCCTTTCCTCCTTCATTTAGTACTAGATAGTCTTTGGAAAACATAATGGTTTAAATGCTCAGTTTTCTCCTTCAGACCCAGTGACTGGAAGGGCTTAAGATGATGCCGAACAGTACCTGTCTGGCAGCAAGGAACTTTGCCATGATAGTAGAGCTCTCCTGAGAGGCTGCAGTTACACTCATGTGAATATCAACAGGCGTAACTTGACCACTGGCAGTAGCCATTGGCAGGTTCCAAAAAAATGGTGCTCTTGAGACAGGGTGGCTTTGTTTTCAAAGCCCTCTGTTCCCTCCTTTTGATTTAATGGATGAAGGAAAGGTAAGCAGTGGGTCAGACAACATACAGCTGGTTAAGTGTGTGCCATTAGGACATGAGATGCCATAATGGACTTCTCATTAACAACCCACTGCAGAATTGCAACATAAGAGGTAAAACTGGAGGTTTCTAATATGCTTATGTCAAACTCCATTAAGTGGAGATGTTATGTTAATTTTCTTTTTCCTTTGCCAGATATTTACATGCCAGTTGTTGGACGGTCTCCAGTTATTGACAAGCAATTTCTGAAACTTCAAGAGCTCATAGAAAAAGAAATTGAACACCAGGTGGAATTACTAGAAGTCTTGGGGATGATGGATTCATTGTTTGCTACTACGGCAAGAAAAATGCCCACTCCTTTGGATGAGGACAAAACTGATGGCTCATAGAAGACAGTGGAAATTTCATCAGAGATTGCATTGCATTTGACTCTTGTTTTCATCGGATGTGTTTGTGTAACTTTTTCCAGCATATTGCTCTAGAGAAATCAAAAATACATTTCTTTGAGGGGTCCAAGGTACTGGTGACTGGTTAGAGCAAAGGCCTTTGGGAAATAATTATTGCCATCAGCGTCTATTTAACAGTTAACGTTTCTGCCAATATTGTATAAAGCTGAACTTTATTTATACAATTCCACGGTGGCTGCAGGTAAGATAATTCAAATATCTTTATTTTCTCCCAATTCTGTTGCAGACCATTTATTAAACCCCTGCTATTCAAACAAATAAATATGACAGAATTTCCAGAAAACTATTTTCAGTCATTCATATGTAATGATGTGTGGTTAAGTAAGTCTTTCTTTAATATGAGAAAACAGGGTGTTTAGCAGTTTTGTTCTACTCTGAAATTTACCATGAAATTGTTGTACAAACACAATAATTTGTCCTATTAGCATCTTAGTGTACTTAGCAACAAATGTACTAACCTTAAATCCTAAGCATTTAAAATCAACACAGTATTTGGCCACATGCTTTCTTATCCCAACCAGTTAAAATCAATGTTGAGGTAGTTAAGCATGTAGTTGACATATCTTCTCTACCTTTATTACCCCCTTTATATTCTGATAGGAGCAAGAACAGTATGTCAGCCAATGATTTAGGTTGTCCAGGAATGTGAATAATCCAAGTGATGAGTCAAGTGTGTACAATACTGTCATGATTGCCCAATGGCTGATGCCACATACGTGAGAAGTTTGAACTTAGTCTGTACATCACTGTGTTTCAGATTGGTGACACATTTGTATACCATAGTAGAAAAGTAGTTCTTATTTGAAAAAACATGTTTTACATTCCATAAAAGATGAAAAGACTATTCAATTTTTGGCTTAGTCTGTGGTAGGCAGTAGTGATTTGAGCAAAGCCTTATTTAATGCACTCCAGATCTGTAATGATGTTGAATACATATGACTCTTCCTATAAAACCAATTCCTGTGTTGTATCTGATCACGCCTTTCCACAAGCAAAGTGGACATCATTAGTGGATTAAACTGCCCTGTCCCCCTGCAGGCCCCCTCCCCAAGAAAGGTCTCCCAGAGGAGAGTTGCATGGCAAACTTCAGAGATAAGAAAGTAAAGTAACAATTCATGAGCAGAAATGTTTTTGTATAATGCTGGATTTAACTCCTTGTTATTTCCATCAGCAAAACACAGCACAAGTTAAAAGAGTTCCTTCAGTTTAACAAAGTATGAACAAACTTCTACCTTCATCTTTACTGTAATGCAGAGGGAGCAGAAATACAGACTGTGCTCTTGATTTGCTTGATTATACATTATAACTCTTACAGCTGGAATAGCTTCATTCTGCCCCTCCCAGTGGTGTCTTTGCTCATTGGAGGAAGTTACTAAAGTTTTTTCTCTAGAAAGCAGGAATAAGGTAACTTGAGGATACCCTCAAGGGACTCGACTGAGCACAGTCCTCACCTAAAATAGTGTCTTTATAGAACTTGCATCTGCTCTAACACGGGAGTGGGCAACACAGAAGATTGGAGAAACAGAGTCTTTCCTTAGATGTCAGACAGCTGCTCTTGTTCCTCACATCCTACTAAGTTTTTAAAAATTAATTTTAAAAGGCCCTTTGCACCCCCTCCCAGGAGTTAATTTTGCAATACTTCCCTCTCCCCACAGTCTGCTTTTGCAAAACTAGAAATAAACAAGTCATATCTAGTTTTTGGAAAAGAAAACAAGCTGAGTGGGAGGGGAAGTGTTGCAAGATTGGCCCTCTACAGTTTCTAAATTGTCAATAAATCTTAAATTGGGGGAATGTGGAGTGGGAGGGGGACACCTGGGGGGTGCTTTGTTGTCCAAAGCCTGCATTTTGCTCACCCCTGCTCTAACATCCAGCTTGTGATCTAGGCTATTCTTAATGTATAATTAATCCTGTATGAGCTCATCTGAGATGGTTTGGATGAACTGAGGTGGATAAGAAGGAGGTACTGGAAGTGAATGTGGACATACAGAATTTCAGTAGAGAGTAGGATAGGATAAAAACTGAAATACCAGTGGCAGTTTTGGATGATGTTACTGTTTCAAAGCATATTCACCCTTCTTTGCAATGGTGACTACTGCTTTCCCTTGGTATGATTGCATGTTATCCCAAGGCAGTGCAGGAAGGAATGAACAGGGCTGTGGGTGTGGACACTAATGTGATTTCTTCCCATGTGAATTTGGCCTCCCAGTCAGGCAGCATTCATGTGGGAGAGAGTTCATTTTCCCCTAAGCAGTTTTGCTGAAACAAAAAGGTCTTCAGTGGCCTATGAAAAGATAGTGTGGAGGGCACCCGAGAGGATAGTAACAGAGTTCTAGAGCCTGGGAGCAAGCACCATGTGATCCCAACAGTTGTTCCTGGGACGGTGGGTGGGACAGTGAGAAGAGCCTCTCCAGAAGATTTCAAGACACTGGCAGGCGCATATAGGGAGATATGGTCCTTCAGATAACCTGGACCTGCACAATATAGGGCTTTGTAGGTCATAACCAGCACTTCAGATTTTGCAAGAAGGGGCAGTGGATCCTATGCTGTTTGAGAGGAAATGTAAATTTGTACTCTGCTTCTAAGTGGTATCTCGCATGGATTGATGTGGATGACAGAACAATATTTCCAAGATAAAACTCTGTGTATGTGCTTTCAGATTTTCTGTTGACTTACAGTGAGCCTATGAATTTCAGAGAGTTTTCTTAGGCAATATCTGGAAGTGATTTTACCAGTTCCTTCCTCTGAAATATAGCCCACAGTATCTGGTATTCATTGGCGGTCTCCCATCCAGATACTGACCAGGGCTTATCCTGCTTGGCTCCCAAGATTAGATGGGATTTGGTGACTTTAGGATGTTCAGGCCTCACTTCTGACTTAGGATCCCACCTTAGGATTGCCCTATCACAGGGCTTTCTGGGGCTGAGTGTGACGTGCCCAAGGTCCTTCATCAGTTTCCATGGCTGAGCAGAGAACTGAACCCTGGCCTCCAGGGTCCTAGTCCAACACTTGTCCCACTATACCACACTGGCTCTCAGGTATAGTGCAATAATTAATCTGAAGTTTTCTGGTGGGATCAGACTATAAATGGCAACCTAGATTCATTCCTACCTAACAATAAATAGCTCCTAACTTGGGTACATGCATGTGGACTCTTGAAGGGGAGGGTGCCTACGAAGAAGGCATTTGGGTGCTTGAGGCTTTCTTTGCCTTTCCTGAAACTTGGTAGCGACAGCTTTATCTACTGAAGTTCACCTCTTCTCCACAAACATCAATGGTAGGTACATGAGCTCTGTCCTTCATATACTGTATAGTAAGTATTCCCCCTTCCATCTGTTGTAAACGTCCTTTTTAAAGTACTCTTATGGGGGAATGGTTAGGATAATGGACTGTAACTTGAAAAATTCAAGTCCTTTACAAAGCTACTGAACTTTCTGGCTGATTTTGGGACAATCACTTTGTGTAAATCTCATTTGCCTCACTAGATTGTTGTAATAATCTGAGAAGGAAGATTGCTGTGTACTTTGTCCTAAGCTCACTGGAGGAAAAGTGGGTTATTAATGTAACTAATAGAATAAATAAACTACTGTTGGTGGATCACAGCTTACAGAAGCTACATACCAAACCAACTTGGGCATGGTTGTTATAATGCGTATTTAGGCTGAAGCCTGAGTTAATTGTGGATACAGAAAACCCTCTCTGAAGTAATAGAATACTTGCAAGTAAGTATAAAATGCCTTCTCGTGCAAGTAACATGATATGGTTAGCACATGGTTTAATTCCTTGTTTCAAAATGAGTGATTCCTATCTCAGTCATATGATGCTGTCTAGTCTCCAGAGAAATTTCTAAAACTGAGTTTTCTGACATTTTCCTGGAGAACTTTCTGAATCATTTCAAAATCATTTTCAAAAGGTGACCTTGCATTAAAACTCATGAAGAAAGTTCAGGGGATGCTATGGCATCCTGCCTCTCATCCCGCCTCTCCTCACTCCCTCTACTATGGGACAGTAACAGAGACATAGTCATGAAATATAACCCAAGCAGTTTCAATGAAAAGCAAGATCTGTTCAGGGTCACTGGGAATGCCTGTAGAACGTACTGTTGGCCTTCTGGCTCCACTTTCATTGGGACTAAATGTTCCAGTGCTGCAACTTAAGGATAGTTACAAAACACTCAAACCACCTTTTAAAACTTGGCTGAAAGCTTTCTTGCACTGAAACCTGTTTGTAGAAACAACATTCGTTTTGCACAAGTTCTTTTGGAGGTCTGCAACTTTTAATAAGTTTCATCTTTAGGTGAGTCAACTGAGGCTTTAGTTGTTTTTGCAGTAAGGGCCAGTTTTAGTGGATGTGTGAATGTCAAAATTAAAAGTTCAGTACCAAAATAGCTCTTTTTGATTCCAATGTACTTCTTTAATAGGAATGGAAAAGGAAATGTTACAATAGCTTTACTTTCTAGCAGTAAGTAGAAGTTTAAGTTGTAGGTTATTTAATAACTTCTTTCAGTACGTGAAAGCGTAATTGTTGGGATCCAGTAATCTACATGTTTATTTAACCTTCATCCACTGGAATAAAAAGAACTTGTACTGAATGACTTTTGAGATATTTTCTGACCCCATGGAAATTTCAGTATATTTCAAGGATAAAAAAAGCCCCATTTTCACTGGAGTGTTTGTGACTATAATTTTCTGACATTTCAGTCTTACCACCTCCTGGTTTAGGTTGGTCTTGTTGTTTCTTTAGAAAATTTATATATTGAAGGAATTATAGATGTGTGTGCATAACATCTCAAAGGAGCTCAGTGTGATATACACAATGCTGCCTCTCACAACAACCTTATGTGGAAAATTAGGTAGAGAGTGACTAGCCCAGGGTTACTCAGTAAACTTGTGGGTGAACAGCGATTTGTACTTGAATCTCCCTGGTCTATCCCCAAAACACCAAATACTTTTAGAAAGAAAAGAATTTTTAAACATTCTATCACTTGAACTGAATAAAGATCCAGGAGTCTTCTGGCACCAGAAAGATTATTATGTTTTATAGCACAAGCTTTTGTGAACTATGGCCAACTTTATTAGTGGGCTGTAGTTTGTGATATGACAGTTCATGGTATAACAGCTTGTTAACCTTTAAGATGCCACTAGACTGTTGTTGGTTGTATAGCAACTTCTCCTATCCCATTGAAATTGGATCAGCATACATATTTTCAAGTTCTTATATTAGTTGGTCTCATACTAGTTTCAGTTGTCCTGATGTTTCAAAGCCTTTGCAGCTGTGTTGGAAGATAATAAGAGTCACTCCCTGAAAAATTTTTTTTTTATTTCCAGAATGTATATGTTTCTTTTCTTTTGAAAAATCCCAACACAGTGCACAAAAAAATGTGAGTACAATAAAATAGTTTTTCAAGGGATAAAATGGGAAAACTCCATAAAAACATTAATTAATAACCAGGAATAATTGGCAGTTAGGAGAATGTTTGAATAAACACATAGGTCTTCAACTGATGGCAGAAACATTCAACATGGGAATGTGGCTTCATTTCAAAAAGAACCAGTCCACATAATTGCAGCCAAAACACAGAAGGACTTGCCGTGCACCACAATAATAATAAAACCCTCATCAGGCCACAATATAATAAGCAGAACATTTCCCCTGCCCCAAATTTAAGGACCAGGAGAGTCTATAGAAGAGGAATCCCTCATTATAACCTGGTCACAAGCTGCATTGGGTTTTGTAAGCCAGAATAACACATTGAAGATAGCTCCGTGTCTAATTGGCAAACATTGTAGATCTTTCACCACAAGTGTAGGAGGCTCTGCTTTCTACACTCATTGCAGTTTCTGCACCTAGCCCAAAAGTAGTCTTACACTGGGTGCATTACAATAGGCCAAGTTTCTGTTGTATTTCCCTCTCTGCTGAATGCCATCCCTCAGGGCTGACTCCCTCCTAAAATCAGGTCTGAACACAGATCGAAATGGACCTAGATAACCCGTATTATTCAAGGATCTCTTCAGCTGTTCCATGACCACTCTTTCAAGCACCCTGGCCAAAAGAGGGTATTTGTAACTTGGCGATAGTTGTTATAAACCCTTCAGACCTAGAAAGAGTGTTTTAAGGAGTCACTGCACCCTAAAGGCACCCGATCCTGTCTGAGCTTGGAAGCTAAGTAGGGTCAGCCCTGTTTAGTACTTGGATGGGAGACTGCTAACGAATGCCAGGTGCTGTAGACTATATTTCAGAGGAAAGAACTGGCAAAACCACCTCTGAGTATTTGTTGCCTATGAAATTCATGTGTTCACCATAGGCTGACAGGCACAATACACATATACACTCTTTAAAGACACTCCCTCACATACCAGTTTTTAGACTGCACTCTCCATGTCTGGTTTAATTAGCTAAGTGGGCAAGGGTTGGCCACTTCACTGAAAGTATCTTGTCCACATCCTCAGGATACTTCAACTGAGACAGATCCTATAAAAAAGATAGGATGGTGTACTGGAGATCTAACCAGGACTTATTAAGGAATGTTATGGAGACAAGTGGTCTTGTCCTCAAAATGGTTAGCAAATTCATTACATTGTATCTCCAAGGGTATTATTGCTTGAAGCAGATGACCACAAGGCTCTTTTCATTTGGAAGAGCTCCACTGGCCAGCTTTTCACTGTTTCACCAAAATAAGCCAAAACAGAAACATTCAGCACATGCTTTTGGCCCTATTCACACTGCGTCCAACATCAAAGGTGTGTAATCAATGACCAGCCTGTTTAATCACCTGAAATTGTGCAGAAAACCTCACAGCCACTTGGATTCCACAGTGCTGGACAAGGACACTCAAGTGCAGTCATGCTGATAACCCATCTCACTTCATCATCCCATAATGAAACCCAGATTTCAAGAAGATTGCCAGCTAGAGCCAGCAGGAAGTCTCACAAAAGATTCAGGAAACTAGTCAAATAGCTGTTTTGGCTCAGGTACCTGTTAGGATGCTCCATTCAGAAGCCTGACTGTTTTGTAAAAGAAACTAGTATACCCTTTTACCCAAATAGTTTAAACAAAAGGAGTAAGTAAACAAGGCTGACCTTTAATGATGTTGCAATGAGATCACAGTCGGAAGTGGGGGAGAGTGGACAGGAAGGAGAATAACAAATTGATTCCAAGTGGAAGGCAAGATAGACATTCTCTTACCCTTGCTCAGGTTACTAAAAGTGTCAGGCAAGTAGAAGGTCCTATTGCATGGGGATATTTCCCATACCTTGTAATAGGTGAAACTGCAACATTTCACTATTTAGGCCTAGACCTGTCTGTGACTAAAGCATGGAAATTTTTTCCCCAGGAAATTTAAACGATAAGATAAAGCATGACTTAATTGAAGTCCACAAGCATACACTTATTTTAAGCATTACTAAGCTCCTCCTTAATGCCTAAATACCCTAAAGGCATAAGATCCCATCTGATCTGGGAAGCTAAGCAGCGTCAGCTTTGGTTAGCACTTTGATGGGATGGGAGACTGCCGACAAATACCAGGTACTGAAGCCTATATTTCAGAGGAAGGAACTGGCAAAACCACCATGCCCTAAGAAAACCCTTTGGAATTCATGGGGTGTGTGTGTGCCTTAAGTTGACAGGTGACCTGAAGGTGCGCATGTACACACAAGCTACTTCTCACCCATGATACAATACAAAACAGGTTACAGTAGTTAACGTTATTTATTGTTTATTCCCTGCTTTTCTGTCACAAATTGGTCAAGGTGTCTAACAAGGCTTTATTACTAATTGTTACTTCAGCAGTTTTCATGCTGGTGTTTTCTTTTGAAGCTCCTTTGTTTAAGAATCGCTTGCTTCAGAAAAGCAAACAGCATTTGAGATGCCTAATATTATGAACGCTAATTTTTGAATGGTCACTATAATTGTGCTCTTTCTGTCTGTCTCTTTCTATTATAGGCATGTAATTGTTAATGTAAATCACAGTTTGCACTTCTTCCATTTCATTTTTTCATATCATTGAGAGCATTTCTCTCTCTCTCCCCTTATCTATGCGCACATGTGCCTTCTGAGTTTGGGTATTATTCATCTGATGAAGTATACTCCACTCTGCAGAATCTTACCCTGCAAAAAAATTACTGAAGCCTTTCAGGTGCTGCCTAACTGCTTGGTTTTTGCTGCAACATGGCTCTGCTCTGCTTGGAATTATTTATTTCTGTTTCACTATCCTGCCTGATGAAACAAGGTTTGCAATTTTTGGTCAGGTTTCAAAAAAACTATAAAACAGTGAGCCAAAAGAAATAATAAACTTTTGTATCACATTTAATTTTTGATTTTTAATTTGTAAAGGTTGGGTATCCCATTTTAAATTTGAGGGTCACTATTTAACTCACCTGTCTGGATGAGTTAATTGGTGGTAAAAGGATGGAGTTCTTCCATGCCTTCAAGTCAGGCTTCTGGTGGTATGAGACTTCATAGTCATGACAATAATAAAATGGTAAATTGTTCCATAGTAATTAATTGCAAATGCAAGGATGTGGGGTTTTCCTTCCTGTTAAATGCATTAACTGTCACATAACAGGTAAGAATTCAACATGTGACTCTTTTCCTCTGGGGATGCAGTAAAAACTTTAGCTTGCAACCATCTTCCTGCTATGGAGTTGTCCCGTAAGCAACACTGTTCTTGTTGTTATTTGCCGTCAAGTTGGCTTTGTTTTATGGCAACCTTACGAATTAGGGACTTCCAAGAGCCCCATCACCAAATACCCTACTGAGGTCTTGCAAACTCAGAGCTGTGGCTAAACTTGATTGAATCAATCCCCTTGTAGTGAAGTCTCCCTCTTTTCCTACTGCCTTCCACTTTAGCCAGCATTATATTTTCCAGTGAGTCATGGTGTCTATGATATATCCAAAGCAAGACCACTTTGGTTTAGTCATCTTGGCTTCGAGTGAGAGTTCAGGGTCAACTTACTGAAAGACCCATTTACCTGTCTTTTTTAGCAATCCATGGTATCTATAGATTTCAAATTAGTTGATTTTTTTTCCTGTGAGCTTTCTTCAGCCTTCACAACCATACATAGAAATTGGGATATTATGGCCTGCATGATCCTGATTTTGATTTTTAACCACATCTTTATACTTGATTATCTTATCTGGTTCCTTCCTGATTGCTTTTCTAAGTCCTAGTCTTCCCCTGTTTTCTTAACTTCAGTCTCCATTTTGATTAATGACTGAACCAAGATATAGAAAATCTTTTAACTATTTTAGTGCCTTCCTTACCAACCACCATCGTGTGGTAGAAGTAGTTGCAAAAATCTGATAGAACAACTTTAGATTAGTTTACCTCAGCAAAACCCCACGGATGTTCCAAATTAGGGATCTAATTCGAATTGCCTGAGTGAAAACGGGAGCCTGCTCCTGTACCTTTAATTGTTGTGAGAATTTCAGCAGGTGTTGCTTGTTACCTGATTGCATGATATGCAACATCTGCTCAGACTCTCTCTTCTACACAGCCATTAACAGTAAGTATGGCAGCTGTCTTCACTTTTCATTCTGGCAACCCTAGAATGTAACCTTTGTCTGGGGAAAAAGCTGTATACTTTGTGTTCTATGTTATTTTCCCTTCATCCATACTATGCGGAGCCACAAGTGTGTACAACAGTGTCACAACTGCCGCACTAGACTGTGAATGCTATTATTCCGCTTTCCGCCTTCGAGGCCCCTCCCTAAACTGCAAACCCCAGCATTCCACAGGATGTTGAAAGTGGAATAATAGCACTATGACAGTGTAGTGTTGAAATGGCCTTCGTATGTTGATGAACAATAAAGCAAGTGGAATAGAACTTTGGCCTCCAAAAAGGTAAGCTTTAAGTAAAGATTAATTCATATTCTGAATACAGACTACTGTTTGTCACACAGTTACAGGGCATTTCTCTAGGCTTAGCTTAAGGGAGGCAGAAATCATTTCCCAGCATCTTTAAGAGTTACCAGCAGAGGAGCAAAAAATATAAGCTTTTAATGTTGACAAGTAATACATTCCTTAATTCTGATTAAGGTGGTTCTTCTCTCAGTACTTTCTGGCTTCTGCCTTGGCTGTGGGTCCCAGCTGCCCTAAACTGCAAGCCCCAGCATTCCATAGGATGTTGAAAGTGGAATAATAGCGCTATAACAGTCTAGTGCGGAAATGGCCCCTACGGTATCCGAGAGCGCCACGCCACCCTCTCTCCGCCCCCATTTTGGGCCGCACTGGCGACCCTAGCCGGCCCTTTTCGGGAGAGGCGCCCCGCTCTCACCGTCCCCCACGCGGGTCCGCCAGAGGTCGCTGCGCCGCAATCCGGCGAGGTGGTTCCCGCGCGCGCCGCCTGCCCTGAGCGCGCCGACGAGGCGAATGAGAGTCTCCCTCAGCGCCGGAGCGGGAGAGCGTCGGGGAAAGGAGAGGGCGCCGCAGCCACCGCCGCCGCTCCCTGGCCTCGTCGGGGCTGCCCTGCGAGCGCTCGGTAGCAACAAGTCTGACTGGGAGGGGCGGGCGGGCAGGGCCCGGCTCCTCCCTCCCTCCCTCCGTCCCTCCCTCCTCTCCTCCCTCCGTCCTGGAGCGCCCGGGAGCCGCGCCGCGGTTGATGCCGGGGTGCCAGCAGGAGCAACAGCCGCAGCCGGCGACGTTGCCGGGCAGGAAAGCCCCCTGGCCGGCAGGCAGGCAGGCAGGCAGCGCCTCGCCACAGCGGTTCCTTTTCGGCGCCGGCGGAGCCCTCTGGCCCTTCGCTCCCCGCCACAAGGGCCCCTTCGGAGCTCTCCTGGCCGCCGGGGGATGGCAGGTAGGAGCGCGCCGGCGGCGGGAAGTGGGGCTCCGCTTTCCAGCGGGTTGGGGGAGGCGTTTGTGTGGGGGGAGGCATTCTTCCTGCCCCGTCGCCACCGTCAGCCCTTCTCGACCGCAGAGCTTCGGGGCAACGGAACATAAGTAAGTTAACAGTAACGAGTTACTTTGGGGGAAATCACCTTTTAAAAGCAGCGTTATGCGTAACAATGATGTTTTGGTTGGTAGAAAGGGGAATGGTTTCCAGGTACACCAAAAGTTACTCTTGGGGGACTTTTTTGGAACCATCTTGACAGCAATTTTCTACTTTCTGTGCCTTGCTCTTGTCTAACTAAAAGTTTTTCCCCCGCCAAAAAAAAATAAAAAGGAGCAGAAAAGCAGGTGGCGGATGCGCAGCAGGCGATCAGCCCATCCTTGTAACTCGTAACAGCAGCACACAAATCCTAACGATCAATATAACATATTACATTAAAAACCAACCCCATCTCTGGTAATGTTTTGTTTTTTCCTTTTTAAGAATGGACTTTAGAAATTACACACCTGCAGCCTTTCTGGCTGCGGGGTGGTGGTGATGGTAACCTACCTGTTGAATAGCTGCCTGCCACACAGTTGTGAAATGGACCAAGCCTCAGCCAAGCAAAGCAGTGGCAACTGGACCAGATTGTAGAATGTGGAATGCCATGGAAAGATGCCCTTTTGTAAAGTGTAGCCAAAGTTTATTCAGTTAGATATACAGGGAAGGTTTTTTGTATTTGTATCTCTTTTTGCCATGTGTAATATAATATAAACAGGGCAGAAGCCTTTTCTGTTGTATCTAATAAAAAATTATTTATAACTTGAAATCTTGTATAAACCTGCATTGAGAAATATGCTTTAGTAAAGCAACTCAGTTTGCTTTGTTTAGTTGTACAGGTCCAGCAGCTATGTAGTTGCTTAGTCTAAGGCTGATTATTTAAGGTGTACCTAGCAGTGGTTGTGTTTGAAGCAGTTTACATAGAATGATTTACTTTTCCATTCAGCTTGAGAAAGAGTTCTTTGTAATTCAAAGGCCTAGATGCATTTTTGCCGAAGCGGTAAATGCGTGTTTTGCTCATGTACTGTCAAGTTGATCTTCTGATTTGGGACTTGTCTGCACTGGTGCCATAAAGTATGCTAAACTTGATTTCATGGTGAATTTAATGCCTGTCTCACTTGTGGTATCCGCACACGGCACACCTGGAAATCAATTGGTGACTGCAAATTACTGCATGAAAGACAGACTGAGGAGGGTTCAAATAATGTATAGTTCAGTAAGGGGAAATGCAAACTGACCTTGCAATAGGCCTTAAAGAACCCAGAGTCTTTAGAATCCCCCTGTGATGTTACCTTTGTTGGAGGATCAGAGTTTCATCATATTCTTTTCCTCATCTCCTTCCTCAATCCCCCAAAGGCATTTACTGTTAGTTTTTTTTTTTAAACATAGGGTGGAGTTCTCACCTATCATGTAACTAACAAGTTTAGCCTGCTGGGCAAACGTAAATTCTTCTTGAAAAATCAAATTAAAATTTCTTCAGCATACTGATTTCCTGGTTAGCATTATACACGAATACGAAAAGAGGAACAGCTGTCAGACTTGAGCATTTTTGTCATGTCCTCAAGTCTGACCTTTGATGCAAGCCAGTTATTCTCCAAATGGTTGTGATGTATGAAGTAAATACATTCAGTAAAGACTTCTGTTCACCGAAAGGAGAAGGCTGCTTATTTAAACTCTGCTTGTCCAAGTCATCTCTCATGATCTCTGGAAAGCTGAGTGGCTCCTCCTTTTCCTTCTGCTTTGTGTTGAGTACCGTGGGATGGTCCAGTCCAGAGCTTTCCAAACTTTTCATGTTGGTGACACACTTTTTAGACATGCATCATTTCACGACACAGTAATTCAGTTTTATGCATTATAAATAAAGCCTAAACCATAAATCATATCTTTTTAAAAATATAAATTAAAGGTTTTCATGAGATAGGTTGTGTCCCCATACATTTTGTTACTATAATTTATGTACGTGTCCGTGTCTCTTATATTTCTTTTAAGGGGTCAGTTTCTAGCAAACCAGAGATTAAACTAATTGCCACCCTTGCCGGGGTCTTTGTTGGCCCAGGGTGGTGATGGTGACACACCTACACGCCGCAGCCGACACACAAATGTGTCGCGACACACAATTTGGAAAGCTCTGGTCCAGTCACTCACATGCTAAGATGTAATAGAAATACCTGCACCCTGAGAAGGTTATGTTTTGCATTTCTGTATGAATCACTGTTCTGGGCTTGTCTCCTGCCAATCATCATCTGTTATAAGATAGGTCATTCTGTTTCACTTCTCTGTCATCTTATAGATGCATCATTATTTAGTTGTTACTGATGCAAAAGCACAACAGAATAACCTTCTCTCACAGGAGTCTGCCTGTTGCCTCTCTGTCTGAGCAACTGCCCTGGCCTTACTTCCTGCTAGCTAGCATTTCGTGTGTCATTCTGTTGCATCTCAGGATTAGGGCAGAATTATTTGCAGCTCAGAGTTACTCCAGAAGTCTGCTTGGAAAATAATATCACACAGAAATGTATCAAGTAGATCTCTGTAAGAGTGAGCAGTTGTTACTTTTCATGTGCCCTAAAAGCTAATCTTTTGTAGTTCATCTCCTAGGATTCCTCAGCCAGCATGGTCAAATTGATGGGAGGATTCAGCAACTTGTAACACAAAGCTGTTTGAAAGCAAACTTTTGGGTACTGTATATATCATATTCTTCTATGCTTAATTTATGAGGCTGTGGATCAGACATCAGAGTTTAAGGCAGACTGGTGTAAATACTGCTTGGAATGTATTTGCTTGGTTTCAGAGATGAAAGTGCAAAACCTGCAAGGGCTGCATTGTGTTGTATGAAGGGGAAGGTGTATGAATAAATTGCGAGACCTTCTGCTTTTAAAATATATTTAAATGTGTACTCGTTGAGCCTTTATGAGATACATGCATGTATAATATTGAGAAGGGAAATACTCCAATTTTATTTACTTTCTAATAAAAATATCTCCTTATCCTCTATCCTAAAATCACTTTAAGGAAACATAACAGTAAAACATAATAAAACACAGTAAATGCAGTTCTAATAGCAGGCAAAAGTAACTAGCAAAAGTGCTATAGAGCTGAAAACCCAAGAGAATGTGTAGACCAAGGATGTTCTGTTTATAACTCATGTACTCCAGTTGTATGTTCTGTATTTGGGGACCTGTACCCATTAATAAAACTCAGTAAAAAGAGGTATCCCTTAATGAGACAAAGCAAGTAACAGGACAGAGATGTATACTTTTAAAAAATGAGTCAGCCTACATGATAATGGTTGCATAATACCTATAGATTTACAGGTCCATTAATTAAATGCTATGCAAATTCTCTTGGCAGATGTTCACTTGAGCCTTGCCAGTTCAAGGGAAGGATTATGTTACAGCATGTTAAACTGTAAATGAGAATTATTGCCACTGTACTTGGCATCAGCAGTAGCAGTGGCAGGGAAAACCAATAAGTTCAATTCTCACAGTTAAAGGTTTTAAAGGAATAAATTGTCCAAGTCAGGGAGTTTGCAGAGGAAAAAAAGACACCTGAAATGCCTTTTCTGTGCTTTGTTGGCTCACTGTCAAGGTTAAAGTGTGTTACTGTCTTGTTTCTTTGATAAAGCTAGACTCTTAGATGCTAATTTATAGGTAATAGTTGGATCCTTGAGATTCAAAAATATTCCCCCACAAGTGTCTGTAAGAAAAGGAGGAACACAGAGAGAAACTTCTGTGTTTGTTGTTGTTAAAGACAGATCGAAGCAGCCGGATTTGAAAGGGAAGGAGTAGCCATGTGTGTCCTGAGAGACTTGGCAAACAGAATCTGAGAAACACTTGTTAATTTAGAAGGGCAGGAAAAAAGCTGAGAACGGAAACACAAAACTTGGGTATAACTAGAGAAACTGAAAAGATGGAAAAAGTGATAATACTAGATTTTCAGACAAAATGAGTATTGCTAATATGTTAGAAAAAGAAAAAAATTGCCACGTGTTTGTGTAGCCCAGTCTTGTTCTTCTTGTAGAAACAAGCGGTCAGGAAAGCATAATACTGACTGAAACTGTGGCGTGTGCAGTAGAGAGGATGGTTGCCTCTGTATCCTGTTTTACTCAGAACAGTCTTCTACTTGAAGAGTGGTGTGATCCAATTTTGGTTTACATATGAAGGACCACAGGAAAAGCCGGAACTTATCCAGAAGTGATGGATAAGTAAAGTAATGGTAGAATTCCAATTTTTAGTTTCAATTGGAGTAGATCCATTCCATCAATGAAATTTATGTAAGGGTTGATTTACATCAACTCCAAGTGGAACTAAAGCTTGCATCAAGGGCGAAAGGTTACTCGTAACAAGTTTTGCATTTTTTACAAGAGGAAAGGGGCAAAATTACATATCAAAAGCAATACCACGAGTGAGTTACTATACTGCTGTAATGACTAACATTTTCTAGTTAAATTTAAAATAGAGTGTTAAATGGAATTTTTAGATGTTTGTAGCAAATTTTGATCGGATTATTTTCAGGCTGTATACTGTTTTCTTGTCATTCTTAATCCTACTTGCAATCTCAGGATCTAGACACTAAAATGGGCTTCTGTGAATAGTCTTCAATATCCCCTTCTTGGAGAGATTGCAGCTGGTGGGTTTGAACAGTGAATCACCAGCTAAACGCCGTGCTTGCATCCTTCTTGAGATGGAGCTCCCACAAGGGTGACTTTATTCCACCATGACAGTCACTAGAAGTCACTAACTAGAATTCTAGGAAACCAGGATTCAAAACCCAGCCTTAGAAAGCCATTGGGTGGCCTTGAACAAGTCACACTCTCTCAGCCTCAGAGAAAGACAATAGGAAACCTCCTCTGAATAAATCTTGTGCAGGCAGCATGGCATATGTTTTGAGTGTCAGACTAGGACTCTGGGAGACCAGGCTCAGATTCCTGCCCACTCATGGAAGCCCACTAGGTGATCTCTGGCAAGTCACACTCTCTGAGCTTCAGAGGAAGACAATGGCAAACTCCCTCTGGACAAATCATTCCAAGAAAACACTATGATAGAGTTATCTCAGTGTTGCCATAAGTCAACAACAACAATTATTTCTAATATAAATTTATACCTGAATATCTCTGTCCCTCCTTTTGCTGATATACTTTCTCTTTTGAATATTTGGCCTCTCCAACTGTATGCTTACTATCCCACCACCCCTGCAAATTGACTTGACCAAAAAGCAGTTCTGGTGGGTGGCTTGCACTGGGAAAATGTCATGTGAGGGTGGAAGATGAAGAAGAAGAGGTATCCACCTCTTTTTCTGTTGTCATAGTTCTATTTTGGATATTTCCTGTAGCTATCTTAAGCTTTCCTTTTTATAACTGTATATAGTCATCCCTCCACATGCGCTAGGGTTAGGGGCACAGGACCCCCATGAAAGTGAAAAAACTGTGAATAACTCCAGGCCCTCTCAAACCATATTTAACATACAAAGAATCATAGAATCATAGAAATTCAGAGTTGGAAGAGACCACACAGGCCATCCAGTCCATCCCCCTGCCATGCAGGAACACCCTCAAATCAATCCCAACAGATGGCCATCAAGCCTCTGCTTAAAAACCTCCAAGGAAGGAGACTCCACTACACTCCGAGGCAACAGATTCCACTGCCGGACAGCCCTGACTGTCAGGAAGTTCTTCCTGAGGTTCAGGTGGAATCTCCTTTCCTGCAGCTTGAATCCATTGCTCCTTGTCCTGGTCTCTGGAGCAGCAGAAAACAAGCCTTCTCCCTCCTCTATGTGGCATCCCTTCAAATATTTAAACATGGCTATCATGTCCCCTCTTAACCTCCTCTTCTGCAGACTAAACATACCCAGCTCTCTAAGTCTATCCTCATAGGGCATGGCTTCCAGGCCTCTCACCATTTTGGTCGCCCTCCTCTGGACTTGCTCCAGCTTGTCAATATCCTTCTTGAATTGGGGTGCCCAGAACTGGACACAGTATTCAAGATGGGGTTAAAGCAGAGTAGAGTGGTACCAGTACCTCCCTCGATCTAGACACCATACTCCTATTGATGCAGCCGATAATTGCATTGGCTTTCTTGGCTGCCGCATCACACTGCTGACTCATGTTCAGCTTGTGGTCTATGAAGACTCCTAGATCCCTTTCACATGTACTGCTATCCAGCCACGTGTCCCCCATCCTATATTTCTGTATTCCATTATTTCTGCCTAAGTGTAGGACCTTACATTTCTCTCTGTTGAATTTCATTTTGTTCGCCCTGGCCCAGCTCTCCAATCTATCCAGGTCATTTTGAATTTTGATCCTGTCCTCTGGCGTATTAGCAACCCCTCCCAATTTGGTGTCATCTGCAAATTTGATCAGCATGCCCTCTATTCCTTCATCCAAGTCATTGATAAAAATATTGAACATCACTGGGCCTAGGACAGAACCCTGTGGCACCCCACTAGTCACTTCTCTCCAGGACGAAAAGCAGCCATTTGTGATCACCCTTTGGGTTCGGTCAGTCAACCAATTACAAATCCAAATAACAGTAGCCCTGTCCAGCCCACATTTTACTAGCTTCGTTGCAAGAATGTCATGGGGAACTTTGTCAAAGGCCTTACTGAAATCGAGATATGCTACATCCACAGCATTCCCTTCATCTATCAAGCTAGTAACTCTATCATAAAAAGAGATAAGATTAGTCTGGCATGACTTATTTTTGAGAAATCCATGTTGACTTTTTGTGATTACCGCGTTGCTTTCTACATGATTAGAAACTGACTGCTTAATGATCTGCTCCAGGATATTTCCAGGTACTGATGTCAGGCTGACTGGGCAATAATTATTTGGGTCCTCTTTTTTCCCGTTCTTGAAGATGGGGACAACATTTGCCCTCTTCCAGTCTCCTGGAACTTCTCCTGTCCTCCAAGATTTCTCAAAAATTATAGCAAGCGGTTCCGAAATGACCTCTGCCAGCTCTTTTAATATCCTAGGATGCAATTCATCTGGCCCTGGAGACTTGAATTCATCCAATGTGGCCAGGTATTCCTGTACCACCTCTCTACTTATTTTGTGCCTCATTTCCTCTGCTTCCTCCCCTGCTCCCCAACTGCCAGGTTGAGTGCTTGTATCCTTCTGGGAAAATACGGAGGCAAAGAAGGTGTTAAGTAGCTCTGCCTTTTCTCTCCCCCCTGTGAGTAGTTCGCCATCTTCTCTGCGTAATGACCCTACTGTCTCCTTCTTTTTCCTTTTGCTGCGGACATATTTAAAAAAACCCTTTTTACTGTTTTTAATGTCTCTGGCCAGCCTAAGTTCGTTCTGTGCTTTAGCCTTTCTGACTTCCTCCCTACATCTCCTGGCTACTTGCTTAAATTCTTCTTTGGTGGTTTCCCCCTTCTTCCATTTCCTATACATGTTTCTCTTAACTCTTAGCTCAGCTGAGAGCTCTTTAGTCAACCATTCTGGTTTCTTCAGATGCCTTCCATTTTTCCTCCTTATTGGCACAGTTTTAGACTGTGCCTTCAGTATCTCCTTTTTAAGGAACTCCCATGCCTCCTGAACTCCTTTCCCTTTCACTATTCCTGACCACGGAATTCCAGCCAGCAGCTCCCTAAGTTTACAGAAGTCCGCTTTTTTAAAATCTAAGATGAGTGTCTGGCTGCCCTTATCTTCTCCTTCCCACTGAATGCTAAATTCCAACAGGGCATGGTCACTCCCCCCTAAAGATCCAACCACTTCTACCTCATTCACAAGGTCATCCCTGTTGGTCAAGACCAGATCTAGAATATTTGATCCCCTTGTGGCCTCTTCCACCTTCTGGACCATGAAGTTGTCTGCAAGACAAGCAAGAAACTTGCTGGACCTTGCTGTCTTGGCAGAGTTTGACTGCCAGCATATATCCGGGTAATTGAAATCTCCTATTATTACTGTATCCCTCCTCCTCTTTGAATGTGCAGTCATTTGGTTGAGGAAGGCGTCATCCAAGTCCTCAGCCTGGGTTGGAGGTCTGTAGTAAACCCCCACCAGAATATCCCTATTGTTTCTCGCTGCCTCAATTCTTACCCAAATGCTCTCTACCTGGCTTTCTGGGTTTAAGTCCTGGATCTCTTCACAGGTGAAAACATCCTTGACATACAAGGCTACTCCTCCTCCTTTCTTGTTTGGTCTCTTTTACAAAATAGGCTATACCTCTCTATTCCTATATTCCAATCATGAGACTCATCCCACCAGGTCTCAGTGATGCCTATCAAATCGTATTTATTTTCTTGTACTAGGAGTGCAAGCTCATCCTGCTTGTTTCCCATACTCCTTGCATTAGTGTAGAGACACTTAGGTCCCTGGGCCCTTCCTGCAAGTCTTGTACTATTGAATCTACTCCTCCCGCCATTGGCCGCTTGTACTACTTGTCCATTATCATTTGGGCCTTTTTCCCCTGTGTTCTCTGAGTCCTTGTCCTGAATAATATTGTCTCCCTCCCCAGTGGAACTTAGTTTAAAGACCTCTTAATCTTCCTTGCAAGACTGTTTGCAAAAACATTCCTGCCCAGTTTTGTGAGGTGCAGCCCATTCCTCGCCAGAAGCCCATGTTCATGGAAATTCAGGCCATGTTCCAAAAACCCAAACCGTTGTTGGCGGCACCATGTGCGGAGCCAGTTGTTGACCTCTACTATTGCCCTTTCCCTACATGCGCCGTATCCTTGAACAGGGAGGAGAGACGAAATGACCACCTGCGCACCAAGGTCCTTAAGCTTCGTCCCCATACGCTCGTAGTCCTTTGCAATGTGGTTTAAGCTGCTCCTCGCAGTGTCATTGGTTCCGACATGAACCAAAATGAGGGGCTTATAGTCAGTGGGTTTGACTAGCTTGGTTAGCCTCTCCGTTATGTGGTTGATCCTGGCCCCAGGAAGACAACAGATCTCTCGATTGAGCTTGTCCATTTTGCAGATTGCTGTTTCAGTTCCTCTTAGCAATGAGTCCCCAACAACCAGAACTCGCCTCTTCTGAGGCGTCCCCTGGGCTCCTCGATAAACGTGTTTTACCAGGACTGCCTGAGCATTCTGTTGAGGCTGGAAGCGTTGATCTAGTTCCTGTTGCTGATGTTGGATTCTTTCTTGTTGACATTCTGTTCCCTCTGCGTAGTGCTCCTCTTTGTCTGTAAGTCCAAGTACATCAAAGCGATTGTGTAGGTTAAGAGTCTCTGTTACCTTTTTGGTCCTTTTACTTCTCCGTGTGACATTCGCCCAAGCCTCCGTTTCCTGGCGCAGTGTACTGGCTTCCTGATCTGGCAGCTCCTCCGTGTATTTGGAGTTCCGGTAGGTCTTCTCTTCGCTATCCAAAAACTCCTCCCCTTCCCTGATAAGGTGGAGATCAGAAACTCGTGCCTCCAGCTGGCGAACCTTCTCCTCCAAGAAGGCGACCAGCCTGCACTTGGTGCAGGTGTATCCGAGAACCTCTTGTGGCAAGAAAAGGAACATGCCACAAGTGTTACAGGTGACTACAGCAGCTCCCTCTCCTTCCATCCTTAAAACTACAGAGAGTAGTACAGGAGAAGCTCGAGAAAGTAAAGGAGTTCGACGCGCGCCGTTGGTAGCTCCTGATAAAGCTCCTCCCCGCTAGCTACCTCCTCCCCCTTGTTAGTCAGACCGTGTGATCAGGCAGAGCCCACGGCCAGGACAATAGCCAGCAAACAATAGCAAGCAATTAACAGCAAAAACAAGTAAGGCCCCACAAGCACAGCAAAAACAAGCACAGCAAAAACAAGCAAGGCCCTACAAGCACAGCAAAAACAAGCAAGGCCCCACAAGCACAGCAAAAACAAGCAGGCCCCACAAGCACAGCAAAAACAAACCTGTAAAACACACCTGGTCTAGGATGTCTTCACAGGCCCAGCTCTCCTCTGCTCTTTCCTCTGGGAAATGAGCTAGAGGCCCGTTGGTAGCTCCTGATAAAGCTCCTCCCCGTATAATCACCATATTCAACTCACTGTGGATTCCTTTGAGGCATCAGGGTCCTTTTGCAAGGCAGAAGTGGGGGGCTGGTGGGACTTACGACCACCTCCACTGCTGCCCCACACCATTTTAAATAGGGACCTACAAGCCTCATTTTCAGCTTCTCAGTTTCACAAGGGTTGCAGTCCCTATTGAAAATGGCATAGGGAGGCAGCAGAAGTGACAGCAAGTAATCTGTGAAAAATGAAATCTGCAAAAGTGAAAGCCGCAAATGTAGAGGGTTGACTTTAGTATGGTGATTCTTAAAGTGGGGTCCATGGACTCCTGGGGGGCTGTGATGTCCTTACAGGGGGTCCACAAAGGCTTGAAGAAATGTTATGTGCTTTGAAAGTTAAAAAGGAAAACAGACAGAGAGAGACAGGTGGTCATACATTGATCTCAAAGAGCAAGAATCTTTTCCTGGTAGCAGACATCATTTGTATAAAGTTCCTTTACAATATCTTAAACCATTCAAAAGTTAGGAAACTGATAACAAAAAATGTACTCGACACTTAGTACTTCTGCACATGGTGAAAACATGCAAGTTAATGACTTTGAGTGGCTGAGAGAAACTACATGACATTTCTAGCTGCCCACGGATATGGTCAGGAGCCTCCTTGAGTTAAGTCCTGGTGGTCTGTGGCAACAAATGATATTTCAAAGGGGTCCATAGTAAAGAAAAGGTTGAGAACCACTGGAAAGATCCTAGTAGACATTCATGAAAGCATTCAAAAACATGCAGATATGATTCTATAGTTATCTATATACAAACTAAAGCTTATGACATGCATCAGTATAACTAAACGAGGAGGAATTAAAATGGCCACACACATTTGAAACATGACTCACTCCTTTTATTGTTGCTGATTGCTGTCAAGTCAACTTTGAATTGTGGTAGCCCTGTGAATGAGAGACCTGTAAGACACCATCAACACCTCTGCTCAGGTTTTGCAGACTCAGTGCCTTGGTTTCCTTCATTGAGTCTAACCACTCACTCCCACAGGAAATAAATTTCAAGAACTGTACACCACAGAAGTATATGCACTGATATCAAAGAAGAATGGTCATTTCTAAAAGGCTCATATGGAAAGTGTATAGTGTAGTTACATTCCCAGATGGCTTTTAAAGAAGGTTATTGGTAAATTCATAGTTGTTGTTGGCAATTCCTCAACTGGAATGCATATTCTAGTGATAAGTATTTAAGCATTAGGCTGACCTTCAGATGGCAGGCATGCAGCTGGTCACTGGAGTCACTCCTGAAGCCTTACCAACATGATAGAACCAGCAGAGTTTGGTCTTCACTGATACAGCCTTCAAGTGCTCAGAATCACTCCACCTCACCATGCTGAGATAGGGAAAGATTTGATGGAAATAAGCTTGGGCTCTGTAGGGATTATGAATAGAAAGTTTGTTGGAATAGTTGTTTCCTGCATCATTGGAGGAATTACCTGTACTGATGAAATCACAGGTTTTCAAACTTCTGAAGTTCTGGGCAAATTCATGGAAGGAATCTATGAATGGCTATTAATCAAGATATCTAGATAGAACCTTGGCTTAGTATGACTGTTGCCTTTATGGTGTTGGATCCAGCATTCCCTCTCCCCTGCTAGCAGGAAAATTTGTTGACTGCTGTTCAGAATATTTCCACTGTTGTGAGGAGGGTAGGAAGCAGTTTTTTCCAGCTTCTCTCTTCCTTTGCACTCCATCAGTGTTGCTACTTTCATTGATCCAGGAGAACTATACCATGCTTCAGGGTGGGAACAGTGTCCTTGGAGCAATGAATGCTGTTGGCTTTATACTGCACATAGAAAATCCAAAAAGTTCAGTCTTGCTCTCGTCAGACCAGAAACCTTCCCCCAAATTTGCTCTGATTCCTACATGTCTTTTTGCAAACATACCAAATGGACTTTGATATTTCTTTCAGCAATGGATTTCTTCTTCATAAAGCCCAGCTTTGTGAGACATCTATGTGATAATTATCTATGGACAATTTCTCCCATCTCAGTTGCAGATCTCTTCAGCTGCTGTATTAAATACGTTTAAAAAGAAAGTTATATCCACTGGACTATTGCTTGGGATTTTTTCTGTTCTTTTAAGAGTGTTCCATTGGGTATTATTGAGAGTTAATGTGGTCATGGGAGAATGCTTACAATTATTTTCATTTTACATATTGCTGAAATGACTGACAAGTTATGATTACAGGAGCTTTATTGTTAATTGCAGCCTGTGAGCTTATGCAATGCCACTCCCTTGGTTATGAATTTATGCCAATTTGCTGGTGGTGGTGAAGAGACACTATTCGAGGGATAGGAATCATGTGGCCCTCCAAGTGTTGTTGAACTGCAACTACCATCAGCCCTAGCCAGCAGGTAAGAAATGTTGGGAACTGCAATCCAGTATGATCTAGAAGCCTGTATGATTCCAACTCCTACTGTAATCTGTAGCTCAGCAAATTGGCAGAAGCAATTTCTAATTCTGAGAAGCAAGTTTATATTTATAATATTGATGTTTCTGTCAACAGTTGGGTAAGGGAAAGTTCTTAGTGCAGAAGACATGGAGGCAGAGACAGACGTGGAGGTGGTTTTCAATATGAGGTGGCCATTCCCAGCTGCATCCATTTTTCCTTGTAATGTTTGGAGACAGTCTCTGAAGATAAGACATACTTTTGGTTTGAAACAGTAGACTTTATCCATATGTTGTTACCCACCTCTGATGAGATGAGATTCATGAGATTTCTATTTACATTACGATGATTATTTCCAAATTTGCATCTATTATCTGTCTTATCTATTGGCTAAAATACAAATTTGTATATAGATATATGTTGTCCTTTTCCTTGGTAACGCCTTTTTCCCTGGCTATGGCTCAGTGGTTATCCTAAGTTTCTGTGATCACTTCTGGTGTTTTCTGTGTGCTTTTAGGTGTAAGGATCAAAATTTTACTTAAAAAAAGAGAAAAGTATAGTTCACAGGAGGCTGAATCTTCCTCCTAATACTACATTCCATATCTGCTTACGGAAGACTACGTTTGTATGGTCTTTTGGCACTTTGATGTACTGTTCCTAAAACTTAAGAAGACCAAATGGAGCATTTAATCTAAAACTGAACATTTGGGAATGCTGTTGCTTCTGAGTCACTGTCTTAGCCCTCTGTTTTTCTTCAGCATACGCAGTTAATAACACTGGGAAGCATTCAGTAATTACTAACTGTTGAGAAGGATGTTGATTTGAGACTGGAAGAGAGTATGCATTATTTATGTATTTTAAACCATGTGTGATTCATCCTTAGCTGTAACCTGCAGCATTTTTTGGCCAACTTACTGATTTCACATAGTGTGGTTATATTTTAAAATAAATAATTGAGGAGGCTGCTACACCAACTATATGTGCTAAAGGTAGAAATCTCTTGCTTTAAAAACAGATTGTCTAAATATGTTGATAACACTGATATAATGAATATAATTGGTTCCAAATAACAGGGTACCATGTTGCTCTTTTAAAATGTAACTATGATTACATCTAAGATAGAATAATTTCAAATCAAGGTTAAAAAAGGGATCATGAAAAGGAATGACTTCGAAGCAATATGGAAAATATTTGTGGAAAAGGGTTTAATAAAAGAGGGAAGTGTCACACTTCCACAAGAAGAATTACAGTTTTGGAAAGCAGAGTAAGCTGAAATATAATTGGCTCTGGGAATGGGTTCACATTTAGGGTTAGGGTTTATGGTTAATAACAGGATCACATATAGTATTAGTAATAAGTTAAATATAATTGAAAAGAATAGTTTCAAGAATGAAATTACTATAACAATAATGAGTACTAGGAGAAGGAGATTTAGATACATGAAATAAAAATATATAATCAATATGATATATAATATGTTGAATAAGTATATGATGATAAAGGATCTGGAGAAAAATAGTAATGTAAGCTGTTTGCATTGTAATTTTTCTCTTTTTCACATTTATCTTATTCACGTGTTTTTGTTTTATTCTGTTATATATTGTTCCTTTTCTTTAAAATAATAATAAAAAATAAAAATAAACAAGATAGAATAATTTGTTCCCAGTTTAAATCTCTTTGCTGTCCTTTTTCTGTTTTAGATGTCGTTCCTTGATTTAAGGTTGATACTTACTTTCAAGGCCCAAGCATAATTTTGGGACGTGCGATAGAAACTGGAGATATTGGCCTCTAGACTGATAGCATAATCCTTCATCCCATACATACAGCCTCATGAAATAGAAACAAGTTTTAATTCTGAAATTATTATTAAATATTTTAAATTTCTGAAAAAATGCCTGCCTCTGCTACTTTTAATAATAAGACCCAGGCTGAGCATCCTGCGTGTTTGCTAATGATTTTGTAACTTTTTGGTAATTAATGGAAGGATTATATTCTCAAGCCTTATTTTTAAAAAATTCTACTGGACCAATAGCATTAGGCTTCTTCTAACACTGGTCTCTTCTAAGTATACCAGACAAACATCAGATCCCAGAATTGCTTTAGACAGTTAAAGTGGTATGAAAGAGATACCCCTGTAGTGCAGATAAATCTTAAAACGTATTTATACCACAAAAGAAGTGATGTTCTTTCTTGTTAGGTAATGTTAAATTAGCTATTGCAAGAAAAAAAAGTTAATTACAAATAACTGTAAACATTAGGACAAGTTACATTAAAGCTTCTGTAAACTAAAGAATTAGCTTGTCCTTGCCCATACATTCCTGCAAGTTCACACTCAGTAGACAAGATGTCAAGATGGCTGAACTGTTCTTGCCTCATTGTGGAACACTTGCAGTTTTTGATGAGTGCTAGATTGCTGAAAGTTCTTTCAGTTTCTCCCTCAGTTCCTGCCAGTGTGCAAGGAATATGTCGGGCTATTTACACTGCAGTGTGAATTAGTTTCGTTATTCCTTGTAAATCTCCTTAATTATATAGGTGGGGTGGAATCACAGAATCATAGTGTTGGAAGGACCCAAGGGCCATCTAATCCAACACTCTTGCATGCAGGGATACGCAACTGCAGCACTCCTGAGAGATAGAATAATTAATATTTTCTGAAAGCTTCACTTGAAGATTTTTTCAGGTACAACATTTCATAAGGAAAGTTCTTGGAAAGATTTGTGGGATTCTTGAGAAGTTTATTCCAATTCCCCAAGCTCTAGTGTCATAAAATGTAGGACTGCATAGAATGTAAAACATATATTACTGGTTGCTTTAAAGCTGTGCTCTGGAGCACAGATGATTTTATTCAAAGTTGTGTTGAGAGTGCGAGTGAATTAGACATTTATACAGGTTCCTGCAAATTCTACCAGAAGCAGCAGCAACATTTGATCCCACTACTGTTCTATGCTGTTTTACATTGCCTTTTCTACCAGGCACTCTTCCTTTTGTCCTGTACCCAAGGACTTCTGGGAACTATAGTTCGTAATCTAGTAGACCATTTCAAATAGAACAGGACAAATCACTGTTTCTCAGTCTCACATAATTCTTGTTTAACTCCACAATCACTGTCTCTCTGTTCCAGAGAAAGGGCTTGGGCTGAGGCCAGCTTTCAAGGCTCAGCAGTTCAAAATGTTGCTTGAGATTGTTCTAATCGTGCTTCTAAATGGCTCCAACAAATCTTCCATGATCTGGACCAACAGATACATGGATATAAGGAAAGTAGCTATAGATATTCCAAGGCATGCTGTACAAGTTATCTTTATTTTCCCACCCATTGCTTTGTAAACTATTGAGTAGGACCCTGTGGATTTTTCAGTAAAGTATTACCCCCTATGTAAGCCTTGGTTGTTGCTCACCAAAAATGAAGAATGGATCACCCCAAAGAGAAAAGGCATCACTCAAAACACAGATACCTGCAGAATATTTGTACATGCTGACATGTATGATTATGTGCACATTTGACAATAATTGCTACAGCTTAAGTAATTTTAAAAATGAGTAGCTTGTTGGCTCTTCGCTTGTGACAAAATGTACTTTGGGGAGAAGCCAACACTGCACTCATAAAAGTCCATTCACACAACAGGATTTTCTCACTTTCTTCTGCACCCAGCCCTGAATCTACTCTTGTGAGACCACCTGTTTCCTGCAGGAAAAAAAAAAAGCTGAAAGTGTGCAGGGAGAGGAGAGAATTGTCCCTCCATTTCCATTGATGGAAATAATTCCAATAATGGAAGGATTTTATTAGATGTCACCCTTTATGTATTTCTGCTGCAGCTGGTCTGTTTGACTTATTTAGCACAAGGAACAATATTTTTAATGTAAAGTCGAAGGCTTTCACGGTTGGAATCCATGGGTTGTTGTGGGTTTTTTGGGCTATGAGGCCATGTTCTAGTAGTATTTGCTCCTAACGTTTCGCTTGCATCTGTGACTGGCAGCTTCAGAGGATCTGGAGACATGGAGGTACTCCATTCAATGTACTCCATTCCACCTCCATGTCTCCAAATCCTCTGAAGATGCCAGCCATAGATGCAGGTGAAATGTCAGGAGCAAACACTACTAGAATATTTTTAATGTTTCGGAATAGTCTATATGTACTTCTCTTTTGAAGTTATTTTGCCTCCACTGTGGCAGAGTGCTAGATAACTGTGTTTTCCTTTTGTGTTTAGAAAGCAGCTGGCAGGTAGTAGGTCTTAACACAAGGTTGCAAACAATAGCAGCTCAAATGTTTCGGAGGGTGTGAGGGAAGGATAAATAAAGTTAATCTGTGTGTCCAACCATCACTTTGCCAAGCTTTATTACGTATTGTGTACTTTGCTTAATCAGTTTTCTCTCTAAGGCATACAAACTAAAAATGGTTTGTTAACAAAATTGTCCCTCACCCTATTCAAACTGTTTTAGTTCAGTTTGTTGACACAATCCTCTTTGTTTTGCACTTTCAAGCAGGCAGAGATATCTTTCTTGAAGCTTTGCTGGTGGGGAACTTTCTCATGTGCTCCAGCAAATGCATGCCGGGAAGGCTTAGCATAATCAAGAAGTGAGATTGGAAACTTATTCTGAACAACTACAGTACTTTGTTACAGTTGTGGTTCCATGCCCACCCCAATAGACAGTTACAGTTGCTTTTAAAAATATATATCCATCCTCTTGTTCAAAAGTAATCATGTAATTTTTACTTACTGTACAAATCAGAGTGCTGTAAAGCTGATGGCCTGCAGTACGAAATGTATCCAATCAATGAGGTTGTGCACTTTTGTAAAAGTAGTAGAGGCTGTAACAGCACTATGGTCTTACATTAGTTTCATGGCATTTTAATTTTCATGGGTCATCCTAAGGAGTCTTGGAATTTGTAGTTTGGTGTGGTACTTAGAATACTCTTCTGGGGACCTCTAGTGCCCCCCCTTGAACTACAGTTCTGGCATTCTGAGTGCCTGTCTGCACTATAGGATTAAACTCATCTGATCTGTCTGTCATTTCATAGGCTATCTTGATCTCTTGTAAGTACAACAAAGAAACTGCAGATACCATGATTCCTTTGGACAATTAAACTGGTATGAAACAGATATGTTGTAAAGATGCACCTTGAAACATAATCATACCACAAAAGGAATGATATTTCTTTTGTTATGCAACATTAAATTAGCTATTAGCAAAAGAAAGGAAATTACTGTACAAGTAACTCACCGTTTACAAGCAGTTACTTCAAAGATCAGATAAAGAATAGCATTAACTTTAAAAAAAGTCCACACCTTTCCTTTATCTCTGATATAACCCATCCTAGATAGTTTTAATTACTTTATGTGCTTGTAACCAGCCCAAAGCTCAATTCTGCTATTTCTTATGTTGATAACAAGGTCTTATATAAGAGCAGGAAGCCAAAGAGGATCAATTATGTGTCCTGTTGCACGTCTCTTTCAGGAAATACTGTTATTAATTTGTGACTCTACCAGGGCTTGCTTAAAGGAAATAGTGAGTGTGTTTTAAAACAATGGTTGCTGGCCTTTTGTGTGGAAGACATACAACATGTTCCCCAGAGTATTTCATGAAGCTTAAGGCTGCTTGAGATACAGCCAGAGTAATATAAGAAAGGCTATTGCATATCTGTCTCACTGCCAGGAT
This sequence comes from Ctenosaura bakeri, assembly GCA_948474755.1. NCBI lineage: Eukaryota > Metazoa > Chordata > Lepidosauria > Squamata > Iguanidae > Ctenosaura > Ctenosaura bakeri. The sequence continues at coordinate 11,523 of CAOLHI010001114.1, read as the reverse complement.
GTATGCAGAAAGGGGGGGGTAGTTTGGACAAACTAGCATTGCGGCTACCAAGGAGACAAGCATCTCATCATGTTACTGGTATCTGTCTTAAGACAGGGATCTGAATGGCTTAAAACTGTAAGCTTAACCTTCATGCACAGAATTTAAAAATGGTGAAAAAAAGCTTGCTTTTAGTGAGCTATGGGGTATTTTCTGATCCCAGTGAGAATTCTAGTGTATCAGGGTTTAGGATATGATGTCATCTTATTATAGTTCATGATCAATGATAGCTAACAAGTTACAATCATATTAAGAATTAAGTTGGAGATCTGCCAATGGAAGAGAACAAATTATTATTTTAAATGAAAGTGATTGTGTTAAATTGGAAAATTAACATCAAAATTTCTTCAGTGTTATTTATTAAATGCTAAAGAGCCAACAAATTTTAAATTGTCTAGTTGATCTTCTGCCCAGTTCTTGTTTGCTGATATTTTTGGGAAACTGGTTTGCTTGTTTTTTTGGGAAACTGCTTGCTTTTTGTTAGCCCCTTCCAGGGTTGGCAAATTGCAGGATGCAAACCACTTACACAAGAATAGTATCATTGGGATGAATTGGATTAAGGTGTTTTCGATGTTAGCACTCTCACCAACTGATCTCTCCCACACCGTTTAACCATACTGGTTCCTCTAGATTGCCCAGTATTCCTAGTAAGTGTCAGGGCTTTCTGTTTCAGGATTTCATAGCTTGCAATGTGTGTTTCCATACCCATATCCAGTCATACCCAAAACATACCAAGTTTTTGGTTGTTGCAGGTTTAGTGGAGTTTAGTTCTAGCCCTGATTTGCATGTTTCTTCTGCACATTTGATCTTTTCTGTCATCTGAGGTGTGGTTAAGCTTTCATCTGGATGTGTTTTTCCCCATCTCCTGCCGTGCCTTCAATGAACTCAACTTCTACTCCCTCCATCCTCCTTTCTCAAGTATTCATGTTCCTTGTCTCACACTAACTTGTTATGGGAAGAATGCTTTTAGGGTTTAGGGTGCAGAGAGACCCAAAACTAGACAAACCATGACATTTTAAGGCCATTTTATGGTGACTTGGACTATTTTACCAATATTTTCCATCGTTTTGCCATTTTTTTATTGTTATGGGGGTCCTCTGGGAGCTTAAGAGATTGACAAAATGAGGCAGTGGGGGCCACATGCAGTGCATAGAGTATGTAGAGGTGCCTCATCTGCCTCAGGAAACTGAATTTTAAAGCTCTTAATTCTGGGACTTTTGCTGAGATCCTTGTGGGTATGAGAAAGTTAAAGAAAAGAGGTGGGAAGGGAAGGTGTTCAGCTTATAGAAGAGGGAGAAAGGACAGGAGAGAGAAAGGTTTTGGTGTGGTGACTGAGGAAAAAAAAATAATGAGGCTGTTTCCTTCTCTCCAAAGCTCAAAACAAGGAGGAGTGAAACCATGGATGGGAGTTCTAACCTTCATTCTGGTAAGGTTTTGGTGTAATAATGTAATATAAATTTAAACATTAGTTTTAAAATTATCTTAATGACTGAAAATGTCTTCCTTTTAATATAAATGTAACTGAATTAGTTTTTAAAAGCATAATAGACATTAATTTTAATGAGTTTATTGTTTCCCAGTGACTTTCCCAAGTCAGTTTATGATCTCATGATAAATTCCAGGGCCTGCCACGCCCACAAAAAGGGGCAAATCTACAGACAATCAGAGAACGCCGCTTCTCCTTCACTGAAAAACATCACAGGGCATGTGTATCCCAGCACGTTAATCTCACTGTGGCAAAAAAGGACCCTAGTGGCAAAATACCACAGATTTATTGGGACTTGTTGACACAACTTTGTTTGTTTGTTATGATCTGTATTGTACTGTTTGTTTGTTTGTTAAAAACTGGCAAGAGATTGAAATTTGGGGAACTGTTTATACCTCTTGAGATTCCCATGTTGTAGAATATCTGTGTTGTAGGTCTAGTTATGTGTGGATTCTGTAGCTATACATGACACTGTGGGCCTAAAATACTGAGATATATTATTTGGAGAAATGCCATTTACTTAGTGTTGTATTACATGCCTTGTGCAGAGGTCTAATATCTGACATCTCCAGTTAGGAAAAAAAATAGATAAGAGGTGATAGATAAGACGCCTGCCTGATACCATGGGGCATTCTGCCACTCAGAGGAGACATTGCTTGACAAATAGTCTGGTCTGATGTAAGGAAGTTTTCTTTGAATTTGAGAGTTTGCATTAAAATAAGTTGTAATGAGGTGTAAAGTTTTAATTTGCATTAAAAATAAGTTGTGTTTTTCAGTCAAATTGCTTGCAGAATCATGGTGACTCCATGAATTTCATAGGGGTTACTCAGACAAGGAATACTCAAAGTAGGTTTACTGTTACCTATGTCAGAATAGAGCCTATATTATCTGCTATTCCTGAGGGAGGCGGGGAGGTCTCCCCTCCAAGTCCTGACCAGGCCTGACTTTTCTTAGGTTCCAAGATCAGATGGGAGCTGGTGCTTTTAGGCTTAAAATTGGCATTTATGTACTTTTGAAGAAACAACTCATGGTCTTTTTGCTGTTGGTATGGGTCATACAGTGATCGCTGTCTCCTTGTCTTCATGCAATCAGATACAGTTGCAAATAGTAGTTCCCTTATACCGGCTTGCAGTTTCAAGACAGAGCATGTAGATAAGCTGGGGGAAACCTGGAAGAGTTTTTAAGAGAATAGCAGATTGCTAGTTGGATTGGCTGCTTCAGCAAGAAAACTCCTCCAGTTTTTCTCTGGAACTGTTCCCTGAACATATAAAAAAACAAAATAGATATAGGTATTTGGTGGCCTTGAACAAAGAAAGATGCTTTGATAAAATACAAGTCTGAAGGAAGCTCTGTGTAAACATTAGGTACCTGAGTGTTTACAGTGTTCTCTCTTAGATTTAATACTTATAAGCTAGTTATGCAGTGTCTAGATTGCAGATGATTATTAGATGCAACTAGCTTTCAAAATTTGATGGCCAAGATCCAACTGTGCTGCACAGAAAATAACATTTAAGTCCAGGCTGATTGGAGAATAAGGACAAAGAAGATTAGAGACCATTTAATCAATTTCTCTTGTCCTTTTACCTCTGACTTTGTTTTGCTGATGCTGTGCTACATTCAGGGTGGTGTGCACTCTATTTTTTAAATAAGCAGACATTATTTACCAAGGTGATCCATACTTTGCATTGTCACCTTCCATGCCCTGGGGAAGGTCAGCTTTTTCTGAGAAAACAGGCAAATGAACAAGATGTTTCTTGATCCAAAGGCTAGGACAGAGGCCAGATTTATTCAGTACAGAATTATAAAAATATACAAATCAGCTGCAGCTGGGTGCCAATCAAATGAGGTTGGAACAAAAGATGGGGGCCTGGCAACGCCTTTTTATCCAGGTAAACAACATACACGCCCACTGCAGCATTTTCCCACCAATCCCAGACCAGCCACCCCATATCAGGTAATGTCCCAGAAACTTCTGTCCTTCTAAGGAAATGTCCAGAAGCTTCCTTCCATATAAGGAGAAGTCCAGAGGACAGACAATGTGAGATTGGGGAGATTTTCCCCAATCACAGACTGCTTACCAAATAAGGTAATGTCCAAAGGGGGGTGTTACAGGTGAGGTAGTCATGTGTCAGCAGACAGGGAGGGGCGAAGACTTCCTGTGTATGTGACTGCCTCCCAGTTTGCAATGGAGATTGTCTTTCCTTCACTCACAGCATCAAGAAGAGCTGAGTTCTACACAGCTCTGTAAATCAGACAAATGAGCATTTTTATAATTCTGCAAGAGTGCCAGGGAGCGATCAGCCTAAATACTTTAAAAGGTGCTAGATCCCAACTGATCTTCAAAGCTAAGGAGGCTCAGTCCTGGTTACTACTTGGATGGGAGATGTCAGTGAATTTCACGTGCTGTTAGATTATATTTTGGAGGAAAGAATTTGCAAAACCACTTCTGAGTATTCCTTGCTGAAGAAAACCCTATTAAATTCATGGGGTCGCCATAAGTCGACAGGCTACTTGAAAGCACATGAACACATACCTGGGAGCCCTGCAGAATTTTAGATCTCCAGTCCAATCCCAGTGGAAGTCTTACTTTGCCTTCTTGAAGTTTTTACCTGCCATCACCCACACTCTTTGAAAAGTATCTGTTTCAGACAAACCAGCTAGAAACTTACTATTCTCTCTCTTCTAAAATTAAGTTCAGGAAGGTGAATTCTATACCCAGTAACTCATTTTGTGATTTCCTTACAGACTGAGGCATTCGCACAATCCTTGCTGTGTTTGATTTTTTAAAATTTCTCCTTCAATATATTTTTCTGAAGTGGTTCCTATGCTACCTAAAGCAAACATTGGTTTCCAAATGCCTGTGCTGATCTGATAACATCTCTAATATGTATCCAAGGGAGACCAGCTTTCAGGACCTGCTCTGGCTTTGTGGGAGAACCTGAAGTACCTTAGTAAAGAGTCTTTAGTCACTCTAAACATTGGGGGGAGGAGGTGGAAGTGTCCATGGTGAAGACCACAGCTGCAAGAATTTAGGAACTGTCCCTGACGTCCTAACATTGAACTCTTTGCACACAAAAAGACAGCATGCCAGTCTCCAAACTGGTTTGATCCTGTGCTAAATTGGAACCAAGCTGGAAGACTGGCTCCTTCTGAATGAGTTCCTTAAGAATTCGGGTCTGCAGCAAATTCTCATCTAAAGATGGGCATGCGTGTATGAACTAAGAAGGTACACTACAGTAGTTTATGCTGTTATGGGGAAACTAGGTAGCCAAACCAGCTGTGCCAGGTCTGATTGAATCATTGCCACATTAAGCCATTTTCAAAAAAAATGCAAACTGTAGCAGGGGAACCATAGCTGGGTTCCATATGTCTTTTTAAAAATGAAGAATTAAAAGACACAGTCCAGTACATGTTCCCTGCATAGGGCTAATTTAAATGTAGGAGAAATTTGCATGCATCTGTCATTTTGTCTGTTACAGAGGAGGAATGATCTCTTCCTTTCAGATGCCTAATTGTCATTGTAAAGACTACATTGTGCTTCAGATGATAAGAAGTGATCTGTCCCCTCCTCCCCATATAGTTTATATTTGTATAAGTAAGATAAAATCTGAAGTAATCTTTAGCAAGGGTGCAGAATTTGTGGTCCTCAAATGTTGTTGACCTGGAGCTCCCATCAGTCCTAGGTCAGCATAGCCAATTATAAGTGATAATGAGAGTTGTGGTTCAACTACATCTGGAGAATCACATGTTCCTGTTCCCTACTTTTTAATGCTGTGGAGTCTGTTGAAGGAGGTTTGTTTTGTTCCTGTAACAAAAGGTAGATTTTACATGTACAAGGAAGAGAAATGCACAATCTGAGTCACTGTACACTGTTCAATAACTATACAAAATGGAAATACTGATTTTTTAAAAATACTCAACCTGAGTACCAGATCTACATCTACATAAAGGTGACCTCCTGGAGGCCAGAGTCTTATTTCTGTTTCTGGTCTGATTTTTTTTTAAGGTATTTTTTGCTTACAACATTCTTCCATTAAATATTGAATTACTTTTTAATTTGTTAGACTGGTCATAACATTATATATAATTAATATTGTTGTGGTTAATTGCCATCACGTCAACTTTGACTTATGGTGTCCTTGTCAGTGAGAGACCTCCAGCTGACCCAATCATCAACAGCAACAGCCTGGCTTAGTTCTTGCAAACTCAGGGCTGTGGCTTCCTGGATTGAGTCAGTCCACTTGTAATGTGGTCTATGGCCATTTCCGCATTAGACAGTTATAGTGCTATTATTCCACTTTCAACATCCATAGGATGTTGAAATTCTGAGGTTTGCAGTTTAGGGAGGGACCTTTGAGATCTGGTGTGGAAATGGCTTTTGTCTTTTCCTACTGCCTTCTACCTTACAAAGTGTTACTGTCTTTTCTTGATTATTGTCACTTAAATAATATCGCATTATAGTAATAACATTATAGTGACAGTAACAGTAACAAAGTTTATAAATTCTTGCATGGCTGCTAGCTATTTATTACTGCAGGTTTAATATATTGGTTGTCCAATAAAAATGTAGGAATACAGCTAACAATTTGCACACCCTGAAAATCTCATTATTTGCCATTAGGATTTATTATTTAAGATACCTTCCTGCCTTCAGGGCTACCTTTTGCCCCCCAAAACATTAATACTGTTCTTCAGTTCCTCACCTTCTCTTGTCCTTTTCTTCTGTTCGTGGGAAAATGATACTTTCTGATAATATTTTTTTAAAAAAGATAAATTTAGTGTTGAGGAAATATGTATTTTGGGGTTGAATATGTAACTCCTGAATTGGCATTATCTTATCTGAGGCATGTTGAAAGGAGAACTTGGAGGGGTAACTGTTGAGGGCTATAGCTCCCAAAATCCCCCAGCCAGCATGACCCATGGGTATCGGTTAGTGGAGTATGGGTGCTATATTCTGAAATCCCAGTGTTTCGTACGGAATTACCCTAGCAAGGAGGGATATCTGCTGATAATTTTGGTAGAGAAGGAAAAAGTACTATTCCAACTATTCTTACTGCTGTAGGAAATTAATTTAACGTAGGCTGTGCTGTTCTTCACATTCCCATATGACTTTCCTTGTTATAGTAAGTTCTTGTATTGCTTTTGTGTATTGGCACTTTTTTAAAAAAATAATTTTTATTAAACTATACATTCATAAAAAATAGAGTGGACATACACCATTGTAGATATATCCCACTCCCCCCCCCAATTTCTTATACATTTATATTTTTAACCAATCTACAACTCCTTTCCATTCCCTTTCAAAGTTCTGGATAGGCTTTTTTTTCAAAGAATATACTAGTTTTTCTGTCTCTGCCATATCTAGAATCTTTAATTTCCATTCTTCTAAATCAATGTCTTTCTTTTTTTTCCAACATTGCGCGTATGTCTGCCTTGCTGCTATCAAAAATAATATTACTTCTGATGACATTTTATCTCCCTTTGCTGACCTAGCATATTTAAAAGATAAAAGGTAGAATTCCAGTGTCATTTCAAAGTTCAGTTTACAAATTTTTTGAATTTCATCATGTATCCCCTTCCAGAATTTTTTTGCCCTCTTACAAGTCCACCACATATGAAAAAAGGACCCAACCTTTTCATCACATTTCTAACATTTTACATTTACATTTTTAGTTATTTTTTGTAATCTTTCTGGGGTCATATACCATCTATGGAGCATCTTATAAAAATTTGCTCTTGTACTGGCACTTTTGGAGTTATTTGTGAATAAGTTTCTCAGCATCCCAGATTAAGTAAGGTGTGATTATGAGCTGATCTTGATGCTGTTGTGGGTGTGTGGAGCAAGAGCCACACAAGTTGTAACTGATTCTGTATAAAGTTCCTGGTCTAGTTAATCAGGAGAGAGGCCAAGGGCCATTGGTTTCCCCAACTCTGCCTGGAAGATTAACTAGGTCGGATACAGCATTGTAGTAAAATGTCTGGTGTTGAAAAGGCAGACGGTAAATCTTCCTCTAAAACAGATCATCTGGAGGAAAGAGCTCTAAGTTATCTTGTTATTTCAGACAGGAGTTGAGGCTTCACTCCATTTCTGCTTATCTCTTAGAAGCTTTGTGTGTGCCTGCAGGTTGCTGTTGACTTATGGCAACCTGATGAATTGCATAGGATTTTCATAGGTAAAGAATATTCCTAGGTGACTTTGCCAGGTCCTTCTTCATGAAATATAACCTACAGCACCTGGTATTCTTTTCTGGCCTCCATCGAAGTACTAACCAGAGCTGATCTTGCTTAGCTTCCAAGATCAGTCAGGATCTGGTACCTTCAGGGTAGCTTTATTTGTAGTCAGACACCCAGGCCTGCTGTTAGTTTGTTACTGTTTACAAACAGCTAATAATATATTACAAAGATGTATCTTTAATTTCAACTTTGTATATGCTTATGTAGCCCCTCCCATCAATGAGAGGTTGAGTTAAGACATTTTTGGTAACTGTAGGTTTGGTGAAAAATGCCTAGATCATTTATTATTTCACTGCTCTCTACACCATAAGGAAAAATATACCAGGAAGTTTTAGTTCTCCAGTTAATGCTTGCTATTACATTATTATTTGTTCAGATATTTTATTTAAATTTTTTTTTAAAAGGAAGTAAATCCCATAATTAGGGCCCAAGTACCCTAAAGACACCAGATCCTGTCGGATCTTGGAAGCTAAGCAAGGTCAGTCCTGGTTGGTACTTAGATGGGAGACTGTCAATGAAAACTAGGTGCTATAGGCTATATTTCAGAGGAAGCAACTGGAAAAACCACCTCTGAGTATTTCTTGCCTAAGAAAATCAACATACAACTTGAAGGCAGATGTTGTTGCTGTGTGCCTTCAAGTCGTTTCTGATTTATGGTGACCCTAAAGCAAATCTATCACAGGGTTTTCTGAGGCTGAGATTGTGTGATGTGCCCAGGGTCACCCACTGGGTTATGATGGTCTCCAGGGTTGTAGTCCAGTGCTCAAACCACTATACCACACTTGTGCATATGAAAACACACAAATGCTATAATTATTTTGAACACTTTAATCAATAGATTGACTAAATTGTATGTTAGAATTTGGCAAATATTAATTGGTGAGTATGCAAATTAACAACTCCTATATTTGTTTTTGAAGATTATTGGGACCTGTAATGAAGTTTTTATGATATGAAAATGCATTTAAATTTAATCCATTGTTTTTTAATTGTTGGAATGTGTAGCTTTCCTCCTAGTTGTATGCTTGCACCTGCTGTGTTCTCTTTGTTATGAAGAAATGTGTAAGGAGCAAAGGCTTGGGCAGATGTTAGGAAATTACTTGAGGAGTCATTGAGATACCATGGTGATAGGCTTAGAACAGGACTCCGAACACCACACAGAATAGTGTCAATGCCTGCTGAACGAGTGTGTGATAATTACTTTGGTTTACTCTGTTTGTAGATGCTGCCACGGTGGAATTGAGCTGCACTGAAGTACCTCTTTATGTAAGTTCCTCAACATTAAGCTTCTGCCCTCAAAGGTCCTTTTCTTTTATTTCGATCAGGGCCTTATTGAGAAGCAGCATGAAAGCAGCCAAAAATTCTGTGCTTTGCTTGATGGAGAGATTTTAAGCCACTGAATGCTACTGTCTTATTGGAACCTGGTATTGCAATAATATCTTGTATGCATGTTGTGGCCTATCTTTCTGAAGTCATTACAAAATAATTGTTGCATTGCGAATACAGATTATTGCACTTCTGGGTAATTTTAGCTGGCAGTATTTAGAATGGAGATGCTAACCGCAGTATTAAAACACCACTCTGGTTACAGGAGATAAATATTTCAATTATCAGTACAAATGTTCAGTCCTTCTCCCCCTTGTCAAGATAGATCTAGTGTTATGCTCATGTGGAATAAATGGGATTGCATCAGAGGATGGCATACAGTTAACTGTACATGTTAACTGTAACCTGGATCGTAAACACATCTACTGGCAAGATTTAAACACAGAATTTGAATCTTACATTGTTCTTCCTCTTGAGAAAGGATTCGTTATTCCATTTGCTGCTCTCTGCATGCCATGTAGTTCCTCAGCCTTTCCCCATCCTGGTATCTTTCAGATGTGCTGGATTATAATTGTACCAATGGCTATATTGGGTAGAGGGTTATGGGAGTTGTAGTCTAAGACTCTAGGGCATGGTATGGAGGGGGCTCCCAATCCTCAGGAACAGTTGGCTTTTTTAATGAGGAGGATAGAGCTTGGGGGCTGCAGAAGAGAGGGTTCCATTAGCGACAGGGAAGTTAGGATCCACTGCTATCCACGCTATAGAACTGCTATACCTTTGCTTTCAAATAAGCAGACATAACATTGCAATGCAAGTCCTTTTTTAAAAAAATTACATATTCTTTATCTTGGGTGTGATTAAGTAGAACAGTGGCTGGTTCAAGTGTTATAAAGAATATTTGAAAAACCTTGAAACAATAGAATTATTTATTGAATTTGAGCAACCTGGCATTGAATGAACAAGCGAATGAACATGAACACACCCAGACAGACTTCTATCACAATTGTTCTACAGAAACAGCAATGTCAGAGCTGGCTCATAACTGGTTTCTAATGCAGAATGTAAACCACTTGGGAGTTACTTCCATTAGAGAAGTTCTTCTCTTATTAGTCTAGCTTTCATGGGAGACACAATCAAGCCTGTATTTAAATCAGGCACTGAAAGTGGTTCTTTTGTCCATTTTCTCTGAATAGATTTCTAGCTTTACTGTGTTTGGCTGACATTCTATACATTTGGGTTTTGAAGACTTCAAAGAGTTGTGATATTTGTCTAAAGTGGAGATGATGAAAACAATTTTCTACTTGAGTTTCAGTCCTTTTTAAAAGTAGCATAGAACCCATAGGGAAAATTTTAAAAAGATGATATCCATGCAGCTTCAGTTTTGTCTTTGAGGATAGAGGGACAGTAAGGTAAGTTACTTAATTTGACATATTGCACCCAACAGAAATTGATCTAGGCATTATTCTGTGTGAAGGAAGTCAGTAGAAGCCTCTCTGTGAAAGCTAAAAAGAAGAAAGGTGAAGCAAAGTTGCTGGAGTTCAAATGGCAGTGTTTGAATTTGAGGACAACATTGAATGTAAAGTGTGCAGATGTTGAATCAGCCCCGACTTTATATGGCATTTTTTTCAAAGTTCAAAGGAAATTATTGAATATCTATAACTGACAGGTAACAAGGTGCTATTAATAAATCGATTTGCTTTGAGATGAAGAAGTGGGAAAATAAACCTTTTTCCTGAAAGCCAACAAATAGTTTTATTTATTTTTTATTTATTTGTATCCCGCCTCTCCATATGGATCGAGGCGGTGAACAACCCACAAATAGCATGTATTTCGAAACATTTCTATACATGCCCCCAACAAGCTGGGTACTCATTTTACCGACCTGCGGAAGGATGGAAGGCTGAGTCAACCTTGGAGCCCGGTAGGATCGAACTCACAACTTTGTGGCTTGCAGTACTGGCATTTAACCACTGCACCACCAGGGCAAATAGTAAACAAGCAGTTATAATCATTTCTTGGTGTTAGAACTATAACCAGCATAGGTTAGCTTTTAATATGCTGTTAGACCCCTTTTTTTAAAATATATTTTTAGTAAGCATTTACATGATATAACAGTAAATTATCCCCTACCCATCCTCTCCCACCACAGACAACATTCCATGCTTCAAAATATACCAAAAACAGAGAGCCAGCCTGACATAGTGGTTTGGATGTTGGACTATGACCCTAGAGGACCAGGGTTTGAATCCTTGGTCTGCCATGAAAGCCCACTGGGTGACCTGTTGTTAATAAAAAGGAAATTCTGAAGACAAGATAGGGAAAGAGAAATAGTCTTCTATATATTCTAGTTAAAAGATAAAAATAGCATATGGGTTCTTAATGTACAAAAGGTTAAAAGAGAACATGAGCAAGTTTGGCAAGTTAAAATACAAATACAA